>JARJHM010000457.1:0-130000 GCA_033356055.1 Carex pumila | reverse complement strand
TTACAAAATTGTTTATCTAACGATGGCTTAACAAAAACAGTAAAATCAGCAGCCATCGTTGGATCAACAATTTTGTAAAATACTTAATAAATAGTGAAAAAATTTAGAAAAATATAAAATTTGATCTCCAAGCACATATTAATATGGAGAACAAGATGAACGATTCAGATCGACCATTTGGATTTTGAAAAGTCGAATTTGGACTGTATGTATTTCGGCCCATGTACATTTGAATGCACATTAGTCTCTCTTTATATATATAAATAAATAAATATGTGCACAGTAATGTAATTATTTGCATAATTGCATTTCATTAATTTTAAATTGATGAGGAGAAACAAACAAAGAATCAGAATATATAGTCATAAATAAAGCTATATCACCTAGTCAAAACGTGAAAAATGCATGATACATAGAGTAGAACTCGGGTGTTTTAAAGTTTACCAAACTTGTTGATGAACTCAAGTCTAAAACTCATTAAATTAGTTTCAAATGATGAATCCAAACCGTTGAAACTCATCTATCTTATGAGTAATGTGTCTACAAGTGAAAACTTTAAACATTCGAATTAATTTAGCACAAAGTCAATCGGTCATAATTAGAAGGTTAATAAATTAATTTTAATGCATTTATTTTTTGAACATTTTTTGACCGCTTGACTTTATGCGAAATTAATTTGAATGTTTAAAGTTTTCACATTTAGACACATCACTCGTAAGGTAGGCCAGTTTTAATGGTTCAGATTCGTCATTTAAAACCTATTTGACGGATTTTAGACTTGAGTTCATCAAAGAAGTTGGTGAACTTAAGAGCACCCTAATTCTACTCTAATACATATATCAAAAACAAATAAATCACATATACAAGGTTTTATATTGCAAGTTGCTAGAAAAAAGAAAACCTAAGTTGCAAAAATTCCATATGACTTGGGCCTTAATTTCAAGTTGCAGAAAATTTATGTGGTTTGGTATTTTAAATAAAATTCCAAAACCTAGGTTATTTTTAATAAAATATATTAAATAATGAATATAAATAAAAATGTCACCTAGATTTGAGCCGCCGGTAAAGATATCCAAAAATTTTATTAATATTAAAAAAAAATTCAAATTCTATCCACTTTTGCGCAAGATTTCGAAAATTGTCCAAATCAATGAAAATTGCACTAGTTTCTAATCTACTTTCTGGGCAGATTCTTGTCGGTTTCAAGAAAACAAACCGGTGAAGTTCTCATCGGTTTTTGTGTTTTTTTTTTACGAAACAAATTTTTTTATAATTTGTTTATTTTTTATATTGATATATTCGAAATGTTAAATATATTTTTTTAAAAATAGATGGAATACAATATAATTTATTTATTAGAAAGACTGCTACAAATAACTCGGATCAACATTTTTTAGGCCGGATTTTTCATGACGGTAAGAAAAGTTAATATATATTTTTTTTATGTATTATTGGAAAAAAAATATGCTTGGATTTTGAGTTATTGATCACGATTCAAAAGTCACTTCTAAGTAAATACATAAAATATTGTCATCCTGCTAGTACATTTAATTTCTAAATTATCTACTTTTGAAAAAAAAAAACAAAAATAAAAACTTTAAATTATTTAATGATTGTTATTCAAAAAGAATTTTCAAAATGGATACAACTTTTTAGAAACTAAATGTACTAGAAGGATCACAATATTTTTTGTATCAGTTAGAAGTGATTTTTAAACTGCGATCAATAACTCAGAATTCAAGCATATTTATTTTTTCCAATAACACATAATGAGATATATTAATTTTTCTTAGCACCACGAAAAATCCGTCTGAAAAATATTGATCCGGGTTATTTATCGCAGTCTTTCTAATAATTCAAATTATATTATTTTTCATTTATTTTCAAAGAAATATATTAAACATTTCTAATATTTCAATAAAAAAATAAATAAATTATAATTTTTTTTGTTTTGTGAAAAAACAAAAAAGAAATGGTGGGAATCTAATCAGTTTGTTTTTTTTTTTTAAACCGGCAAGAATCTCACCGGTCTCAATTCTAGATTCGGTTGGAAAATAACCGGAAATAGGTTAAAAACCAGTGAGATTTTGACCAATTTGAATAATTTTTGAAATCCTGCGTAGAAGTGAGTAGAAATTTTTTTTTATTTTTTTGAACAATTTAAATTTTTTTTTAATATTAATAAAAAATTCGGTAAAGATATCCTATGATGTAAACCTGTACGGGGAGAAGAATCAGCCTTTTTTGTTCCCTCCCGTGAGAAGTCACAAATTCCTTGGTGGATATTTTAGTTGGAAACTTGGAATGCTTAATCACATCTTTATTAAAAAATAAAATAAAATAAATTGTACCGAGAGACTGAACACTCCCACTGCAAGCTTCTAAATGAAGTTTCTAAGCGGCTAGGCGCATTAGTCATTTTACTAAAATACTATTTTTTATTTTGTTTCATGATGTTAATTTTCCTAATCAGTACTCTTTTAGGTGGTCCTAATTTGGGAGCGATTAACTGCTTTGCTCAAGAATATGACATACAGTCATACATCCAGATATCCTGCTCCAAATATTGTTATTTTACTCTCAAATGCTGAGATTATCTTTGCCAAGTTGAAATGTAACAGGCCAGATGCAGAGTACTGCGGTCCAGATTCACACCCCCCTCACAGTCCTTTATACTACTATTAATGGTACCATTGTGGAAAGTTTTATAAGTTGCACCTATTGGGAAACACATCAGTGACAAGTTGGTACTGCACTTGTAGGTGACACAGTTCTGTGAACTACTTATAATAGAAATATATATGCCTCAAATCACTGTTTAAAATTAGTGTAGGTGCTTTAAGCAGCAATGTATTGATTAGGGCTGCACAAAAAATTCGTAGTTCTTGATTTGATTTGAGTTTGATTTAAAAAAATTTGTAAAAAATTCGATTCGAAATAATTTGAAATTAATTCAAACCAAAATCAAACTGGATCTGATTTGTTCGAAATAAATTCGCAAACTATTATAGTTCGAAATTCAAATTAACATAAACTGTTGATTTCTACTGATGACTTATGTTCGCTGATGACTTAAAAGTTAAAACATAAGGTCATCCAGCCATAAGTCATAACTTGTAAGTCGTAACCCTCGCTCTTAGTTCTAAAATCCTAGACGACTTTCACCTCTCGCTTTCGGCAACTACAATCACTCTTCCTTGTCGTTAAAAAGTTCGTAAAAGATTTGAAATTGAGTTCGTAAAAAATTCAATTTGAAATTAATTCAAATCAAACTTAGTTCGAAATTAATTCAAACCAAACTCAAACTGGAATAAGTTCGATTCAGTTCAATTCGTTTGCAACCCTAGTATTGATTATTTGTTTCTTAATCTTTTGATAGAAAAGTGTTTTATTTTACGAGTTTTCATTAATTAGTTTTTATAAACAAAATTGAAAAGGGAAAAAGGCACCGACCGGAAAATGTAGATGCAAGACAAGATACGACAGCAGATGAAATTTTAAGTAGATGCAACAGCGATATGTTATATGCCATGTTAACAAGCACAAACAGCAATGGTAAAACTGGCGCACCATCGCAACCTACCACAAGTCATAATATACCTCATCAGCACAGGAAAAATGGAATAGTATTCAAATAGCGTCAAGTTATTAAACCGTAATCATTAAGAACAGATAAGTGCATACCAGCTGATAGTGATCCAATATTAAGAAAACATCCAGCGCCATTTTTAATATAAGCAGGCAGGAGATGGAAAGGAACTCCCCATAATTTTGACAAAAAGGGTAGTAAAAGACACATGAAGAGAGCCTGTATGAGATGCATGTATTGATCAGGTGGTGAATTCAGAAAAAATATATATTAATAACAAAGTTAATGCAACACCATAGAATAATCTTACACACGAACTGTATGTAAGGTTCCAATATATTGAGTCACTACTCACTGATCGTAGTGTACATAGGCTTTCAGAAATGATCTCATGTTTTCTAATTATTGTTTTTTATTTGTATTTATATCCAAAATGAATTGGTTTGATGTATTTTGTATGATTTTCCATAGGGGCTGCACTGGTATTGCTATTACCATCCATTTCATGGCCTGAGAACTTCATGCTTGTCAGTATATACTGGATAGTTACCTGATATGCAGAACCAAATGAGTTGACGACAAAGAGATCAACAGATCCTCCCTGCATCAATTTAAAGCAGATCAAAACAAGTGTTGCTTATATTACTATTGCTTAAATGAACCTTTTTGAATAAAAAAAAAATCGTGGTAATGTCAGACTGTGGTCGAGGAAATCTTGCAATATAACATCATGTTGCAAGGAACTGTTTTTCAAAAGATTGTGGACCATTTAAAAACAGTGATTTTGTATCTACCTAATAAAATAGTAAAAAAATTTCAAAATATGTAAAATTCAATTTCCAAGCTTATTTTAATGTGGAGATAATGTTGAGTAGTTCATATCGATTGTTTGAACTTTGAAAACGGAGATAAGGATGTGAGGTATGATTGGGGCACAATAACAGTGGAGTATTTTAACCCTACTCATTTAACAATTAAATGATGCTCCTATTAAAATTATTGTATACCTTCAACTGCTTCCTAGCATCCAAGAATATTATTTCCTGCATGGGTAGAAAGTAACATATTTGAATAATATAATTTGCTTAGAGCAAAGAACATTTTACTGGGCTTAATGAATGTCATAGAGCTTGTACCTTTAATACAGTATCAGCAGCTTGAAATAGAAAGGAACTTATCATTAGAAGTGGCCAAAAAATACCAGCACCTTTTAGTGATGCATTAGCTCCAGATCCACTGTAAATATAAGCACATTTTCTTATTTGGAACAATTACAACACAAATTTTCCAAAAGTAGGTTAAATTTTTTGACTAGTAAAAGAAGAAAAAAAATATTCAAATGGCACTCAATATCTAATCAAGAAGCAATACTGTTTTTTCCATTAATTCATTTATTAGAAATAATCTAATAAAAATAACAGTTTATTTATTAGTATAATTACAACAGTAATTGAAAAGTAGTATAAAACCATTTGACTAGTAAAGAAATTGACAGCATTTAACATCTAATCAACAATTACCATTCCAAATTGGATTTTGATCAGTACCCCTTTTGTCTCTTCTATTAAAGAAATTTTCAACAGAACACGTACTGTAAACAAACTGAATTATTCTGGTAGGGATGGCACCAACATCTGGGAATAAGAGTCAAGTAGGAAAAGTGCCATAAAAAATCCAATCTGCTATACCAGGCATGTTCCAGTAATAACCAGTAAGTCATGGTACCATATACCTTGCAACTTTAAAAGTGTTTTAAGTGCGAATTGTAGACAGTAAAAGTAATTACCTTGCAACAGTAATTACTACTCCAGCGGTCACAAGAAAACAACCAAGTATTTGATTGAATCTATATCGCCTCCTTAGAAATATTGCCGAAAGTAAAAGTTGCCATACAAGAAAGGTCTGCAAATGCCAGCATTAGCTATAGTTTAGCAAATCATTCCATTATACGCACATGAAGTTCTTTAAAAGTGCTTGTAGACCATGTACCTGAGAAAGTATTGGTATTGAAGCCCCAGAGAGAACAGCTGTACCAGTAAAAGAGAATCTTATCTAAGAATTATTTAGAGCGAACTAAAGCTTAAATTAAACGTTATTTTCTTTTAAGGCACAGTACAAGCTTTCGGCTGACTACATTTCACTGTATCAACTCGTACAGGTGTTGATGGTAATACTTGAGATGAAAAAAATATTCATGTGCTGACAAAGAGACAAGATGAGATAAAAAAGGCCAGAAAGTTTACCAGCAGCTGCCATGCCAGATGCAGCTGCTAGGGCTTCTAGAAGCCCCACTGCTAAAAATGGTGCCTGTGGTAGCGAGAGCATCTCATCAGTCACAAGTCCAGCTTTTTGACGTAAGTATAAGATGGAGAAATACACAACCACATACCTTGCAAGTTTAGGTATGATAATTCAGAATTCAAATGATTCATATGTATAAATTTGAAAAATGAAAAATGCAGTCTGACAAATACTTGTAAAAGATGAATAAACCAGTAGATTGAGTTCAAAATAATGAGAGAGATTAGGGATACAGAATTGAGGTTCTAAACTTATGTTATTGTAATAAAAGACAAGATCAGTACATGATATTCTCTATTTTTCTAAACTTATTACAATTATGCAAAATTGAGGTTCACAAACCAATTATCAATTAAATCAGCTGCCATGGGAATGTATACAGAATTCTCAATGCAACCTAGAATTGAACATGTTTCATACCAATAAACCAGTTTTTTCAGTTTCTTGTTCAAGCTGAGCACAAAATAATCAGAGACTAGGCACTTGAATGTGATATGCTTTATGTTGTGCCAATCGTACATTTGTCCCTTGTTTAAAGAAGAATCATTTCAGAGACTAGGGATATATTTGTGACAGTAGTGCACAGAAAAAAAAAAAAAAAACTGTTCAAGAGCAAGATATTTCTCATGTTAGAGGCCGTCCGGGTTTTTCTCTTATTAAAAACGATGGCCTGTAGATCTATGGCCCAAAATTGGAATTACAATGGGGCCGAGGATCAGTTTTGGAAGCGCACCTGCTGGTCCAGCCCCATAAAATTTGACGGGATCATCTGTGGTTGTCAAGAATATATGGTATTTTAAAATGACTGTGACACGCCAACCGCCAAAAAAGAACATGTGCCCCTCGGCCCCCTCCACATCCTGACGCAAAGGCACACGTCCAAATGCATTTGCGGGTCTCTACAACGTCAGATCTACTCTAACTCTTTACTATGTGTCTAACCATGTGGCTCATAAAATGAGACAAATTACAGAGATTTTGAGACGTTACTAATTGCATTAGATCGCATCAGAAAAAAAATTTATTGCGATGTAATGATGAATTGACCATTTTCTTTTTTCTACATCGAATTTCTGAGTTGTACCCATTTTTTGAGAGATAAGAAGTTCGTGCATAATACTGGCAAATCATTTTTTTGGATTTTCCGAAACGAAAATATTTTGATTAATGGACCAGAAATAAATTTGATTGTAGTTCAATTTTGAACCCCTCAAAAACACGTTTTTATTAGTGTATTAAATAAACAAGTGTCCTTTGACTACTGCGAAAAGCCTTAGAATCTTTTCGAAATCATTTTTTAAGGATGGTGAGGATGTCATCCCACATAAGTAATCACATTCCAGGGCCACAGAATCAAACCTCATCTGTCAGACCACCAGTTCAACAATTGATGTCCGAAAAGGTGTACTACCCATGGCCCACATGCCCACTAATGTTAGATTCGCATTCCATTAAAATAAAATTATACCCGATGTTATTATGAAATTTTAAACTCAACTCCAATTTATACTTTCTAAAATTTATTTTCACACCTCGGTTCAAGGTCTGGTCGAAATTATCCAATTCACAACAATCGTGCATACAACTTGAAATTTTTTTATACGAACTTTAGTGCGAATTGGACGGAGACGATCGGATATCAAATCAGATTTGATCATATAACTATTGAACAGCCCTCTTTCCTCCAATTTCTATCCATCCCAGAAAACAGACAAAGAAACATTTTTCTATTTTTCGACAAAGACGGATAAACATGATCGCATTCTCTCACGCTTTTTTTTTTTGTCACAATCTATTTTCCTCGCTTTCTTTTCGTTCTGACTTTTCAGTTTTAAATTTTTGTTTATGTAAAAAAAAAAAAAAGTTGATAGCAGACTGGCGGTGAGAAATATAAAGGAGAGAGAAACGTGACAAATTGAATTATCACTTATCTGTTTCTTACAAATGAAAAAGAATTATATTGACTGCATTTAATTAAAAAAAATGAAAATTTAGCATCCTCAGATAATCAAATAAAATATTAATTCAACTTATCACTGATAAGGACAGGGCCCCACTTGCGTATTATATTCCCCGCGTATATCGAAAAGTGGGATATTAAATGATTGATTATTAGGATTGTAATTGTATATTCACGACCGCGAACTACAAAATTGCATGATCAAATTTCTACCATAACAACTTCATATTTCCAATTTTATGGATATTTTATTTCAAATAATCTGTGCCCGTAAAACACTGAAATTGTTGCAGCTAACAATAGCCTCGGATTTGCCCGTGGTGAACTTATTTTGTTTTTCATTAGTGTGTAATTATCTTTTTCTCTCTCTCTCTTCTAAGGTTGTGCATTTACCACAACTAACAAACACCGTAATTTATATCCGAAACACAGCGTGTCTAACTGTCCCCGAGGGATCTAACTAAAAAAACAAAAAAAATATAAAATAAGACAAAAAAGTAAAAGCAGCATAAACAAATCAGGAATTGAACTGTAAAGCTTACCCGAATGTGGCAAGCTGAGCAAGGAAGAAAGGATATTCCTTTAGAGGCACCAGTGCCAGCTTGTGGAGAACTCGATTCGCTGTGCCCAGCACCACTGTGGCCGAAGCTGCGATGGCTATCTGCACTGCTGCCCCCCTTCTCTCTGCGGCTGCCACGTCATCAGGTGACGTCCTTACTGCACTGTAGCAATTCACCTCAGTCGATCGCCTCGCTTGTGGACTCCACCTGATAGCGACTGTGTCATGGGATCGCCTGATCGTCCTTCCGATGGAGGGAAGGGATTGGACGCCTCCTGCATTTATTGAATTGGTTGTTGCGATATGGTTTGAGATTGAACTGTAGGGATGAAAACATGAGCGCGGTTTGGGAACTGATCGAGGAATTGGAAGATTCGAAGGTCGCCAATGGTACGTCGCCATGGCTGATGAGTCAGATCAGAGAGTTTCCTCTCGCTCTATTTTATTTTTTATTTTGTGACCTTGGCAGGAGTTGCCAAGTGACTCTCTCTCTCTTCCCTTTTATACCTTCTGTTTTTGTGAATTTAAATTGATTGGTGGTGGCGAATGGCGACAGCGATAATTTTTTATTTGAACGCAGGAGCGAATTTTATTTGTCTCTCTTTTAGCGGGACGCAATCAGTGAGCTTTTGTTGAATTCTTTTTTGCACATATGCCCTAGAAACTCTCTCTATTTGTTGACTTTTGAAAAAGGCAAAAATCCAGTTTCGGCATATTGGGAACAAAAAAAAGATGTGCAGGTAAGTTACAACAATATCTAGCTTTCAAAGCGTCTATGTGAAAACCTCTCTAATCGATAAACAAAACGACACGGAATGTGACGGTGATCCAATCTGACATAATTTATGATTGTGTTCAAGTAACTTTGCAAGAGAGCAGGAAAAAATATTCACGCTTCACTAGTTAGATAAATACTAATAAATAGACACAGAAGAACAAGGTTTAGAGGAAGAGGCCCGCATGCACGCCGACGCTTCTTTTGAGTGAAAAGGAGAGGCTCTCATTTGTCGTCAGGGGATCAAATCGTCTAGAGTTGCTTTCAGTACAATTTTATGAAATAAGAGATGGAATCCTTCAATAATAATGATATTCATAATTTCGATAAGATTTTTATATTAAATTAGAAAGTTAATAAAATTGATTGTTTATTAAGTAGTTTGAGTATTTTTAAAGGGGGAATTTCACGTATACTCCTCAAAAACTTTAAAATTACATATTTTCCCCTCTAAAATTTAAAATTATATATTTCCCCTCTAAACTTCAAAAACTCACATATTTATCCATTTTATTGTCTTTTATATTAAAACACATTCTAAATTTATAAAATACCTATTTTACCCTTTTATTAAAAAGCATGAAACACCCATTTTACTCCAATTTGAATCTAAAGGGTTCCTCTACCATCTGAATTGCTTTGAGATATGTGCGCGCTAGATCAGCATGAATCTTGAAGCGAACACGCAATAATCTTATTGCAATACGTGCGAATTGGACGGTAGAAAAATCCTTCATATTCAAATTTGAGTTCGACGGGATATTTTATACTTTTAATGAAGGATAAAATATGTATTTTATATATTTAGAATGAGTTTTAATATAAAATACAATGAAATGGGTAAATATGTGAGTTTTTGAACTTTAGAGGGAGGGAATACGTAATTTTGAAGTTTTTGAGGGGTATACATGAAATTCCCCCATTTTTAAATAGAATGAGGATTGGGTGCTATGGATAGCATAAGGTCATCCCGTGCTACTGCCTAAAAAACTTATAGTATAAATTCCAAACTTTAATTTAAGTAGTTCAATAAATTGATTACATAATAAACTTATAAGTTACTAATTTTTACTATTTTTGAATATTTTATCCAATTTTAAGGAGTGATCTGGTGTCACAAAAAAAAAATGTAAGTGGATCCCTCCTCTTATATAAATTATGTTTAGTAGATTCAAAAAAAAAAATTGAATAATGTAATCAACCTAGGGGTGAAAACGGAGTCGGATTATCCGGCGGATATCCGCTCCGTATCCGGATAATCCGGATTCGGATAATTCCCGAATACGAATTCGGATAATTTTCGGAAATCCATAAAAGATCCGGATACGGAGTCCTAAACGGAGCGGATATCCGGATTATCCGGATTTGGATAGTTTGGCCGGACCCATATAAAAGAGGAATAAATATTTGCTATAGGTGGGATTTGAACCCATGTCCTCCCATCTCAATGCTTTTAGACTAAACGTCAAACCACTACACCACAACATCTTTTGTTACCATACACTTATTTGATATATATATATATTATATGAATAGATTATCTCTCATCTCTTATAAGTTTATTAATATTTGTATCTTAAAAGTTCATATATCTTAATTATCCGACCATTATTCGTTTTATATCCGTATTCGAATCCGTATCTGTAGACTATCCGTTCCGTATCCGTATCCGTTTAAGGTAGATTTGGTTTTGAATTTTGATATCCGTTTACTATCCGTATCCGTATTCGTATCCGCTCATTATCCGACGGATGCGGATATGGTATTAGCACTATCCGCTCCGTATCCGCTCCGTTTTCACCCCTAAATCAACCGGTTCCTCCTCCATATAATATATAAAGAAAATAATATCAAAACCCGTTAAAAATCTAATTTATTTGGTTCAATTTATATTTAATGTTTTATTTGATATATATATATTATATAAATAGATTATCTCCCAAGTATTGAGAGTTTATTTACAATTGCTGAGCTGTCAATTTCTCTCTCCTACCTGTTAATTGCATTTTAAACTTTCGCGGATGTGGAAATGTTTGATATTTTGCAAGCTTTCGTAAAATGAAAGCTTGCGTATGGCTTTCATTTCGTTTCCCACTCGCTTCCCTCTTCCACGCTGGCCGAGAAAATTAATTAAAATCGTCGGCCGATCTTCATAATTTTTTTTCTTCCCAAAAACACCTTCGTCGCTGCTGAGGTTTTTTTTTTCCTAACGCCTCTGCCCCCACTCAATCAAATTCGCCATTGCCTCCGCAGCGACGCCCTCCCCGTTCCCCTCCCTCCACTCTCAAGGTCTAGGGCGAATTCCGATAGGAATGGGAAAACCTTTTCTTCTTCTTTTCTTTGATTTTTTTTTTCAATTTTATGGAATGAAAGCTTTGACGAGAAAGAAAGAGATCAAAATGAAAACCTTTATGTATAGCGGCACTCCTCTTGTAGGATAAATACATGATTTTGAGTCGAATAGCAGGCTCATGCCATTAAAAGGGTCAAAGGGGCAAAGGAAATCTGGGTAAATGCCATTTATTACAGGAACGAAAACTTTTATGGAGAAGAAAGGAAGAGATCAACTCAAAAATAAAAAAGATATCGCTGATGTAGTAGTCAAAATGAAATTCAATTTCATGAATGTAGAGCAGTTGAAATTAAAATGAATTAAAATTACAATTATCTTCATGACAGGCTGTTTGCAATTGCAAAGACTTTCACCAATAAAGATGCTCTAATGAGATGATAGAAAATGATGAGAAGAATAAAACTCTTATCATTATTCTCGTTTGTTGTGGTTGGTGGAGAGATAATTTAGGAATAAAGTTATTCTCGTTTATTCTCGCATGTTGTGTTTGGTGAAATTTTACATTTTTATTCTTTAAAACTTATATTTTTTGCAAAAATTATTATTAGTAGTCCTTTCATAAACAATATATCGAGTAATTATAATTAGATGATGTACACAGAACTAACCGTGGTCCGTGGGTATCTCCCAAGTCCCAACCAGCAATAAAGTTCTTGCGCCGGAACCCGGCCCACTGTTATTATGATTAGTAGTCCATAGTAAATTACGTCGTTCTCGCTCGGTCGCTCTTATCAGTGCTTTCTTATGGCCCATTTTATTTACATTCCAATAGTGGAAAAGTTCGTCCTGTTCTAGACATCATTACCAAGATGTTTCCAAACTGTAAGTCTATAACAAGCAACTATTAGCAACGGAATGTACAATGCGCAAATCTCTAGTCAACTGCATCTGACGTACCCCCAGAATTTTTATTCCGATAAAAATAACTTTCCCAAATTGTCAAGTCTAATAGGTGGAAATTACAAACTGATGGCATGAATCCCCGACTTGTAAAACAATTAAACAAACATTAAAAGGCGTATAACATATTGTAACTTCCAATTACCTCAGAGGCTCAGACTATTTAATTTTAAATAAGTTCTAATGATTCCTAGAGAAACAGAACAAGGCTATGAGAAAATAAATAAAATATTTTGAATTCCAACCCGATATGAATTAAACAAAATGTCTTCTGCAACAGAGCAAGGCACAGAAACCACAAGCAAAGTCACACCCAACATAACTTGGATTAAACAAGGTGGTACTAACATCACAGGTTATCAACCAAAAGACTGAAGCAGTTTTCTTAACTAAACAAGTATATCAGCAACAAAAACACAGATTCTAAGACATTAACAAAAGCCACCTCATAGTAAGACTCAATACTGATCTAGAACTAAGGACCTTAAACAAGCAACTTCCTAAAGCATTATTCACACATCATCCTCCTCATCAGCGCCACCTGAGTTGATGGCATTCAACCGCTCCAACAACCTTGCCTTCCTCTCAGCATATGTCAGTTTCTTCAAGTTGTACCTACAATTTTCAAAACCCAGGTGTTAAGTAAACCCAATAACAATATCCACACTAGATACTAAATCGCAAGGTACAAATAAAGAAAACTTAGTTATGTACCGCTTGTGTTCCTTCGGAGGCTCCTTGGTGGATTTGACGAGGCTGGGGTCGGCACGAATGGCTGCGTGCACCTTCTTGTACAAGGCTTCCATGTTGTCAGCATCAACACCATGTTTAATGTACTGGCTGAAGTGGCCCTGGTATTTCTCTGGCTCATCCTCCAGCATCTGCCGCATGTAATTCGCAACGTGTTCCCCGAAGATGTACTTGCGGTGCACCTCTGCATCGAGTTGCTTGCTGTCTTTTGAAAATCCCGCGAACCTCTTGTCACTGTGAGGGATGTCAAGGCCTCCATCCAAAGCACCCTGTACTCAACAGAGTAAAAGAAAGCAATGTAAATGACAGCAGCTGTAATATTTTGATAGTATAAAGGATGTGCAAGTGGTGTTTTTTTGTACCTTGAGAGCACCAAAGACACGGTTTCCAGTAGTAGTTCTCAGCAGGCCAACATCAAGTAGTGCACGGAATGGCCTCCTTGTCTCTGATGGCTCCACCTGATAGTCTTCTCCAGTAGCCTGAAAGAATAATTACATAATTTCATTCAATCTTCAAGATATCATAATTTAAGATTTGAATGATCCTCCTGTAAGGCCTACAAATTTGTGACTTCATTGTCTGATAATATTTTGTGAATGATCCAAGGCCTCTCTAGTCTCTACATTTTCACTTTACTATTTTTCAATAAAACATATTATGAGCAGGTTGCAAGTTCACAAGTTTGAAGATAACAGATAATTAAACTATAATTGCATTAATCAGAAACATCTAAATATGAAAAAGAAATAAGAAGTCCGAGTCAGAATTTAATACCTCAACTTGGCCTTCATATTCAGCATCCATCTCAAGCTGCTTAAGAACACGGCGTGCCAAAAGAAGCCCAGTACAGTAGGCTACAATCACAGAGTTTCACATTTAAGCGGTGATAAATCTTAAATGAGTAGGAAAAATAATGTCATTTTAAATTAATATAAGAAATAGGCATACAAGCAGCATAATTTGTGAGACCAACTGAAAGACCATAACGAGGTAATTCATGCGAATAGGCAGCTGCCATCACCACATCGCCCGCAATAGTAGCAGATATGATTTGCGCAATAATATCCTTGTTTGTGAACCGTACCACAAACCGATACTTTGGTGTGTTGTACTTGTTCTTGTCCTGGTTTATCAACCGAATCCTTGCTCTATAATCAGTCTTTCCCTCTGTTAAAACAAACAAAAGAGCAACATTAAAAGAGTATGTTACTAGGGAAAATATAAGAAAAAAGTCAAAAAATAGATGAAATAAATTGGAAAGCATTTCTTTCATCCTGGGATTTTAGCAAAACAGAGATATTTTCATCTTTGACTTTTGTAATGGCATAGGTTCATAATTGTTGCTTTCACTGGTGGTTTGCTTTGTGTTTTGCTAGAGTTGTATTTAACAATTTCAGTAATCAAATGGAACTTCTGCCTCTTTTCAAAATAAAGAAAAACAGGAAATCATACGGCGCCTTCTCTTGAATTTGACTTGATAACGCTTGAAGTAAGCCCTTGACTTTTGGGCCTTCACGAACACCTGCAATTACATATGTTGTGTCCATATTAGCATAAAAGCAATGCCACACCTAAGAGAGTAAGAGGTATGCATCTAATTTCTTATGCAGGTAACTATATTAACTAAACCAACAGAACCAAATATGCTGTTGCTCCCATGGTTCTGAAACTCAGAATCGGAATCGGAATCGGAATCGGAATCGGATTTTTGACCGCCGAGTCAGAATCGGATGAATCGGCCGGAATCGGAAGAATCGGATCAGTAACTCGGATTTTTTTGGCAAAAATCTTATTTTGTAGCCAAAAAATAGAAAAAATTTGATAAAAATAATTTGTAAAAAAACTATGTTAATTAAGACAATATTACACTCAAATAATCCACTAATTATATAATTTGTGAACTTCAGGATATTGGTAAGCTAGATTACAGTGGTGTAGTCAGGATTTTAATCAGAAATAGACAAAAAAAATATTATTAATTAATTATTATTTTATTATTTATATTTTTCTTATTAAATACTAAAATTGCTGACACACTCTTTCTTTAAAATGAAGATTCCTTTTACTTCCAAACAATTCGATGAAAGGTTAAGATAAAATCATGGTTTTAAAATCGGAATCACAAGTAGAATCGATAAGTTGACCATGAAATAGAAATCAAAATCTGATGAATTTTCACACATAATAGAAAAACAAATGAAAAAAAATTATTGTATTAAAATTATAGGAAAAAAAAGAAAAAAATAATTTGTTCAAATATATTGAGACAAAAGAATGTCACCTATGTAATCCACTAGTATAATTAAATACAAGCGTACAAAATATTATACTAATTAGTTGATAAGTAATATATAGCATATACATAATATTCTAAATTAAAGAAAAATTATAGGAAATAAAGAAGTCAGTGGACATGTAAGAATCCACTAGTTTGTATTTTGTTTTGTATGGTGTGTTTTTATGACCACTAATGTGGCAGTTCTTGAAAATATATGAAATTGACCCGCTACATTGGGAGCAGCTAAGCACCGTAGTTTAGAAATAGAATAGGAAAACAAATGTAGTCAGTTTATTCAACCGAACCTGGTCTATTGTGAACCATGCAACATATTTAGAAGTGTTGGAATAATAATATAGTGAAACAAGTCTACTCAAAAATCAAATGAACTATACCCCTTTCCCAACAGCACGCCTTCTTCTTCTCCAAAAACACTTCGCTATTTTGTCCCAAATGGCCAAATTGTAAACCAACGATCTACTAACTCGCACAGGTTAGTGAGAACCGGACAAAACTCGGACAAAACTCGGCTGACTCGGCCGGAAAAATCGGAAAACTCGGCTGACTCGGCACTGTTCATCCGAGTTTTGCCGAAAAACTCGCACGGGCACGAGAATTGGGTAAAACTCGGCCCGGACACCGCCGATTCCGAGTTGACTCGGCTGAGTCAACTCGGAATCGGCCAATTTTCGGAACCATGGTTGCTCCTAACATTAGTGGTTCCAAATTTCAACACAGGACTACTTAAGTTTGAAGTAATTAACAGGACATCTTTCAAATCATCTAATTATTTCCGGATAACCATTACTTTACTACCAAATTATCATTCAATGAAACAAATATAGCCAAACCAAATAACTAGACAAAATTTCCAGAAAGAATAACAGTTTAGATAGCCATGAGTTATATACAGTTTCTCACTAAGTAGACATCTAAGTTAAGAAATACAACATAGCTTAATCATAATTCATAACCGAAGCTCTCTTATCACCATTAAAACAAATATCCAATTAAAAAGTATTAAAGAGATTATTAGAAATCAGATTAGTTACTAGATAAATGCTAGATCTAACTAATTGGTGCCCGCATATAAAAAAAATTCATCAAATCAAAATCGGGAACATATCAACGGTCTTATACCGAATAAAATCTGGTGCGCAATCTAATTAGAGATAAGAAGAACTAGAAATCAGGAAAACAAACGAAGGTCGTAGGAAGAATATTTACCATTTCTCAGGGTTTCCACCTACAAGACCTGCCGCTAATCGATTCAGATAAACCCTTCAGAGGAAACAGAAAGAGGTTTACGGCGCTGAGGCTCTTTGCCTTTGTACGATTGGAAGCCCTAGGATCGCATTTTTAGACAATTACCAAAAATAACCTCAAACCTATGCAATGTATAGCATTAAGAATTGGGGGTAAAATAGTCAATTCATGAAAGGTAAATTTCAGGGCCGAGTTTCAACACAAGAGAGCCGAAATTATTTTGGGCTCGTTCGGTCTGGTTGGGTCCAGTTGAATTTGATTTGGATAATTGTAAAATATCAAATTATAGATTGTAAACGGAGTCCAGTCTTTGCCTATAATACAGGGGGTCTTTAATATTTGTGCGCTCGAATTGGCACGAATCTTAAAGCAAATCGGACGGTCCATATGTATTAACTCAAAAGATTCCTTTCTGAGTTAATGCAGAGGATACGAATTCGGTTCGATGGACATCGGGCCGATGCTGAGTCAAAGATGTCTAATCAGCATTATAATTCACACTGACAAATATAAGATTCATACAGATTTAGTTAAATGGGGATAATGTTTCTTACTGATAAAAAACTAAAAAAAGGTTTCACATTTCATCTCAAAAAATGTATAATAGAAAAGAGGTTTAAAAATTATTTTCAGAAAAGAGATAAAGGTGTAATGTTGTCATTATAATTTCATTTCTTTTAACTGTAAAGCATGCATTGATTAACTTTTTGCCAATATATTTAGAATGGCACATAAATAACAAAAAACTGGAAGTTTAGAATATATTACTCATTTAACCTCAATAAAGTTCACTGTATTTTGAGCAGTCTGATAATAATGGTTAATTGCATGCATCGACCATTACCCTTTGGTATTCCTTTCTTACAGTAAGACTTAGATTATTGTTTGTCTCCTTTTGCTTCTCTCTTACAGCTGATAAATAATGATCTACTGCGCAAATCTTAGTGATAAATCATTTTCAGAAAAAAAAAAATCACTATTATTGCCTCGGGCGCATTATTACAGTGCAAATCTTAGTGGTTCATTGCAACGATGGTCTGGTTTCTTTGGAAGCAGAGGAATGAAGTGGTATTTCGAAGGCCTGTTGCACCAGCAAGAGTGGTGGTGAGCAAGATTAGAGAGGAGTGCAAGCTTTGGTTGAAGTTTTGCAATGGGAGGCACTAGTGGAAAAACAGAAATCAGGATCGGTTATATATGCATATCAGTATTAGAATACAACCGATCCTGACTGGAGCGATACTGATACCTCATAAATTAAATAACCGATCCAAATAGTAACTATTATGATCGGTTATTTTAAACAATTGATCCAGATTACTACTATTAGGATCAGTTGTTTAAAATAACCGATCCTAATTCTAAAAAAAAAACTTTTAGGATCGGTTATTTTAAACAACCGATCCTAAAAGTTTTTTTTTTTAGAATTAGGATCGGTTATTTTAAACAACCGATCCTAACGTTTTATTGAAGCTAAAAAAAATATATTTTTATTTATTTGACTAGTTTTCATATATATTTTGCTGGCTAGCATACTAAATTTTTTTTTTTTTGCACAGTAAGAAACAATAATCAAATATCATATACACATCATAAATTAAATATCATACACATTTTAAATTATTACAAAAAATTCATGTTCATGCAAGGTTTACCTAAACTAAAGCTTCAGAAATAACCAAAATGTGAATTCTCTATCAGCAAAAATTAAGTTTTGCATTGCGAAATAGCAGAGTGAATTAGTCATCACTGTTTATCCCTACAAGAAGATATCACCATAAAAAAGAAAACAAATAATCAGAGTGAATTTCTCGTACAACCCTTGAAAAAATTATATAATTTTGGCACCAAAAACACAATATCAAATAAATTTCAGAATCTGTCATTGCCGAAAATAAGCCTTAGCATGACCTTTCCTCTCACGAATTGCAAAATCAATATCGAATAGAGCACCATTGAAATCCCCTAACTTCAATTTGCAAGCCTGAAAAAATACCAACAATGTAACATTCAAAATAAAATTTGCAAATGAAAGAGAAAATTAACATCAAAGCTCTTAAATCACAAGCAAATTTACTTTGTTAATAAACCTAAAATTAACAGTAAAGCTTACTAAGTGAAGAAGGTAAGGCGAGAGGGAGAGACAAAGATAGAGAGAAAGAAACACGGAGGAGAGGGAGAGACGGAGAGAGAGACATGGAAGAGAGAGATGAGTTGAGACTCAAATATTTTGGCTAAGTATAGAGGCGCGAAACGAAAATAAAGGGATGAATTGAGACTCAAATATTTTGGCTAAGTATAGAGGCGCGAAACGAAAATAAAGGGATGAATTGAGACTCAAATATTTTGACTAAGTATAGAGGCGCCAAACGAAAATAAAGGGATAAATTGAGACTTAAATATTTTGGATAAGTACAGAGACGCGAAACGAAAATAAACCCTAGTGCTACATAAGCATTAGGATCGGTTAATAACCAATCCTAATTCCAAAAAAAAAATATTTAGGATCGGTTATTTTAAACAACCGATCCTAATAGTAGTAATTTTGATCGGTTATTTAAAATAACCGATCCTAATTCTACAAAAAATAAAAACTTTTTGGGATCGGTTATTTTAGACAACCGATTCTAAAGTTTTTTATTATTATTAAATGTACCAAACATGGAAAATTATTATCTTTATTTATTTACGAAATACCAACTGAATCTAACATATTAATATTATATAATGAGGAAAGAAAAATAGAAGGTAACTTTTTTTATGTCACAGGAGAAATAGAATCACTGATTCAGTTCTTTTAGGCACTTTTATTTTTATGTATTCATTTAAGTTTTCAAATTTGGACACATAAAATCCAAAATAAATAAAAAATCACAGTATTTTTTTGATTCCTTTATATATGTATTGATGCAGATTTTCTTGATGCATTGACAAAAAAATTGAACTATTACTTTAAACTTGATATTTAATATATTTTTTTTAAAAAATCTGAAGGGCCCCACCAATCAGAGAAAAAATGTTATTCTTGGAACTTGATCATCAAAAGCACTCTGGATAGATTTTCCTTCCTTTTATAAATATTCTGTTTTACTCTTATCCTTCTTGAATATTATTTCTGGAACTTGATAAAAAGCACATTGGATAAGATTTTCCTCCCTTTTTCAAATGTTTTGGTTTGCTCTTAACTTCTTGAATGCTTGTTTTATATCCATGTGCATGTGCTCTTATTGCAATTATGTATCACTATTGTATAGGTATGTTTTAATTATTTGCTTCTTCTAACAGATAACTATGTACCATGTTAATAAATTATATACAACAAGAATTCATGACCACATCATAACAAAAATGGGTTAATTTGCTTGAACAATTAAACAACTTAGTATAAGTTTATAATTGACATAAAAAATAATAAAATAGATTGTCAAATAAATATTAAATGTACCAAACATGGAAAATTATTATCTTTATTTCTTTACGAAATATCAACTGAGTCTGACATATTAATATTATATAATGAGTTAATTTTTTTTAGAATTAGGATCGGTTATTTTAAACAACAAATCCTAATAGTAGTAATCTGGATCGGTTATTTTAAACAACCGATCCTAAAAGTTTTTTTTTTTTTAAGAATTAGGATCGGTTATTTTAAACAACCGATTCTAATATGTGTTACATTAGGATCAGTTGTTTGTAAAAACCAATCCTGATAGTATCATGATCGGTTATAATAAAAAACCAATCATAATAGTTCATAAATTAGGATAGGTTGACCATAAAACCCGATCTGAATAGTTTTTAGGATTGATTTTTTTAAGAAAACCGATCCGGATAAATATTAGGATCGGTTGTTTCATATAGCCGATCCTGATTCCAGTTTTTCCACTAGTGAGGGGTAGTATGGATACTTGGTGATTGTATAGTTTGTTTCATTAGCTGCAGCTTCATGCATTAGACTAAATCTAATAGCGTGGAGAACCCAGCCACTGTCAAGTCCCTCAAAAAAATATATATATAAGTATACGATGACGCCCAACATTTCCTAATTTTTATATCTAATTATTAACTACCTAATGCTATACAATCTGCATACCATCTACAACCAAAATGAATTGGAAATACCTTTTTTCTTTTTAATTTTGAAACTTTGGTAATGGCTATTTTAATTCATGATTATGGATATATTAATTGATGAATATTTAAATACATTACATACTCAGACATATTTTGCTATTAAATGCACTGAAAAATATACATTTGACCTAAAAAAATACAATACAATATATATTACAAGTATAAATTTGTTGTTTTAAAAATGTTACGGAGAGATGTGAAAAATATATAACAATTACTAACAAAATATGATTCGCGGCAATCAATATCGAAGCATGCAATTGAACATTAATTGATGCATTGATCCCATTTATTCATGTACAATTAATACTTATTTGGATATTTTAATTGTATCATAAACATTTGGTTATTTAAGTAATTGTAATGCATATTGCTAAGTAGTTCTTATAATGTATAAAATTAAAATGAATTTTAATTTTACTATCAACATGATATAAATCTCAACGAGTCACATAAAAAAGGAATTGATTTAAAAATAGACGTGTCATGTGTTTGCTATGAATATGATACTGATTAAATTAATAACAAGAGTTTATAGTTTATTTAATTATCACATGATGCCAAAATAAATGAATTCACATCCTAATAAGGCAATCTTTTACGATTAGTAGATCTGTACCGTTCTTTTTAACTCAACACAAATCTCAAAGCTCAATAATACTGACCCTTATGCTAATCTGAATTTTAAACCGGCTGAGATTTAATCTCAAACTGTAAAATAAAGATAATCCTCTACGATACCTGGAAGGATATGAATCCAAAATAAATGTCATCGATGACATAAATATAAGAAGAAAAAAAAGACTTACAAAATTTTTGTTGGTTTCCTCCAATATTTAATTATAACGTATTATTTGTGGTATTGTTTCAAATTACTTTTCATTGAAAATAGCATATCAAATGTTAAAGTTACTAATATACTTATAAAAAATTTATAACACATCAACAACATCAACAAAATGATATGGGGCTCGTTCAGCAAACAATTGGAATAAAAGAATAGTGAAGAAAAATGGAATTTGAATTAGGCTTCTATATATTGTTCACATTTCAGTCATGCTCGATTAATAGTAAAAGAGTGAAATAATAAAATAGTAAAACAACATAGGTAAACGAGCTAAATCAATCTTTTGAAAAAAAAAAATCTTCTATTCCACCTTTCTTATAGAATAGAAATTTGCTCATAGAGAAATAAAAATAAAACAAAATACAAAAAATTTAAATTTAATAGTAAAAATTCAAATCTAATTCCACTCACTTTTTTTTTCCTTATTCAGCAAGAAAATTTATTTTCCACTCTTGCTGAACGAGCCCCATGTTCTTGAACATGGTAAAAAATGGAATTCGGCATCTTGATTCTTGAAAGTTAAATTCATGTGATTATAGCACACAATTATGATGATCTATTGAAACACGAGGAGGGTTCAAATGCCTCCATCATGCCTCCATCTCTCTCCATCATTTTCAAAGTTCAAACAGTCAATCTGAACCGCTCAACTTAACCTCCATACTAAAATATGTTTGGAGACCAAATTTTATATATTTAGGAATTTTTTTACTATTTTTTTAGATAGGTACAAAATCAGTAAATCTGAACCATCTAAAAACAGTATTTTTGTACCTATCTAAAAAAATAGTAAAAAAATTCCTAAAAATATAAAATTTGGTCTCCAAACATATTTTAGTATGGAGGTTAGGTTGAGCGGTTCGGATCAACTGTTTGAACTTTGAAAATGATGAAGAGAGATAGAGACATAATGAAGGCACAAAAACATAGAGGCATTTGAACCCTCCTCTTGAAACATATGTGATGGTTAAACTTTGTTACCAAGAAATCATGTGATTTTAGATGTCATAATCACATCTTTTGATCTGTTTTTTTTTTTTTTTTATTTTTTTTTTTAATAATTTTCATTGAGAACAACCGTTATTGATGCGGAAGTAATCCAATGGTTAGTATGTCCAGCATTACCTCATCTACGAGTCATAGCTATGATCCGTAACTTTTGAGTAAAAAATAAAACTAGGGTTTTTATAATTTTTATTAATATATTATTAACTTTTGGATAATTAATGGCGATTAACATTTTTTCAGTAAAAGTAACAGAACACCGTTAAGCTCATTGGTGTATCGAATTAGAATTAGCCCCAAATATTTGTCAAGGACTTTCATGATACTAAAAAATATTTGTAAATTATTTTGATTTTGAGACTTAAAATAAGGCTCAATCAAATAAAAGAAAACAACAGACGTCCAACATAATATAAATGTTATAAGAATTTCTTTTTCAAAAAATTACGCTGTTTGATAGAAATAATATTTATACATTGTGAAAGAACTCGATCCAAAGTTCAAACCACTACCTATTGCAGAAAGCGTGGTGAAACCAGAAAATGAGCTCGTATTCAACGTGCCTCGCAAAAATTATTATTATTAAACATACGATTCAAATTAAACTATGAACAACGAAAAGATGTTATCGGAAATTTTTTATTCATAAATTATTAAATCTATACATACAAAAATAGAAAAAGTATCTCATTTTTATCAAATATAAAAAAATATGATTCATTGAGGGAGATCCAAAATATATGAATCTGACTCAATAGTTTAGATTCAAATAACTTTTTTTTTTACATTATCTGTGGACAAGAACTCGATTCTCCTCAAATGAGATGGTTCAAATTCAAACTAAAAATAAAATAAAATATGAATATGAATCATTGAATCACATTCATACATTTTGTATCGAAGTTAATGAGTCAGATCTTTATATATGGGGAGAATTATTGAAAATGATACATTTATTTTATTTCTGTAGATCTGATTTTAATAATTTATACCGATAAAAAAGTTCCCAACATTTCTTTTTTTGAAAAACAGAGAGGAAAAACAATGGGCAAAATAAAATCCTACAAAGTGACATGTAGGTGCATGCAGCCACGTAGCTTCGCATTCGGAAAAACAACGGGCAAAATAAAATCCTACAAAGTGACACGTAGGTACATGCAGCCACGTAGCTTCGCATTCGGAAAAACAACGGGCAAAATAAAATCCTACAAAGTGACACGTAGGTGCATGCAGCCACGTAGCTTCGCATTCGGAAAAACAACGGGCAAAATAAAATCCTACAAAATGACACGTAGGTGCATGCAGCCATGTAGCTTCGCCGGGCCTCAACGGATCTTAAAACCCCAAACTCTACAAATTGACAAGAACGGCCGTGTCACAATTTATTCAATTTTTTCTCCTCCGCATATAGATTCGCCTCCATCAAAAGATTTTTCTCTCTCCGAATTAGCTGTTTTCTCATCTCAAAATTGCGAATTCCAAGTAACAACGAGTGCCGTGAATTCAATCTCTAGCTTTTCGCGTCGTCGCTCTCGATCGATTTCGCACAACGGTGTCTTCGAACTATTAATCGACCAGATAGTTCAGGTAATCTCTCCTCTTTTTCGAAGAAACTATTCAATTAGTTATAGTCGATCCGTCTATTTGTCATAGAATTTAGCTAATCGTATCTTTACTTTTAGATCAGAAACCCTAAGTTCCACTGTCCTAATTTTTCTAAATTTCACAACAGATTCTCATCCCAAATCAGAAATTATGACCCTAAATTTAGAGTCCCAGCAATCAATATTCTCACACATCACATTTAAATTTAGAAACCCGATGGAAATCCCGAAGTAGCGCTAGTGATAAGAACAAGCTTATAACCCACTTTGTACAAAACTAGGCCCACACCACAAATGTTGGTTAGATAAACTTAACCTTTGTGTTTTTTTTAATCTACAGTTTATGTTAAGTAAAAAAACCACATGCACATACTTTTGTGCCTTCCACCTAGTGTTTGATCTTTTTCCCAGCATACTGGGATAGTTTCCCACGTAATATAATTGTATCCATTCGCAAAAGCTATTTGCTATAGAACTGTATCCTTCCGCAAACAATATTTGCGGTTGATTGTACTCCAAACAGGGGCGGATCCACTGTAGCACAGGGAGGTCAGCTGTTCCTCTCTGAATTTTTAAAAATAGTGTTAAAAATCTGTTTTTTTTTATCTCTGTCCCTTCTTAGAATTTAAATTGCCCCTCCCTGTCTAGAGCCCAGTTTCTATAGCCCAATCTGGAGCCCTTTTGAGTTTTGGCGGAGCCCAAATGCAAGGCGCTGAGGCGGATCCCAAACGTGAGGCGGATCCCAAACGCGAGGTTGAATCGCGATGCTCTCTTTGACGCTGTCGCTATCCCAATCTCTGACTCGCTCTCTCTCGCTATTTGAGAATAATCATTTAAAAGCCCATTTAAACTAAATTTCGAAGACTTTCACTTCTCTCTCTCTGTTAATTTGTTGCTTTAAATAAAAAAATAGATCGTCGCTCCAGTTTTTTTCCCTGCGAACACAGAGCTCTCTCTCGCCTCTCTGATCTCCCTGCGCGCAGCTTTTGCTCTAATTCCCTAAATCATCATTATTAAGTCTGTTGAGGCGCTAACTGAAGTCGTTCTCTTCTCTCTCTCAGGTCTCCGAAGCAAATTGCAAAATATTATCTCACACCTTGCTTGGATGGTGCGATTTCTTCCTTAATTTCTTTGCATTTCATAGTTGGGCCTAGGCGTAAATCAATTTGCATTTCCATTCATTTGCTTTGCCTTCTCCTTATTTCTGCTTTGTTGCGTCTCTCTCTCTCTCTACTGAAGCAAGAGTAGTTAGAAATTGATTTATTATTTTTCCATTTTGATATTTCTTGTTTTCTAATTTGTGGTTGGATGAAAGTTTGAAGGTTCAAATTAGGCTTAAATTAGAAGTTAAAGCATTGTAATTTATAAATTTGGAATCAATTTAGAGTTATATTTAAGGTTAAATTTGTACCCAATTAGCTAATGGGTTTAAACCCGATAAGCTATTTGAATCCAATTATTGCCCCCCTCTGGCAGAAATCCTGCATCCGCCCCTGACTCCAAAGTTGTGTTCTCTGCATGCTGTGTGTGGTAAATTGGTGAATGAAGTATTTTCACTCATGTTTCATATTGCATTGCATATTATTGAAGTTGACTTAAATGAACTGTCTTAAAGATAAAAGGCAAGAAATTAATTTACTAATTTGCTTATTTTTAGATCAACCCATCCCGCAATCTAAGTCTGCATATTCTTTACATTTTTGCCTTTGGGTTTAGTACATGCTTATATGAGGTTGGTTATCTCTTATCTGTTCATAGTCTGCAAGGTGCTTTGCTAGTTTAAAAAAAAAATGTTGTAGCTGTTTGTGACTTGTTTATTTTCTATTGGATGTTTTACTGTTCAAAAGGGTGAGCTAACTTTGATGGTGCAACATTTTGAGACCTAAATGCAAGCATGTGGTATTCATTATCTTCTCTGTTTGCTCATAAATGGAGATCCTAAATTGAATCCATGACCAAATGTTGTCACCATCCCCAATATTTTCTTCTCCAGAATTGATGAATGATCGATTTGTTCCTGCTCTTCAAGTTACTAATGCTATTCTATATTGACTATTTTTTCAGATATGAGAAAATGAAAACTTTTCATGAGTAGCTGCTGGAAGAATTGCTTCGCTTCAATTTAGCATGAGTAGTCTAGGAAAAGGTATGAATACGACTCGAACTTGATGATAATTTAACTAATAAGATTGGTGCATCACTTCCCTAATGATAAAACAACATAAAACTGAAGTCGTTGAAATTCTACAATGAACTGCACTTTTTCTTCATTCTGAAAAGGGTGGGCTGTAGTGCTGTACCAGTTCCACCATTTGAAGTAACTAGTATAGATCAAAGTCAACTGTATATTATTTAGATAACCCTTATTTTGTTCTTTACCCTACGCCCTGTTATCAAAAGGGAAACTGCTTATATGCATCACTATCTAGATTTACGGTAGCATATGTTTCACAATAAATACATCGCATCAGAATATTTAATCTGGAACAACCAAACAAAAAAACACCAGATTATCAAATATAATTCAAGAATTACATAAAAGCTATTAATCCTTCAGCGAGTATATTTCAACAGTCAACACTCCATTTTACTTCCATCACCCCCTCCATAATTGCCGGTGATATCCTTTCCTGTCCTGTCCAAAATGAGTAGTGCTATAACAATCATTGCAGTTATGTTTTTGCTTCTTTTTTTGGCAAGCCTTTTCAATACTATTCTTATCCCTTTAATTCCATTAAACCCGAAAGTTGCACAGATTACATCTGTCTTGCTTTTCTTTTCTAAACAGAGATATAAAAATCATTGGGTTCACCAGATAGGCCATGTCCCCGCCGATGTCAGGCTTATTACGGCTCTGGTTGAACGGTGGAAGGAGGAGACACATACCTTCCACCTCCCTATTGGCGAGACAGATCTTACTTGGGCGTTCTGTCACCTCAAGAACATTCAAGGGTAAATACAAAACAAAAGTGAGATTAGGATGGCTGAATGATATTTCTTAAAAGTTGCCAGAAAATGCTGATAAAATAACTGTACAGTACTGTGCAGGGTAGAAATTCTCACATTTATGTACTGTGTGAATTTGGAATATGCATGTTGTGGGTGTTGTGCATAAAAGATAGTTTATTGTATAGAATAGTTATAGGGTATTTCTATTTTTTATGTACATACATCAAATTAAAAATAATAATTCAAATAAGAAAGTTAAATTGTGGATGTATTTTCTTTTATTAGTTACTGCTGCAATTATATTTATTGTTTTGCTTGTTCCGGAATTAAATATAACTAGCAAACTCCTAGGTCTAGCTGCAGATCAATAATACCTTACTGATCCTAATTTAAAAGAATATATTTAATATCAATATAAATATTAAATAAAAGTAAGAATTATAATAAGTAGAGCACTAGGCAGGTAAAACGCCTTTTTGGTTTTCTATCTGTTTAATTTTTTTTCTCAACAGAAATTAAATGCATCAGAAGATGTGGTGAACAACTTAATATTAAAAGAATTATTAAAGATACAATTTCAGTTTAATCCTTAGAATTCTAAATAATCTAAATATGGATTTTAGGTAAATATGTTGAAATGTAAATTTTGAATTTTCAAATTAAAATTTTAGCAGTATATAATTCGTACAAGTTTTATGTAATTTTTCATATGTTTTGAAAATGAAAAGGTCAATGTGGACATCCATCCACAGTTATTGGTTTACCGGAGTTTATATTTTTAATAAAAACTAAATCAAATCAAACTTATTTTAATTAACAAGTACAAAATGACGTGTAGTAAATATACCACACTTGTCGTGTTACAAAGAGAATCTGGTGCCACAAGAGGCAAAAATACTGGACTTGCCATATTTTTTTATAGAACAAAACAATTGCATGGTATGCCCAAATCCCAATAAAATATATAACATTTAGTTCTTCTCATAATCATCACATTTCAATTTAAAAATTCAGTTCAAGAGAACAAAACAATTGCATGGTATGCCCAAATCCCAATAAAATATATAACATTTAGTTCTTCTCATAATCATCACATTTCAATTTAAAAATTCAGTTCAAGACATATAAATAGAGACTAATATTGTGCCCATGCATTACAATGGAAACATATTATAAGAACAAAAAAAATATCAATGAAAATAATAATTATAAAAAATTAAGAGACATGTTAATAGATAATTTATATGATTATGTATTTTTTATTAACTTGAATCGTGATCTTCGATAATAATTTGATAATGTGATGATTCTTTATTTTTAAGTACTAATGATATCAAATAATAACTCGATTCGAATCTAATATCAAATATCGTAAAACAATTCAATATCGACATATAATATGATATATAAAAAAAGACATAAATAAAAAAGTGTTATCGTGTGTATATATAGAATACACACATATTATAAGAGAAATATATACACACACACGCACGTTCCAATTTATATTCTTCTTCTTCTTTCTATCCAATTTAGAATACACACACACACACATGTATTGATATATGAGGAGGGATCGAGTTACAACAATTTTTGAGTTACAACAAGTTACTACAATCATTTTCTACATTTTTAAAGTCCAAATCGTCGATCCAAACCGTTAGATGTGATCTCCACAATAAAATGTGCTTGGACACCAAATTTTACATTTTTTGGATTTTTTTTACTATTTATTAAGATGGATACAAAAACTAGTCAAATTCAGACCATTGAATTTTGTACCCTTCTTAATAAATAGTAAAAAAAATTCAAAAAATGTAAAATTTGATCTAGAAGCACATTTTATCGTGGAGATCATGTTGAACGGTTTGGATTGACAATTTAGACTATAAAAATATAGAAAATAGTTGTGGTAACTTGTTGTAACTCAAAAATTGTTGTAACTTGATCCCTCATCTTGATATATTATATATTGGAAATATATTTGCCCATAACAATATGTATAGAAACAAAGAAAGAGAAATAAGGGAATGAAAAAAATGATTTTCATTGTTATCTATATAGAAACAAAGAAGAATTAAGGAAATAAAGAAATAAGAAAATGGAATGTAGAGTCTGCTCAATTGAAGAGGAGAAATATAGAAACAAAGAAATATATCGCTAAATTACATAATCAGTTCAATTTTAATTGTAACGTATTATGTGGTAGCACATGTGGTGAGTATGTTTTTAACTAAATTTAGACTTCTATACATAAAACATGTGCATTTAATCAAAAGATAACAAATTATATAATTGGAGGGTTAGGACTATATCCGAAAATTTATCTTTCAATCGTAATCGTTGATGAATTAGAAATTCTACATCTCAATTGCAAAATAGAGATTCATACTTTTAAGACGGGGATTCCTTGGCATTCTAATTCCTTGGAAAGCGATGTCCGCATTTGGCAAAATCAACAAGGAAATAGCCATGGAAATCGGTGATTCCTGGCTATGCCGATGACCCGATTTGTGGCTATCGCGATAGCAAAAAAAAATGCAGAATTATTTGATGCCCGCTCATCGCTCAATGGACATACAACCCAACGCGTGATTTTTTTTAGAAATTTTGCCATTTCAGTCGCGAAACACAAAAACAAAGGTTTTGTTTAATATATTTATCTCACAGCTTGTCAGAAAAAGTACAAGTATAACATGCCCATGTAAACTTGAAAAGAGCTGCTAGAAAAGTGTGTAAATAATTGCCAAACAATTATAATGCTGTAAAAATATAGAACATACAATAGGTATTCTGAAAAGACAAACACATTTAATGTGACTGGCATGCCATCTCAAATATATTTTATCTGATTTATAATTAACGTTATTTAGTTAATAATTAATAAATAGTGAAGTTATGTCTATAACCATTGAAATAACTATGCGCGAACCAAATATGAGAATGATTTATTTCAGGAAATGTTGAAGCAATAACCATACACAAATCAAACATGAGAATGACACATGCCCTGGAATGACATTCTCTAGCATTACATTCCATGGAATCCTTCTATTCCCTATAATGACTTATAGCGCTAACCAAACGCCCCTTATGACTCCCAACATTTTCTAATTCCTTTACCTAATTATTAATTATCTGATACTAAGCAACCAAAAATAAATTTAGAAAACCTTAATTGATGAATAATTAAGTATATTACATATATTCTCTCAAACATATTTTGCTATTGAATGCACTGTGTTCCATTGTAACAATGCAAGCAACATTAATTAATTACTTATTAATTATAAAACAGCGTATGAAACAATTATTTTTGTTATAAAATGTTAACTTCAAAGTTCTCATACTCTATCTAATCGTATTGTTATAACTTAAATTTTATTACATCATAACTTTAAGATACTTTGACTTCTTCTTTTTTTTTTCCACAAATCATAATATTGGCAAAAAAAAAAATTGTAAATAAAAGCAGAGGAAAACATTTATATTTCTAACTTGATATTGTTTTGATGAAATTTTTTATTATTGCACAATTTAAATTGTTACAACTATTTCACCGGCTACTAATGAAAATGAATAACAATTATAAATACTTAAAACTGAGTTATAATGCTAAAATTACAAGTAGGTGATGCACCTAAATCAATTATAGTAAGGTAAATCTTGAACTGGTCTAATATCAATAATTGTAACGTCTTGTGAAACAAAAATAAAATATAAATTTAAATACATAAGCAAATAAATATAACAAAAATGTTGGCCTTGAAAAAACTAAATCATCCCAGCACCAATTTAGGAGTTAGTAGGTTAGCATCCAGATATTCATTTATCTTCTCTGAGGGACAACATTACATATTATATCTATATTATACATGATCATGAAAGAAGAATCATGGTTACCTGTTGCACTTCACTCCAATCAAGCTATATCAATATTTCTTCCAAAAATTTCTATGATTGGAATTCTTCATCCATAATTAAGTAATTCCTCAACAAATAAACTTAATCTTCAATTGAACGTGAAGCAAGCCCACATTAAATTTATTTTATTTTAGTAAATAATAACAAGAAAAAATAATAACAAGCCCATATTATAAGTATGAATTTGTTATTTTAAAAATGCAACTAAGAGATTTCTATTGGTTTCCTCCAATATTTAATTATAACATATTATTTGTTGTTATCGTTTCAAATTATTATTCATTAAAATAGGATATCAAATGGTAAAAGTTGCTAATATATATATGTATATATATGAGTAAAGCTAATATACACTTAAGTGTACCAATGAACCCATACACTTAACTCTAGAACTGTACGATTAGCTTTGAGATTTGTGTAGATTCTTTAAAAGTCGTGATACACAAATCTCAAAGCTAATCGTACGGTCCTAGGGTTAAGTGTATGGGTTCATTGGTACACTTAAGTGTATATTAGTTTTATTCGTATATATATAATTATTGAAAGTGTACAACACATCATGCAAGAAAAATGACATGGCGTTGTCGAGCATGGCAAAAAACAAGAATCGACATACTGAAAGTTATATACATGTGATTAGATCACACAATTACAATGAACTATTGAAACGTATGTGATAGTTTTACTTTGTTACAGAAAAATTCTGAGATTTTAGAAGCCATAACTACATCTATATATTTTTTTTTTTTATGATTTTCTTTGGAATTCCGCAGTTAAGCGTGCAACAATAATATACTGTTTTAAAAAACCAACATAGTCCAACATAAAATAAATTTTTTAAGTAAAAAATGTTCGCAAAAATACAGTTTGATAGAAATAATACTTATACATTGCAAGGAAAATTCCACTATCTATCTCAAAAAGCGTGGTGAACAAAAAAAGGAGCTCGTATCCAACACTTTAACTTGGCCATCTAATGCCTCATGCCTTTCATACCTCATATTTTATATCTTCGTTCTCAAAGTTCAAATTATCGATTTGAACTGTTGAACATGATATATATACTAAAATATGGTTAGGAATATAATTTTATAATTTTTACTATTTTTTAAGATGGGTAGAAAATCATTGTTTTTTTAACAGTTCAAAACAATTATTTTGTACCCATCTTAAAAATTAGTAAATTTTTTCCAAAAAATATAAAATTTCATTCCATGCATATTTTAGTATAAACATTATGTTGAATGGTTTGGATTGATAATTTGAACTTTGAAAACAAAGATATAAAATATGAAGTATGACGAGGCATTGGAACAATGTAGAGATGTTATCTCTACCAACTTTTGTTTAAAAAAAATGAAAAAAAGGAAGAAAAGGAAAAGCAATGGGCAAAATTAGGGGTGTTCATCGGTTCGGTTCGGTTGAAACCGAATCGAACTTGGCAAACCAAAGTTATAATTCGGTTTTAAAAATAGAACCGAACCGAACCGAATTAGCATTGCAACCGAACCGAACCGAACCGAAGTTTTATTTCGGTTTATTCGGTTTGTTCGGTTCAAACCGAAATATATTATTTTTTTATTTAAAACAATTAATTTATAATAAACCGAAGTATATTAAGAAATAAACCGGAGTATTATGAAATAAACTAAGATATTTAGAAATAAACCAAGTATTTAAAGCAATTGATTAATAAATAAATCGGAGTATTAAAAAATAAACCGGGGTGATTCCAATTAAATTCATATTATATGAAAGTTCGGTCGGTTCTGTTATTTCGGTTTTGAAAATTTTCAAACCGAACCGAACCGAAGTTATAATTCGGTTTTGAAAAGCCAACCGAACCGATCCAATAAACCGAAATAACCGAACCGTTTAAACCGAACTAATTTGGTTCGGTCCAAAACCGATTAAACCGAACCGTTTGATAAGATGTTATCTCTACCAACTTTTGTTTAAAAAAAATGAAAAAAAGGAAGAAAAGGAAAAGCAATGGGCAAAATAACGGTGATCTATTAGACTATTATTAACGCTAAGTGTGGACGTGTAGTAATAAAATAGTTAAACGGTTTAATGACAAATTAAATTGCATTTTTTAAGAAGCTTGACTGGGTGGCAAACTGGGATTAGTGTACAAAATTCCTCAAATGTAAAATTATGGAGGTATGAACTTTTCTGTAAACTGACAATATTTGTCCCGTCAATTACTTGAATGGTATAACGACTAAGGGTCCGTTCGGCAACCCAGTAGGAAATAGGAATGAGTGTGGGAATAAAAAATTTTGAACTGAATTTTACTGTTCACCGTGGGAATAAAAACTTAGCTTTGAGCAATTTTTTTTTTCTCACAGTGAATAGTATGTGACCGAACGGGCCCTAAAATTGTACCACAAACATGCTTGCACACATCGTAAAACTCTTTTATTATGTTTCTTTTCGCATTTATTGACCTTCAAGTAAATTATGAAAGAACAATAAAAAAAATAGTATCACAAACACTTGGACACTAATTCCTGTTTCCTCAAAAATTCAAACTCACAAGCACCAATCTACCAAATGAGACACTCATCAAAAATATAAATATGAAGAGAAAAGGTAACGTCCTCCCAAGTCAAATTCCTCGAAAATTCCCGTGTATAAAAAACCTTATCTTTTTAGCTTAGTTCTGACGCGCTTTCAACTGTCATAATTTTAAGTACAATATGTATGTTTACAGGATAATATGTGTATGTTTACAAGATAATATGTGTATGTTCACAGAAGGTGGTCCCCAACAGCTGTTACGCGTTTTTAACAGCTTTCATGTGTTTTTAACGGTTTTCACGCGTTTTTATATTGACATAATTTGTTAAATTAGTTTACAGGATTTAGTATTGATGTTTACATAATTAGTTGAAAATATCCGGAGATTTTTAAGAGACTAGAGTTGGGAGACTGTTAGCTGCTTCCAAATATGAAATGCCCATTTATAATTTATAAAACATTTTAATTAAAAATCAGATAAAAAGTTTAGTACGAACTACATACTTGGTAAATTTTAAAAAGGCCAGACAATTAGCAAATTAAACTTCTTACTTTTTAGTTTGAATTTGTAAATTATTTATATCAAATACATCAGACGAATTGTTTTCGGTAAATTAAAGTTCAAAGATGTAAATTCATCAAGAGCAATTATCAATTCATCATTCGTTTTAGCCCCTGTGCATCATGGATTGTCATGTATTTACGTTTGATTGTTCTGGTTCTATTCCAATTTTGCTAATTTCCCAAAGTTACAAAGAAGATTTCTTTTAATTTAATTTGGAATTGGGTTGATAAAAAAAAAAAAAGTTTGGACTATAGCTCTATCATGAGCCATAATCTGCTCTAATTTAAATAAATAAAGCATCATTATATGAAAACACATGCATGTCAGTAAATTAAGGTGTTGAGATGCTAATCTTTGGTCAAAACAACATACTTTTTTCCCTTTTTGCATTTCCATACTTTTTTTTTACATCATTCTTTTTCTAATTACAAAAATTGTACTTTTGTCTATGTCTATACATACGAAATCTCTCGTAATATGCAACCTGATGGCCTCCCGATCATTCTGACATCTTGATTTTGTTCAGGTGTCGCAGAAATGTCAAATATAGGCGGATAGCGCGGGGGCTAGTATTATTTGTGCTTTGAGATTCATGCAGAACGTATTTGAATGGTCGAGATTTTCCATAAAGTAACGCAAAATATTAGATATCACAAAGGATTCGAATTCCAAAAATTCTGTATCTGAAAAATGTTTCTTCTATCAAGTTTTTACGTAGGAGTGAGGCTAGCGGCCTGGCGTATGCTGAATTCGGATCACCCAGTTATCTGACTCAAGCAAATTGGACACGAACGGCCCAGGATTGTTATTTTAACTTGACACGAATCTCAAAGCACAAACAATACTGCCCACCAGGGGCAGATCCAGTTAGGCACATAATGGGACTCTGAAAATCCAAAATTAATTCAGAAGAACTGAGTTTTAGACATTTGTCCTATTCTGAAATATATGATTGCTCGACTCTGGATCTGTAATAAGTCCAACAATCTAATTTATAAGAACTTGGTCTCTTCATCGTCATTTTCTTTCTTCCTCTATTGGCTGAGATCCAATTTTTCTGTCAAATTTTGGGTGCGCATTTTTACAGCACAAATTTCTTGATAAACAGCACAATAAAATTTTAGAGACAAAAATACCTCTGTTTTTATTTACACAGCACAGCTCTTCGCAAAAACTATTACGAAAATTTGATTTACTTTTGTTATTATTACGAAATTATAAGTTTTGCATACTTGTCAGATAACTGAATTTTTCTGATAATCTCTGATTTAAATATAGTTGAGAAGAAACAGGTCACGGATTAAGAGGGTTAAAAGACACAAAAGACAGACAGGGGCGCAAGATTGTGCTATGGAAATAAGAATAGGGGCATTTTCGTTTCTAAAATTTTATTGTGTTATATACCAAGGACTTGGTGTTGTAAAAATGGGCACCTGTCTTTTGTGTGATCCGTGACTTGTTTCTTTCCAACTATATTTAAATCAGAGATTATAAAAAAAATTCAGTTATCTGACAAATATACAAAACTTACAATTTCGCAATAATAACAAAAGTAAATCAAATTTTCGTAATAGTTTTTGTACAGGGCTATACTATGTAAATAAGAACAAGGGTATTTTCATCTCTAAAATTTTATTGTGCTGTTTATCAAAAAATTTGTGCCGTAAAAATGGGCACTCCAAATTTTGGTGGAGCATGTTGGAGAAGAAGGCTCTCATTTCATTCTTTGTCCAATTAGACTTAGTGTATGTGTACCATTAGAGACTATTGCAAATGGACTGTTATGGGTTGCGTCCAAATAGTAAAATATGATAAATGAGACGGGATCTCACTTGTAAAATTGAAGTATCTAACTTTTTATCTCCTCTCCATTTCTTCACTCATTGAACTATCCATTTTCACATTTTGTCTTGCATATTTGTATTTTTTTTTTTTAATTGTGATTCATAATTTCTACATCTTTTTGTTTTTTTTAACAATATATTTTTTAGAGACCAACGGTATTGTAACTATTGTTTTAATTTTTACCTTATTGGTGTGAAGCAATTTTTTATTTCAATTAGTATTTTTTATTTTTCTTAATATAGATTTTGAAAATTAAAAATAATGACTAATTTAACAGATAACAAGAGTATAGATGCATATGAAATATATTTTTGTATCAATTTTTTTCAACTTTCTATACAAAACAAGTTTGTTTTGTATCCAATTAGTTAATGAATTTGTATTCAATTGACTATTTAAATCCGATTACTCTATTTTTATCAAAATCCTGAATCCGCCCCTGTTGCCCACTGTGTCATTCCCAAATAAGCACTGTTTTAAGCTAACATGTACTGTTCATTTAAATTTAATTGAGTTAGGTATTTAAGAGGATTCGTATTCAGCGTGTGCTATACTTATCGAGACAATTCAGGGAGCATAATTGTTGGATCACCTTTAAGATATGTGCATGTCGATTGCTCATCAGCACTAACAGAAGCATAAAAATAATTTTTTTCTCTCTGTCCTTTCTCCTCTCACATTCTCTATCCCTCTTACTCTTCCTTCAAAGCTCCGCTCTCGCTTCCCTCGTTAACTCAGCTCGTTTTGAAAAAAAAAAAAGACTTAGCTCGGACTCGGCTCAAATTCGAATGGAAAAATTCAAATCGACCCGGCTCAGGTCAAACTCGATTCAGCTCGATTCGGAATAAAAAAAATCTGATCCTTGTGCTCAACCGGCCCGTTATTTGCCTGTCCATATCACCTATGCGGCTATGCCTCAATTTTTGAGTTTGAACCCGGTCCGTTCGTTATGTGCTAGCACCAATTTTAAAGAGTCCCATTACAAGCATTGTGACAACTTAATAGTTCGGGAAATGTTCGGTAGAGTAAAAAATTCGTGATTCGGATATAATTTGAAAATAATTTGTTTTTGTAAACACCAAATCAGTACAATTCGGATATAATTCGGGTATAATTCGTTTTTGTACACACCAAATAATATACTAAAGAGGAGGATTCAAATGCCTCCATTTTTAAAAACTTTAATAACTCAAAATTTAAATCTAAAAATTCAAAATAAAACCGTTGGATATGAATTATATCATTTTATCTATACATATGTAAAAAATTATGACATTTCAACTTTGTTTTGATTGTCATCTTGAGCTTGTAAAAATGTATACAAATATGGATAATTTCTAGACGTTGATTTTTCAACTTATTGATTCATATAAAAACAAAATCAAAATATGATAATTTTTTATAGGTACATAGAGAAAATAACACAGATTAGATCTAACGGTTTTATTTTGACGTTTAAGTTTTAAACTTTGAGTTATTTAAGTTTTTAAAAATGGAGACATTTGAACCCTCCTCTATACTAAAATACTAAGGTTGTACAAAAAAAAAAGATTGTTTGGTTCATTTTAATTTTTTATATTAGGGCCTATTCGGCCGACAAATGGGAATAGGCACGGGCACGGACACGGAAATTGAGCTGAAAAACACTGTTCTCGTGAGAAAAAAAAAATTCAGTTGAACTAAATTTTTTTTTCCCCACGTGAACAGTGATTCGGCCGAACACGCTCTTAGCAAAAAATAGAATGCTAATTACAAATTGATGAGTCATATTCCATCTATTGTTGAATTAATATTGATTATCATTTTTGAGGCGTGAATTTCCATAAAAAAAAATTGGGAGCATAAACCGTGGAGGAATTCATAAGATGTTGCTTGGTTTTATAGTAATTTGATCAACTACCAAGGGCAAATTTATAAGTAGAGGTGTAAAAATAGGGGCCAGTGCATACGGAGTCGAAGTAGGCCTGCTTTTTTGTCTTTTTCTACTTTTCCTGTCATGATAATTTTTCTATTTTTTCTGCCGCATCACGCGAATGCTATGCGTTTAATTCGTAAAATTCGCGAATTCGACGAAGTGTTCGCGAATAGTTCGGGAAAAATTAGTTTAGCCGATTAAAACGCGGATTCGTTCGGCTCAGGCTTAAATACGATTTATTCGCGAATTATTCCCGAATCATATTACTATGATTACAAGTAGGCCGCATGGGCTCGGATCCTAATCGGACGGTTCAAATTGAATCTCAAACGGTGCAATAACTCAGAGGATCCGGACTCACCCGAAGTCCCGAACACAGCCTCGTCCCATTTCACTTTTCATTTGTCCAAGAATTCGACCTGTAGCACCTCTCGCTGTTACACTCCATCGATTTCGCACGACGCTGTCTTCAATCGACCAGAGAGTCCAGGTAATTTCTCCCGTCTCTCCCCTCTACAATTGATGAAGCGATCCTTTTCAAAGGAAATGTTCAATTAATTAGTCTTCTTCTCGTCGATCCGTGCAGCATTTGTCATAAAACCGAGCTATTCGTATCCTCACATTTAGATCGGTGATTATAACCCTACATTTCCCATATCATTGCCCTAATTTTTCAAAATTTCACAACATATGCTCATCCCAAATCAGAAATTATGCAATGGATATTCTCACAAATCGCAGGACAGAAGTATCCGTTTCCCAATTTAGAAACCTGACGAAAATCCAAGTAGATCTAGTGATATGAACACCAGAATGGTGGTAAAATGTAATGCAATTTGAGATGAGGTCTTGCTGAAGTGCTTTTATTTTATTTTATTGTATAGTAGCTCTATAAGACAATTTTTGCACAAAAATAGGCCCGCACAACAAGTATTGGTTAGATACAATCTGTATTAAGAAAGTAAAAAGATCACATGCACATACTTCCGTAACTTCTTCCTAGTGTTTGATCTGTAGCCCAACATACTTCGATAGTTACCTTGGTACTAATAATTGTATCCTTTCGCAAATGATTATTTGCGATTTGCTGCACTCCAAACTCTGTTCTCTGCATGCTATATAGCTCCAACATAAGGTGAGTCTGTTTTGATTCAAGGGCTTTTTCGCCCCAAACCATTTTTGTCCATCCAGTAAATCTATTGGATGAGATCATGAGCTGCAGATGGATACATTTTCCAAACCATGCTAGCAATGCAGCGTTGGAGTGACTATTGCTTGCTATGGTACTATGGTAGAAGGCATCAGAGGTGGGTGGCTGTGTGTGTGTGTGTGTGGCGGGGGGGGGGGGGGGGGGGGGGGGGGCGCATTCCCTCTGTTGGCAGTACCATAAAACCAAACCTAGGGGCTTAAATATATAAAAACATATACAGCAGGAATGCAATGAAATTGTGGGTCTAATTTTTGCATTTATATTATCCCACAATCAACTTCTCTAATTTCACCTGATTCACTTTTTCTCTTTGATTAAGTACTACAAGCCGTTTTTCATTATGGACAAATTAGGTTTTCAGGAGAAGCATGTCCCGAAGGCCAGTAAATTCTACACGCAGGCTGGTAGATGGAGGTAGTTTACCATTTGCCGCATCTTTGCAATCAAAGTCACGCTCCTCTCCTTTACTTACAGTTGGATTGGTTGTTTTGGTAATTTATTTCTTAATTATTGTTGTTAGTGTGTTGTACGGAGTAAATCGCCTTTGCTCGTCCTTCCAATTTCTGTGAGAAATATCCCAAACTAGCCTTAATTTTCTTTCTTTAATTAGAGAAAATTACATAAGAAAACGGCAAAGTTTGAGCATCAGTTAAGAAAAACATGGAACTGTAATGTCATTGTTGCTATTATATTATGATCATCAAATTCTGCCAGAACCTTTCATATGTTTCTTGACTTTAAATTACCTTTTCCATTCTGATTGATTGATTCATCATATTCGATATATTTCAGGGTGCCTTTCTTATTATTGGGTACACGTATGGCGGCACAGGTCAGTTTTAGATTTAACAAAAGTTGGATATGGATATTATTTGCATAATCATCTACTCATAAGAATTTGAATTTTGCAGTTTAAAAAATGTCATGAATTTACAATAATAACTTGTACAGAAGATAAGGTCCCTTCCTTATATTGTGAGTTTGTGACTAGATAATTGGAATTTCTGATTTTGGTGTATATAGATCAAATTCTAGTTCTTATGATTATTTTAAAAGCAACACTCTCAATGAGGGTACTAATATTCTTTTAATATGCAGGTAGTTTTGGTGGCAATAAAGAAGCTGTAAGCAGACTTGAAGGTAAAGATGCATACTCTCTTTCGTCCCTATTCATGGCCTCATATGCAAATTCTCTATAACTTTTTTTTCTAAAGAAAAACATCCTTTAACATGGTAATTTTTTGTTCTTACTCTGCCTTTTATTATAAACCCTTAAAAAAAAAGGAGCATCCTGCACACCTGAGGTGTTACAAGCAATGCCAATACTAAAGAAAGCCTATGGACTTGGTGACAGCAGAAAACGGATCTTACACGTGGGTCCTGATTCCTGCTCTGTTGTCTCCAGTTTGTTGAAAGATGAAGGTACACATTTAGCATTCACTCCTGTTTGGTATATGGGCCATTTCCTTTGAAATTGTTGGCAAAACTTTTTCAATTGTTATTCTACTGTTGAGTTTCTTGAGTGTGTAATCTATTTCTTTTGGAATGATTGCTGTCATGCTGATTCTGTGTTAGAGGGGTCAGGACTGGTTCTGGTATGAAGCAGCTTGCATTGAGATGAGCTGCTAGATTTTGGGGTCCTGTTAGGTTAGTGCCTTACTGGTACCTGACCAAGTGACCAGACATGGGAAATATGCACCACTTTGTATTGGTCTCAACAAGTTGCCAGTATCAGTGCACTCATTACATATATACACCATGTGCAACAAGCTTGGTGATTTACCTGTAAAAGCACAAAAAGCCAATAGGAGTTGCCATTATTTGTCAGAATTTGCTCTGATTTAACATTAACCATCTGATTTCTCTCTAAGAACACTTGGAATATGTAACCCTATAACATGAATAATGTACATTTTTTATTTATGCTTTGTTCAGGTGAAAATACAGAGGCATGGGGTGTAGAGCCATATGAATTAGAGGATGCCGATAGTACATGCAAGAGCCTGGTGAGAAAGGGGTTTGTGAGAGTGGCTGATATTAAGTTCCCTCTACCGTACAGGCCCAAATCTTTTGACCTTGTTGTGGTGTCTGATGCGCTTGATTATCTCACCCCTAGGTATCTCAATAAAACACTGCCTGACCTTGCTAGGATCTCAAATGACGGCCTCATAGTATTTGCGGGTAAGTCACTGCCTCTCTGTTTGTGTGTCTGTATGTATTTGCATGCAAATTTGGACTGTAACGAATGCACAAAACTCTGGGTGGCATGGAAGATTTTGCAAATAGGACCCCACAATTGTTTGAAATATTTGTAATTAGCATCCAACAGAGAGCAAGAGATATAGGAGAGAAATTTATTTAAATATTGGGAACTCTGCAATTTTCCAGAGCAACCATTGAGATAAATCAACCCAGCAGATGGAACATGTTTGGTTTCAAGTTCGTATGACCTATTCAGAAGCGATTTGGTTGAACCAAGGTGGAGAAAAGTTGTCATATTACTTGATTGTTTTGTGCATTTTGTTCCATGTTGGCCCAAACTAAGCCATAATCTTTGGTTGTTTTTACAATAGTTTTTATTTTTTTTAATTGTAGGTTATCCAGGGCAGCAGAGGGCTAAAGTTTCTGAGCTATCCAAATTTGGTAGACCGGTAAAGCTCTCTTATATTTTTGTGTACCTTTCTGTGTGAACACCGAAAGAATGTTAAATTGGAATCAAACTGTACCTAAAATGTACTAGTCTGACTCCATTTGATGCGTTCAAGTTCCTAATTCTTTCTTTGCATGATGCATGCTGGTTAAGGGTGGTAACTGCTAAGCAATAATTATTGTGCTTTACTGTGAATGCCATTATCAACATTTCAATTACACTTTTTCCTTATTCAAAAGTTTTGTTGCCCTTATGTAGGCCAAGTTAAGGAGTTCCACATGGTGGATCCGGTACTTTGTCCAAACAGGTTTGGAGGAAAATGAACCCGCATCCAAGAAGTTTGAACAAGCTGCTTCCAAGAAATCTTACAAGTCTGATTGCCAGATTTTCCACCTCACCTCATAACTTCACAAAAGAATTGTGATGCTTTTCAAAATAAAATATTTTACATAGAATTGGTTCCTCCCTAAGTCCGTTTTACTTTTATGGATGTGGAGGATGTATTTTTAGGTTAATTAATTGTACTTATTCGAGGTTATTTTTGTCTGGGCTATTTGTAATTTTTCTTGAGTGCAAAATTTTCAGCTAATTGGCTTGGTTAACGTTTCAATTAGGAGTTCTATAATCAAGCCACAAAAGTGACTGCGCCGAAGGCCAATGAAGAGAATCAAGTTGTGTGTGTGTCTGCACATATTGACACACATCGTCATTGTTGTATTTAAAAAGTTAGCTAATTATAATTAATCACTTTCATATAAAATCAAGTTGTACTTATGTGGCAATGATTTCAGTATTGGGCGCGCTGAAGATGGTTTAACTTAAGTGGCAAATTTTCCTATTAACAAACTATTTATATGTTCCAACATTGGGTTGTATTGGTTATTCATAATAGGTTTTACCTGAGTCTTGACTCGTAGCATTCCTGTTGCTTTTGGGCTTTGGCTGAATAAAAACCTTAGGAAGCCAGTTCACTAGTTTTTTTTTTTTTTTTTTTTCTGTGAGAACCCAGTTCACTGGTTAAAAAGCCGCAAGGAGGGCAAACAAGAAAAAGAAAAAACAATCAATACAGAATTATTTTATCTCGTACCTTTTGTATTTATTTTTTAATTTATTAATTATATATAATGTTTAAAATTTATTAATTTAATATGGATATTATTTTAAGCAATTTGAATCAATTGTTTGAACTTTAAAAATAAGAGATAAGAATATAAAACACGATTAAAACATAAAAAGCACGAGACATTTGAAATCTACTAAATGAATAATTAAAATGTAGCCATTTTTTTAATTTACTTTATCAGCATGCGTAAACTATAAAGAATATTCTGGGGATCAATTAGGATCAATTGTATCAAAAACCAATCCTATTTTTTTTTAATGTTGCTTCTACAAAAAAAAAAAAAAAGAATTAGGTTCGGTTTAAAAAAAAAAACAATCCTAATAGTACTATTAGGATCAGTTTTTCGAAACAACCGATTCTAATGCTAATTTGGTGCTATGAATTATTTTCATTTTGTGCCTCTGTATTTAGCCAAAAAATTTGAGTCTCAATACTATTAAGATCGGTTCAATAAATAACCGATCCTGATAACTCCATATAGAAACTGCTTAGGGTACATATTTTCATTTCGCGTCTCTCTCTGTATGTCTCCATCTCTCCCTCTCAAATCCTCAAACCTCCGTATCTCTCTCTCTGTCTCTGTCTCTCCCTCTCCTCCATGTCTCTCTCTCCGTCTCTCCTTTTCAAAGCCGAGCTTCTCGCACCTCTGGCTCAATTGTGTTATTTTTTATTTTTTTATTGTTTCAAAAATTAATTAATGATGTTTGTATATTGTTTTACATTTTAAGGACATCTAGCTCAATTTACTTAATCATCCGGCCGATCAACTATCACGATATTAGTTTTATCTAATTTTCTCTCTATTATACTTTTAAAACACATTTTTTTTTGTATTTTTCATTGGAAAATATTTTTTCATCTAATTGTTTCCTTTGTTTTTGTTTTTCGAGTCTTTTCTAATATCAAGTGATGTGATTGCAAAAGAGTTAATTATTGTTTTTTTTATTGTTGTGCTTTACATTAATTGCATAAATGTGTGTTAATTGAAGAAATAGCTCAATTAGTCACTTGTATGTTTGTTATTTAAATTTCTTGTTATAATATGTAATGCATTATATCTGAATTCACAAAATATTGGTTCTAAAAGAAAGAAAAAAAAGAATAAGGATCAGTTGTTTCAAATAACCGAACCTAATAGTACTATTAGGATCAGTTATTTGAAACAACCGAACCTGATTCTTTTTTTTCGACGGAAACTCAAATTAGGATCGATTGTTTCAAATAATTGATCCTAATTAGTACTGTTAGGATCGGTTATTTTAAACAACCGATCTAGATTAATACCCATTAGATCGGTTGTTGAAAATAACCGAACCTAATAGTACTATTAGGATCGGTTATTTTCAACAACCGATCCTAATTCAAATTTTTAGGATAGGTTATTTAACCGATCCAGATTAGTTTAGTATTAGTATCACCCTGAGCAAGATCGGTTAAATTCCAATCCTAATGTGCTTAAATAACCGATCCTAATTCCAGTTTTTTCATTAGTGACGAATTCGTATCCTCTGTATTAACTCAAAATATTCACTTTTGAGTTAATGTATCTGGACCATCCAATCTGCTTTAAAATTTGTGCGGATCAGATTCACACTAATATTAAAGATTTCCTGTGTTAAAATTAAATGCAGAGAATTGGTTCTGTTTAAAATCAGACGGTCGAGATGGGATCTATTGAGTTAATGCAGAGGATTCGTGTTCGTGCTAAATTGGCCCGTTCTTTTGAGTTAATGCAGAGGATATGGACCATCCGATTTGAATCCGTCGTTTGAGATTGCTTTGCGATTCGAACTCATCTCTGGGATGCGTGTGCTCCACTTCGGATAGATTATCACGATTTGAATCGGACGGTTCATATTTAAAACCCAATCTTTGGGTTACTTCACTAGATCTGAACTCCGTTCTTTGCCTGTCCATATCACCTAAGGTGCCTCAATTTTTGAGTTTGAACGCGGTCCGTTCGTTATATGCTAGCACCACTTTTAAAGAGTCCCATTACGGTAGGCCGGATGGCTCGGATCCTAATCAACGGTTCAAATTGAATCTCAAACGGTGCATTAACTCAGAGGATCCCGACTCACTTTAACACAGCCTCTTCGCCCCATTTCTTACTCCCTGTAGCACCTCTCGCTGTTACTCTCCATCGATTTCGCACGACGCTGTCTTCGAGCTATCAATCGACCAGAGAGTCCAGGTAATTTCTCCCGTCTCTCCCCTCTACAATTGATGAAGCGATCCTTTTCAAAGGAAATGTTCAATTAATTAGTCTTCTTCTAGTCGATCCGTCTCAGCATTTGTCATAAAACTGAGCTATTCGTATCCTTACATTTAGATCGGAGATTATAACCCTACATTTCCCATTTCATTGCCCTAATTTTTCAAAATTTCACAACATATGCTCATCCCAAATCAGAAATTATGCAATGGATATTCTCACAAATCGCAGGACAGAAGTATCCGTTTCCCAATTTAGAAACCCTGACGAAAATCCAAGTAGATCTAGTGATATGAACACCAGAATGGTGGTAAAATGTAATGCAATTTGAGATGAGGTCTTGCTGAAGTGCTTTTATTTTATTTTATTTTATTGTAGCTCTATAAGACAATTTTTGCACAAAAATAGGCCCGCACAACAAGTATTGGTTAAATACAATCTGTATTAAGAAAGTAAAAAGATCACATGCACATACTTCCGTAACTTCTTCCTAGTGTTTGATCTGTATCCCAACATACTTCGATAGTTACCTTGGTACTAATAATTGTATCCTTTCGCAAATAATCATTTGCGATTTGCTGCACTCCAAACTCTGTTCTCTGCATGCTATATAAAAGAATCAGTGTAACTCCAACATAAGGTGAGTCTGTTTTGATTCAAGCGTTTTTTTGCCCCAAACCTTTTTTGTCCATCCGGTAAATCAGCCAATTATTGGATGAGATCATGAGCTGCGGATGGATACATTTTCCAAACCATGCTAGCAATGCAGCATTGGAGTGACTATTGCTTGCTATGGTACTATGGTAGAAGGCATCAGAGGTGGGTGGGTGGCTCTGTGTGTGTGTGTGGGGGGGGGGGGGAGGGGGGTGCATTCCTTCTGCTGGCAGTACCATTTGGATAAAACCAAACCTAGGGGCTTAGATAAAATATATAAAAACATATACGGCAGGAATGTAATGAAATTGTGGGTCTAATTTTTGCATTTGTATTATCCCACAGTCAACTTCGCTAATTTCACCTGATTCACTTTTTCACTTTGATTAAGTAGTACAAGCTGTTTACATTATGCACAAATTAGGTTTTCTGGAGAAGCATGTCCCGAAGGCCAGTAAATTCTACACGCAGGCTGGTAGATGGAGGTAGTTTACCATTTGCCGCATCTTTGCAATCAAAGTCACGCTCCTCTCCTTTACTTACAGTTGGATTGGTTGTTTTGGTAATTTTATTTCTTAATTATTGTTGTTAGTGTGTTGTACGGAATAAATCACCTTTGCTCGTCCTTCCAATTTCTGTGAGAAATATCCCAAACTAGCCTTAATTTTCTTTCTTTAATTAGAGAAAATTACATAGGAAAACGGCAAAGTTTGAGCATCAGTTAAGAAAAACATGGAACTGTAATGTCATTGTTGCTATTATATTATGATCATCAAATTCTGCCAGAACTTTTCATATGTTTCTTGACTTTAAATTACCTTTTCCATTCTGATTGATTGATTCATCATATTCGATATATTTCAGGGTGCCTTTCTTATTATTGGGTACACGTATGGCGGCACAGGTCAGTTTTAGATTTAACAAAAGTTGGATATGGATATTATTTGCATATTCATCTCCTCATAAGAATTTGAATTTTGCAGTTTAAAAAATGTCATGAATTTACAATAATAACTTGTACAGGAGATAAGGTCCCTTCCTTATATTGTGAGCTTGTGACTAGATAATTGGAATTTCTGATTTTGGTGTATATAGATCAAATTCTAGTTCTTATGATTATTTTAAAAGCAACACTCTCAATGAGGGTACTAATATTCTTTTAATATGCAGGTAGTTTTGGTGGCAATAAAGAAGCTGTAAGCAGACTTGAAGGTAAAGATGCATACTCTCTTTCGTCCCTATTCATGGCCTCATATGCAAATTCTCTATAATTTTTTTTTCCAAAGAAAAACATCCTTTAACATGGTAATTTTTTGTTCTTACCCTGCCTTTTATTATAAACCCTTAAAAAAAAAGGAGCATCCTGCACACCTGAGGTGTTACAAGCAATGCCAATACTAAAGAAAGCCTATGGACTTGGTGACAGCAAAAAACGGATCTTACACGTGGGTCCTGATTCCTGCTCTGTTGTCTCCAGTTTGTTGAAAGATGAAGGTACACATTTAGCATTCACTCCTGTTTGGTATATGGGCCATGTCCTTTGAAATTGTTGGCAAAACTTTTTCAATTGTTATTCTACTGTTGAGTTTCTTGAGTGTGTAATCTATTTCTTTTGGAATGATTGCTGTCATGCTGATTCTGTGTTAGAGGGGTCAGGACTGGTTCTGGTATGAAGCAGCTTGCATTGAGATGAGCTGCTAGATTTGGGGTCGTGTTAGGTTAGTGCCTTACTGGTACCTGAGCAAGTGACCAGACATGGGAAATATGCACCACTTTGTATTGGTCTCAACAAGTTGCCAGTATCAGTGCACTCATTACATATATACACCATGTGCAACAAGCTTGGTGATTTACCTGTAAAAGCACAAAAAGCCAATAGGAGTTGCCATTATTTGTCAGAATTTGCTCTGATTTAAAATTAATCATCTGATTTCTCTCTAAGAGCGCTTGGAATATGTAACCCTATAACATGAATAATGTACATTTTTTATTTATGCTTTGTTCAGGTGAGAATACAGAGGCATGGGGTGTAGAGCCATATGAATTAGAGGATGCCGACAGTACATGCAAAAGCCTGGTCAGAAAGGGGTTTGTGAGAGTTGCTGATATTAAGTTCCCTCTACCGTACAGGCCCAAATCTTTTGACCTTGTTGTGGTGTCTGATGCGCTTGATTATCTCACCCCTAGGTATCTTAATAAAACACTGCCTGACCTTGCTAGGATCTCAAATGATGGCCTGGTAGTATTTGCAGGTAAGTCACTGCCTCTGTGTGTGTGTGTGTGTCTGTGTATTTGCATGCAAATTTGGACTGTAACGAATGCACAAAACTCTGGGTGGCATGGAAGATTTTGCAAATAGGACCCCACAATTGTTTGAAATATTTGTAATTAGCATCCAACAGAGAGCAAGAGATATAGGAGAGAAATTTATTTAAATATTGGGAACTCTGCAATTTTCCAGAGCAACCATTGAGATAAATCAACCCAGCAGATGGAACATGTTTGGTTTCAAGTTTGTTTGACCTATTCAGAAGCGATTTGGTTGAACCAAGGTGGAGAAAAGTTGTCATATTACTTGATTGCGTTGTGCATTTTGTTCCATGTTGGCCCAAACTAAGCCATAATCTTTGGTTGTTTTTACAATAGTTTTTATTTTTTTAATTGTAGGTTATCCAGGGCAGCAGAGGGCTAAAGTTTCTGAGCTATCTAAATTTGGTAGACCGGTAAAGCTCTCTTATATTTTTGTGTACCTTTCTGTGTGAACACTGAAAGAATATTACATTGGAATCAAACTGTACCTAAAATGTACTAGTCTGACTCCATTTGGTGCGTGCAAGTTCCTAATTCTTTCTTTGCTTGATGCATGCTGGTTAAGGGTGGTAACTGGTAACCAATAATTATTGTGCTTTACTGTGAATGCCTTTATCAACATTTCAATTACACTTTTTCCTTATTCAAAAGTTTTGTTGCTCTTATGTAGGCCAAGTTAAGGAGTTCCTCATGGTGGATCCGGTACTTTGTCCAAACAGGTTTGGAGGAAAATGAATCCGCATCCAAGAAGTTTGAACAAGCTGCTTCCAAGAAATCTTACAAGTCTGATTGCCAGATTTTCCACCTCACCTCATAACTTCACAAAAGAATTGTGATGCTTTTCAAAATCAAATTTTGTAGATCTTCACATGGCTTTGCATGAGCGCACACGCATTTGGTCTAATATTTTACATAGAATTGGTTACTTCTTAAGTCCGTTTTACTTTTATGGATGTCGAGGATGTATTTTTAGGTTAATAAATTGTACTTATTCAAGGTTATTTTTGTCTGGACTATTTGTAATTTTTCTTGAGTTCAAAATTTTCAGCTAATTGGCTTGGTTAACGTTTCAATTAGGAGTTCTATAATCAAGGCACAAAAGTGACTGCACCGAAGGCCAATGAAGAGAATCAATTTGTGTGTGTGTCTGCACACACATCGTCATTGTTGTAGTTTAAAAGTTAACTAATTGTAATGAAACACTTTCATATAAAATCAAGTTGTACTTACGTGGCAATGATTTCAGTATTGGGCGCGCTGAAGATGTTTTCACTTAAGTGGCAAATTTCCCTATTAACAAACTAATTATATGTTCCAACATTGTGTTCCAACATTGGGTTGTATTGGTTATTCATAATAGGTTTTAGCTGAGTCTTGACTCGTAGCACTCCTGTTGCTTTTGGGCTTTGGCTGAATAAAAACCTTAGGAAGCCAGTTTTCTTTTTGTTTGTGAGAAGCCAGTTCACTGGTTAAAAAGCCCAGAGGAGGGCAAACAAGAAAAAGAAAAAACAATCAATACAAAATTATTTTATCTCGTACCTTTTGCATTTATTTTTTAATTTATTAATTGTATATAGTGTTTAAAATTTATTAATTTAATATGGATATTATGTTAAGTGATTTGAATCAATTGTTTGAGCTTTAAAAATAAGAGATAGGAATATAAAACACGATTAAAACATAAAAGACATAAGACATTTGAAACCTACTAAATGAATAATTAAAATGTAGCCATGTTTTTTAATTTACTATATCAGCATGCGTAAACTATAGAGAATATTCTGTGATGTTTTTATATATATTTTGTCTGTCTAATCATCAAAATTTGAATTCGAATCCATCACACATCGTAAAATAAATTTGAACCGTCCATCAATGTGAGACGAATTTAAAAAAAATCCCGTCATACTAGAAAATAGAAATGACCATTTCGGACCATTATTTGCCCGTACCAAAAAAAGCAACCGTGTCTTTTATTTATTGTGTTTCAATTTTTTTTGATGAGAAGCACAGCGTATCTTTTATTTTATTATTTGGAAAAATCGTATCTTTTATTCAATACAAAGTACCCGTTAACGGCCGTAGCAGAAAAAAAATCAGTGAGACTCTTCAATCAATACAATGTACGGCCACCTTTCGTTGCCCCGTAATTGAGTGAAATCCGAGGGCCTCACCAGATCCCAAAAACCTAAATTTTCTCCTATAAAAACACAACGGCTGCTTACCAATCTATTAATCCTAATTTTTCTCCTAAGCTGGTCGGCCTCCCCCACATAACTTTTGCTTTATGTTCGTCAAAAGATTATTTTATCCTAGTTACTGTTTTCTCATCTCAAACTTGCCAATTCTAAGTTAGAACGAGCGTCGTGAATTCGATCTCTAGCAAGCTTCTCGCATTGTCGCTCTCCATCGACCTGTGAGTCCAGGTAATTCATCGACCTGAGAAATTTTTTTCTAATCACGTGTACGTATGTATCAGTCTCAGGATCGGTCATATGACTGAGCTAATTCATATCCTTATTCTTAGATCGGAAATCTCAGCCCTACTTTTCCCATTTCTATTTTTTTTTTTTTTTGATAAAACCCGATAGGGGATGCCGAAGTTGAGTCTTGTTCATATTATATTTGCAATTGCTCTAGAAAAATACACTGTCACAACATCATAAAAACCAAAAAAACACTAGCAGTATGCACTCCATAAAGCTCCTTCCTGTACGACTACTGCACCCACATATTCCACTCTTAACTTGTGCCCTCTGAAAATATACTGGTTCCTTTGCTTCCAAATATTCCAGCAAGTTGATACAAAGTGTGATTTCCACAGTCTACTTTTCCCATTTCACTGCTCTATTTTTTAACATTGCACAACATAGTTTTGTCACAAATCAGGAATTATGACACAAGATTTAGTATCTTATCAATGGATATTCTGACAAATCACATGTCAGAAGTATCTATTTTTAAATTTATAAACCCTGATAGAAATCCAAAAGTAGATCTAGTGACAAGGACACCATAATGGTCGTGCATTATGATGTAATTGAATTGTGGTCTTGCTGAAGTGTTTTTTATTTTATTTTATTGTATTATTGTAGCTTTGTGACACAATTTTTGCACCAACTAGGCTTGCACAACAAATATTGGTTAGATGTGTCTTTCAATCTACAATCTATATTTAGAAAGTGAAAAGACCGCATGCACATGCTTCTGTGCTTTCCTCCTAGTGTTTGATCTTTGTCCCAACGTACTTGGATAGTTTCCCGGATGCTAATAATTGTATCCTTTCGCAAATGTTATTTGCGGTTTTTAATAGAACTGCATCCTTTCGCAAAGGATATTGGCGAATTGTTGTAGTCCAAAGTTCTGTTCTTTGCATGCTATATGTGATAAAGTGGTCAATCCAAGTATATTTATTCATGTTTCATCGGGCACTGCATAATTTTGAAGTTGACTTAATTGAACTTATTTAAAGATGACAATAGTGATAGGTAATTTACTAAATACTAATTAACTTAGTTTTAGACCAACCCATCTTGCAATCTAAGTCTGTGGATTCTTTATATTTATTCTTTGGGTTTAGTACTTGCTGATCGATGTCAGCTCGATTATCTGTTTCATAGTCTTCATGGTGCTTTGCTTGTAAAAAAAAAATTATGTAAATAGTAATGTCATGTTTGTACCAGTTTGTGGCATGTTTGCTCTATTGGTCAACATACTGTTCAAAATTGTGAGTTAACTTTGATGGTGTATCTTTTCGAGACCTAATTGCAATATGCGGTGTTCATTATCATCCTATTTGATCACCATTCACGATCATAAATTGAATCAAAGACCAAATATTATTACCATCCCCAGTATTTTCTTCTTCTAAATTGATGAATGATCAATCTGTCCCTTTTAAGTTACTAATGTTATTCCTTTTTGACTATTTGTTCAGATATAAGAATTGCTTTGCTTCAATATAGCTACCAGAAGAATTGCTTTGCTTCAATTTAGCATGAGTGGTCTAGGAAAAGGTATGAATACAGCTTAAAATTGGCGATTATTTAACTAATAAATTAGTGCATCACTTACCTAAATAAACTACCTCTAAAAGTTATCTGATAAACCAAAAATGATTGTTTTAGTTAGGTTAATTTTGTATATATGCTTTTATGGTAAGATATATCATAAACAATGAAATCGATGTGCTTAGGAAGGAAAAATATTAGTATCGCATTTGACATTGGCAGAATACCTAATTCCAGTCATTTTTTCAGCAATAATTACAACTCGGGAATAATCTAATGGAACTACAGTGCTGACCTGGAAGGATCTGTCATTAGAGCAGAAACGTAGCCCCCTTGCTACATCGAATAATTAAAATTATTGGGTGAAACAGGAGGAATATTTTCAGGTGAAATTGTGGTAGATGCTGGAAAAGAGTTGAAGAAAGACATTTTTACTATAGGAAATGTGAAAAGATTGAATTAGGGGTGGCAGGGGCAAAAACAAAGTAATGGTGAAAAAATTGAGAGGTATACAATAACCTATGTATATGTGAAAATAATAATGTTTTAGGCTCCAAACGCCGGGTCAAAAGAATGAGAGGCGGACAAAATATTTGAATCTTCACATCTGTGAGAAAAATTAGTTTTTTTTTTTTAGTACCATTGATGTAATATTTGTAAACATTCCTATGCTTTGGATTTAATTGTTGGTCGCAAACTGTGTTTCTGTTGTGATATAGTATTTGTACATGTACCCACCGCTGGGTGTGCATTAATTCCAATTGCATTTAATATAATATTTTCTTAATTGTCCGGTCTTTCTAGAAATTACATGACCTAATCCATGACCTAATTTTGAGGTATATAAAACAAGACAACTTTTAGATTGAATTTCATTATGTTCTTCCCATCAGTTTATTCTTATAAAAATTCTATCTTCCTCTCTTAAATTTTCATTCCCTATACCTTTGAACATACGTGGCAATTAATTAGTCTTGCAAAAAAGAAAAAAAAAATACTTTGAATTATAATATTCTCATCAAAATGGGATAGAAGCCTACATGATATATAAACAACATATGCATATGACTTTGTACATGATAATTATAACCCCAACCATATGCATATATTCGACAGTAGTCGATATACAAGAAGTATATCTAGAAATGATGTATTCGCTAAGTACATATTTTAATGTTTTTGACTGCGCGAGGAATTCATCATAAAACGTTTGTTTTGAATTGCCTTTGTTGTTTCCCCTTCCATTGAATAATACATTAGAAACAATGATTAAAACATATGCTTTTATAGTTCAAATGCCTTTATTTTTTGTACCTCCACCATACCTCCATTTTTTAAAACTTTAATAACTCAAAATGTAAAATATAAAAATCAAAACAAAACCGTTAAATGTAATCTATGTTATTTTCTCTATATGTGCTCATATAAAATTATGACATTTCAATTTTATTTTTATGTGAATCAATAAGTTGAAAAATTAATGGATAGAAATTATTCACATTAATACTTTTTACAAGCTCTTGATGATAACCAAAATAAAATTGAAATGTCATAATTTTTTACACGTGCATAGATAAAATGATGTAAGATCGTATCCAACGGTTTTATTTTGACTTTTAAGTTTTAAATTTTGAATTATCAATTTTTTAAAAATGGAGGCATTTATATCTTGAATAATAATGATGAAAGTTGAATGAGAATGCCTATTCTGTATTTTAGTTAAGCATATGTCATAATAAAAATTGTGAGAAGGCTAAAATTTTATAAGCGTTGAATTTTAGTTTTCTAAAAATGTTCACAATCACTAATTAATGAGATCGAATCAATATTTCTAAAAATATATGCAGGAACTAATTAACGAGACAACATTATTAAAAAAAATTAATAATTCAAAATATATGGGGGCATAATTGACTAATTACGTTGTAACTTGAGTCCTGTATTAATTATGTCGCCGCAAAATATAGATTCGGAGCAGTTGGATAATTCCACCAAATATGTTTATAATTTGATTTTTGTATTGTATTATACTTACCATAAAAACATATATACAAAATTAACTTTACTAAAACAATCATTTTTTATTTATCAGATAACTTTTAGAGGTAGTTTTAGGTAAGTGATGCACCAATTTATCCGATCGGTATCCGTATTCATTTTTCAAAACTAAAACTGTATACTCTATCCACATAATTCGTATTAGTATATGTATCCGTAAATTATCCATATTCAAATATTTGATTCTGCAAATTCGAATATGGATCCAGATACACAGAGAGATTCTATCTTATCCGTTTTCACTCCTAAAATTTATATCTAGTTTTAAACTTTGTCAATATTTGATATGAAGATTATGTTAAGCAGTTCTTATTAACGAGTTAGGCTAATATGACATTGGTGTTATTTGAAAATAAATAACACTACATTTTAAATCCTTAGATCTGCTTTAAGATTCATACAAAATAAAGTACTTCAACAGTAAAAGCGGATATTACGAATCTTAAAGCAGATCTAAGAGTTTTAGATGTGGTGTTATTTAGTTTCAAATAACACCAATGTCATATTAGCCTAACTCCTTATAAACGGTTTGAATTTTGAAAACAAAAATAAAAATGTAAGACACGGTTAAATATGAAAGATACGAGGCATTTATATCCTATACTAAATGAATAATTAAATTGTAGTCATATTGTTTGATTTACTATATCTAAACCATAAAGTATTCCGTAAAAATTTTGATATATTTTGTCTGTTTGATCATAAAAATTAAAATTTGAATTCATTGCAATTCTTAAAATAAAATTTGGTCCGTCCATTATAATCTGAGACGAATTTAAAAAAAATCCTGTTTATGCAAGACAAAAATTCCGAAATAGAAATTTTCGGACTGAATTTATTTTGATATTTTTCAAATGAGGACGGTTAAAATGCACCATCTTTTTGTGTTTCTAATGTGCATCTTCTTTTTATATCTTCATTTTCAAAGTTTAAATAGTTGATTCGAACCTTCCAATGTGTTCTTCATATTAAAATGTGCTTGGAGACCAAATTTTACATTTTGTGAAATTTTTTTACTATTTTTTCAGAATTTTTGATTAAACTAAATAATAATAAAAAATTCTGAAAAAATAGTAAAAAATTTCCAAAAAATGTAAAATTTGGTCTCTAAGCACATTTTAATATGAAGAACACGTTGGAAGATTCAAATCAACTATTTGAACTATGAAAATTAAAATATGAGCGAAAGGTGTACGTTATAAGCACAAAAGGGATGGTGCATTTTAACCGTCCTCTTTTCAAATCTAAAACGTGCTTTGATGAAAAAGGAACCGAATTCTCTGCCCTCCCCTATGGGCAGGAAAATCCTGCCCCCCAGTGTAAGATTAAATCTGAACCGTTAAATATTAGTCAAGATTCGTGTTGAAAGATACACTGGATAGTGACTCCGTTAGTTAACTGAATGAGCGTTAACTCCCATTCGCGTTCCCCCCTCTTCGCTTCTACCTCTCTTTGGTTGGAGAAAACCCTAGCGAATCTGTTCCGACAGCTTTCGTCCTCTCTCTCGATCAAGGCTTACTTGGCAGCACCACAGTGGCTCCCTCTCCCTCAGTTCAAGGAAGCCAAAGAGATTCGTTGGTTAAAAAAAATCATATTAGGGTTAAAATGCACCATCTTTTTTTTTTTTTGGCATGCTTTTAAATTTTTGCAAAGGTACTGGAAAATGCTGGTGTTCAAGTCAGGTTAGTCCTATATGAAGAAAAAACACACATCAATTTGTTTCTACAGGCACGACTTGTTAATTTCTAATAAAAATGGGTTTTCTTTCTTTTCTTTCTTTTTATTAATTTTTTTTTAAATTGCACTGTCTTTTTCTTTATATGTAAATTTTCTAACTGACATCTAAGTATACAACCTTGGTTGTCCGATTTTGACTTGGAAAAAGAGAACATCATTCATGATTGAGATAAAATTGTCTACAATTATTAAAATATGATCAATTTATTGCAGAAGAATAAGTGGGGACTTTGAATTGCATAAAGTTGAGATATACAAGGATTTCAGTTCTATTTTTAATAAGATTTTGTGTGTTCAGGCAAGTCTCAATCAGTACTCGTCATTCTATTTTTTTTTAAACAAGTTTTATTTGAGAATAACATCACTTATTTTAGGATCCACTGAGAGATGAAAGGGATGAATTGGTGGAAGATATGGTTGCTACAATAAATAATTCTGTTGGAACCAATTTCGTGGGACCCACACCGAGATGCCTAGTACCAGAGTGGCAATTACAATTGGCTTATCAAATAAGCCCATTTTGAGGAGGAATTTTCTTGTTGTGTCAACTGGTACTTGGTGTTGAAACCATCAGTAAGAGCAAGCTTTCTAGTAAAAAAGTTGATTGTGCTCACCTGATTTGCAAATTTATGGACTTAGTTATATTTGCACATATAAAGGACATATCTATGAAATTGTCCTTTTTCTTAATGTGCTCAAGTGATTTGCAAATTTATGGACTTGTTATATTTGCACATATATAGGACATATCCATGAAATTGTCCTTTTTCTTGATGTTCGTCACTAGTTTTAATTTACTGGCTTCGATAGTGGATCATGTATATTATTTATGATATAGAAGTTCTTTCGTTATTATCAATTTGGCCAATATGCCTTCTAGTTTGATTAATTGTATATATTAATAACATTTTGTTAGATTATTATAAATTTTATGTACTTTTGTCATGATTGTTTGTTATTTCACCTATTCAGATTCAAGTGTTTGTGCTGTAGAATCCCCCACAATTCAGTCTAAAGTAGCAAATATAAAGATAAAATTTATTGTAGAGATGAGCCACAAAAGTTCAACATTTGCTGATAATTCAAAAGTACAGTAAATATTAAAACATGAATATTCAAAAGCACTAACTGATGTGCCATTCTTTGTTTGGTACAAACTAATTCCCAAGTATAGTTTGTGCTTCCATTTAAACAAACAGTGACACAGCTTGATTCTCATAATTCAAAGTTTTCTATTCTTCATATTTCAAGTAGTAAACATATGATTAACCATGTTTATCAAACATTGGCAAATTCAATTAAAAAAAATTATCATTCCAACTCTCCATCGGATTCAAAGAAAGATCAAGCCAGCACAAGCTCTTCAATATTTACAATATGTCCTCTTAACTCTGAACTCAACCTTCTTCAATAGAAGTAACACTAACAGTGCTGGTATTAATTAGTACTATAACCATTACCAATGCTTAGTTAGCTTTCCAAATCCTTTACTCGGCCTATGTCATCATCTGAAGTCTCTTTCAAGGTGCAGATCAGCGTAACCGACATCATAAAGATAATAGTAACCTGTGTTAAAAAAAACAAGCTTTTAACACTGAAACAAATAAAGATAGAAACAAGCTATTTTGTGAAGTATACATTCTTTTTCACCCGCAAAACAATTATCATAGGCTCAGTCGGGAAGTATAACAGCTGCTTAAGATATCGACAAGGGTAATAATGGAAATATACCAACAAATTGGAGCAATATTAGTTAGAGGACTTGCTAATCAAAATTCGGCACATAGAGTTACTGAGCCACAAATCGAGTTAAATCAAACTTATCTTGCTAATTAAATCAAGCTTATCTTGGTCTCTTACAATCTCTTTTAAACTAAGCCTGGGTATGATAGACCTTATTAAACTGACAATTTACTCTTTGAGAAAATTCATCAAACACCTCATGTACACACCAGCTTAACACAATAATATGACTCAATAATTTCGTTCAAGAAAAATCCTATGGATCAATGCACTAAAAGACACTTTTAAAAACAAATTAATCAATAATGATTAATCACTTACACAGGCATGTGACCAAATCAGTTCAACTCAAGGCAACATGCTTGAAGGATTAACAATATTAGCTGAAGCTCATCCCGAAGAAGGTGGCAACTTTCACCATTGTTTCTCCTTGCTCTTCTCTGTTTTTCTCCTGATTGCAAAATCGAATCTCTTTCGCTTTTCCTTGAACTAAGGGAGAGGGAGCCGTTGTGGTGTTGCCAAGCAAACCTTGGTAGTGATGAGAGAGGACGAAAGCTGTTGGAACAGATTCGCTAGAGTTTTCTCCAACTAAAGAGAGGTAGAAGCGAAGAGGGGGAAAAGCAAATGGGTGTTAACGCTCCTTCAATTAACTAACGGAGTCGCTATTCAGTATATCTCTTAACACAAATCTTGACTAATACTTAACGGTTCAGATTTCATCTTACATATAGGGGCAGGATTTTCATGCCCATATAAGGACAGAGGATTCGTTTCCAATGAAAAATTCTTCGTGCCCGTACCCAAAAAGGAAACCGTGCACGTATCGTCTATTTATTGTTTTTACTTTCATTTTTTTATTAGCAGGACGTAGACAGCGTATCTTTTATTTCTTTTTTTGAAAAAGAGCGCATCTTTTATTTATTGTTTTTCTTTTCATTTTTTATCAGCAGGCCGTAGACAGCGTATCTTTTATTTCTTTTTTTTTTTTAAAAAGAGCGTATTTTTTATTCAATACATAGAGATCTATGTATCCGTACCAAAAAAAAAAAAAGGAACCCGTATGCGACTCTTTATTCAATACAATGTACGGCCACCTTTCTATACCCCATTGGCCGTTGCATCCTCCTGTGCCTCACCAGGTCTCAAAACCCTAAATTTTCTCCTATAAAAGCACAAGAACTGCTGGTTACTAATCTGTTAACCCTAGCAAATTTTTCTCCGACTTTGCTCCTCATCTAGTGACTGTTTTTTTTCTCTCAAATTTGCGAATTCCAAGTAACAGCGAGTGTCGTGAATTCAATCTGTAGAATTAATCCGTCGTTGCTCTCCATCGACCTGAGACTCCAGGTAATCTTTCCTCTCTCTCTCACCCCCCCTTCAGGATTCAATTAATTAGTTTTGTTAGTCACTTTTGTGCGTCGGTCTCAGGATCGGTCATATAACTGAGCTAATGGTATATATCCTTATTCTTATATATATCGAGGACCTTAGCCCAACTTCTCCCATTTCACTGCTCTATTTTATTTTTCCAATATTTCACAACAAATTCTCGTCGCAAATCAGAGATTATGACACTAGATTTAGAATTTTATCAATGGATATTCTCACAAATAACATGTCAGAAGTATCCTTCTCAATTTAGAAACCCTAGCGGAAATCCTAAAGTAATCTAGTGATAAGAACATCAGAATGGTCGTACATTATGATGTAATTGAGATGTGGTCTTCCTAAAAAAAATTTTGTATTATTTTTTTGTTTTATTGTAGCTTTGTAACACAATTTTTGCACAAACTATATTAAGAAAGTGCAAAAAGATATTGGTTAGATGTGTCTTTTAATCTATATTGAGTAAGTCAAAAGATCACATGCACATACTTCTATGCCTTCTTCCTAGTATTTGATCTTTTTTTCAACATACTAGGATAGTTTCCCAGGTACTAATAATTATATACTTTTGCAAATGTTATTTGCGGTTTGTTATAAAAATGTATCGTTTCACAAACGATATTGGCGATTTTCTGTACTTTTAAGTCTGTTCTTTGCATGCTATATGTGGTAAAGTGGTCAATCCAAGTATATTCATTCATGTTTCATCTGGCACTGCATAATTTTTAAGTTGACTTAATTGAACTTATTTAAAGATGAAAGTCATGAAATTAATTTACTTAATTTTAGACTGACCCATCCCGCAATCTAAATCTGCGTATTCTTAATATTTATTCTTTGGGTTTAGTACTAGCTGATATCAGCTCGGTCATCTGTTTCATAGTCTGCATGGTGCTTTGCTTGTTAACAAAAGCAATTAAGTAAATAGTATGTCGTGTTTGTAGCAGTTTTGGGCATGTCTACTCTATTGGACAACATATTGTTTAAAATTATGACTTAACTTTGATGGTGTATCTTTTTGAGACCTAAGTGCAAGGATGTGGTGTTCATTATCATCACTATTGTTTGCTCATCATTCATGATCCTAAATTGAATCAATGACCATATTATTACCATCTCCGGTATTTTCTTCTCCTAAATTGATGAATTATCAATATGTCCCTTTTGAAGTTACTAATACTATTCCTTTTTTACTATTTGTTCAGATATAAGAAAATTATAACATTTCATGAGTAGCTACCAGAAGAATTGCTTTGCTTCAATTAATATTTAGCATGAGTGGTCTAGGAAAAGGTATGAATACAGCTCAAAAATGGTGATCATTTAATTAATTGATTGGTGCATCACTTACCTAAATAAGCTACCTCAAATAGTTATCTGATAAACCCAAAATGATTGTTTTAGTTAAATTAAATTTTGTATGTTTTTATGCTGATATATATCATAAACAATGAATTTGATGTGCTTAGAAGGAAACATACTAGTATTGCTTTTGAGTTTTGACATTGACATTTTAAATAACAGATTGGGAAACAAGAATAGGCCCAGTCTACTTTGGTGATGATGTCAGTTGCAGTTCTTTGCATGGTACACCTACCGATTGGTGATGCAATTCTGTGCCAGACAACCGGACCAGAAAATGGTGTGTGGCAGCTTATGTGTGTTGTCTGTGGAGTAGTCCGTGCATATGCTAGGAAAGGTACATTTTCATTTTCTTGCTTTTTGTCAGCACAACATATTCTATCTATTTGCATTTTTCATGAAAAATTTATACTGAGCATTAAGGTTGAGTGGTTGAACAACTTGGCTGTGCAGTTTAGACCAGATACTGGCCTTACTAACGTACTCAGATTGCCTGTATCAACAATTACATACTGTCTTGAGTATAAACTGGTTGGGTGTCCTACCTCAATGTCCTGCTTAATTATGTCAATATATTAACAGTGCTGTGTCAAACCAGACCATTAGTACTGTGCTAATATTATATGAAAATTTCCGACTTGCGAACTGTTAAATTGTAAAGCTGTTACTTGAGATGACACGATTATGGAAATATAAATTTTAATGACGTTAATTACTTGCTGGTACCTCATGTCTAATTGTATTATAGGGGGGCTGTGATCCTTGTTATACGATTTCTCATCTCAAATGAGCTTTCTCGTTTCATTAGAGTGCGAAAATTTCTGACAGAATGAAGCAAATGGTTTATGAACTGAGTATAGCATCCTTGCCTATTTTTCAGTGGTATATATTTTGATACTTTGTAGGGCGTGAATTTGTTTTTTCTTTTGATTTTGTATTCTTACAAGAATGTTGACTAGGTAAACTTGAATCTTCTGAAAATAATAGATTGCACAACTTCCCCCTATGTAGGCTGAGAAAATACAAGGTTGAGAAAAAAGCGGCGAAGGAAATAACTGAAGCTATAGGTGTGACCACAAGAACATTCCCCCAAATGATGGGTGTGTATGACCGTAGCCGTGTGCAAGCATTACAACATGAAGATCATGAGGCAGGGCAACAACGATAACAACAAAAAGTAGAGGTTGAGAGGCAGCTGCAACAATATCAGTAGGCACGAGATACTAATAGAGGTAGCAGCTCTTGTGAAGCAGAGCTTTCTAGGGGCAAAAGATATCGACTTTGAGTTAGAAAAAATATTTGAATCTTCATATCTGTGAGAAAAAGTAGTATTTTCTAGTATTATTGTTGTATATTTGTAAATGTTCCTATACTTTGGATATAATTGTTGGCCGCACACTGTGTTTCTGATGTGATATTGTATCAATATATGTACCTGTCATCTTTTCTTAATTGTCTGTCTTTTTTATCTGAGTTTTAATCAAATAAGTTTTTTATAAATGAGTATTTCATTTTTTTAGATTTTAGAAAAGTGTACCGTTTGGTAGATTGGTGCTTGTCAGTTTAAACTTTTGAGGAAACAGTGAAGATATCTTCAATCAATCAGAATATCAATTTTTATTATTCTATCACAATTTATTTTAAGGTCATTTTTTTTTCCTTGTTCCACTGAGGTAATTAACGGGACAAACATTGTCCGTGTACAGAGAAAATTAAGTTCATACATCCGTAATTTACATTTGAGGAATTTGGTACATCAATCCATGTATTGTCATCCGATGAGGATTTTAAGAAAAATGCAATTGAATTTGGTCATTAAACCGTTTAACTATTTTATTTTGAGGAATTTGCACTTCAATCCCTCAAAAATCACAATATTAATTCATTCTATCTCGTTCCTCAAAAATTAGTTTATTCATTATATTTAGTTCTTCAAAAATCGTTTTATTCATGCGATTTATTTCCTAAAAACATAGTTTAGTCACTCTATCTCATCCCTAATAAAATCATTTTATTCATTATATTTTGTTCTTAATCGTTCCTCAAAAAAATATTTTATTCATTTTATTTAGTTCTTCAAAAATCATTTTGTTCATTCTATACTTATTGTTTCAAGTCTATTTAGTTCCTCAAAAATTATTTTATTCATTCTATCTCGTTTCTCAAAAAAAAAAAAAATAATATTCATTCTATTTAGTTCCTAAAAATTATTTTATTCATTCTATTTAGTACCTCAAAATTCATTTTATTCACTTGGTCTCAATGTTATCAGAACCGGACTGGACATCAAACTGTCAAAGTTTCGGTTCAATGGTTCACTGGTTGGATCGGTGGTTCAACCGATTCAATCGCTGGTTTTTAAAACATATAGAACTTATTATCTGAAAATCAAATTGTTAATTTACTTTTGTGTTTTCTAACAAAAAGTAATAGAAGTTCAATATTCTGTTAATTAGTTCTGTTCAAATTATTATTATTATTATTTTTAAATCACGATTGTTCTGAAATAGAGTAAACCAGTACAAAGCGATTAGATTAAAAACATTGAAAATTAACACCGAAATTAATGTAACAGTGTTAATCACTAGGCAGGGGTCTTAATAAGAGAGCGTTATTTAGCAAATGCTGATCAGAGAAGGACCAATTGGAAATTACCTTCATGCCATCAGATAGCTTGCAAGAAGCAAGAGAAGGGCTTTCTTGACATCATGCCCAAATATTTCTTTCTTTTGTTTCTCTCTACAGTATGCACTTTTTCCCGTTAAAAATTAACTTTTCATATGGTTTTTTAATGATTTCTCTTTGTTTTATTTTTGTTTAGATCCGGTCGACATCACTACATGAGCCATAAAGTGAGTTTCTAAGAACGTATTCGGCGTTTAAATGGGATGGAGAATGGGTACGGTAATTGAACTGATTTTTATTGTGCTTGTGAAAAAAAAATTTAGTTTAAGTAAATTTTTTTTTTCCTATGCACACAATAGCACACCGAACAGGTCCTAAAGGAATATTGTGGACCAAATTTAATGAGAGAGAGTGTTGAATCAACTTTCTAGAAAACCGTACTTTTTTTACTTAAACCTGTTTTTACATAAATTGGTTCAGCAATTTTAAACCGGTTCAACCATTTTTCTCTAGTTCAGTAATAGATCCAATCCATTAAGTAAATCAAACTGGATAGATGACCAGTTCTAGTTTTTTCTGGTTGAACCGACCGGTCCGATCCGATTTTGATAACACTGCTTGGTCCTCAAATATTGTTTTATTCATTCTATCTCATTCCTGAGTAAAACTAGGGTGTTCTTGCTCACCAAGGTGTTAATAGATTGTTCTCGACGCCAATAACACTAAGTTTTCTCCTACGCTGCTCCCTATACCTTTTGCTTTCTGTCCGTTAGAACTTTAAAGATTCTTTTATCCTAGTTACTGTTCGAATTCCAAGTAACACGTTAACGAGTGGCGTGGCGTGCAGTCTGTAGCATCTTGCATCGTTGCTCTCCATCAATCTGAGAATCCAGGTATAAATCTCCTCTCTCTCCACTCCAGGAATCAATTAATTAGTTCCATTGCAGACTGTTAGTCACTTGTGTGCGTCGGTCTCAGGATCGGTCATATAACTGAGCTAATGGTATACATCCTTATTCTTAGATCGGAAACCTTAGCCCTACTTTTAATAGATCCCATTTCACTGCTCTACATTTTTTTTTTCAATATTTCACAACAAATTCCCATCGCAAATCAAAAATTAATTATGACCCTAGATTTAGAATCTCAGCCATGGATCAAATTTTTATAAATCACATGTCAGAAGTATCTGTTTTTTCAATTTAGAAACCCTAACAGAAATCCGTAGGTAATCTAGTGATACGAACATGTAATTGAGATGAGGTCTTGCTAAAGTGTTTTTTTTTATTTTATTGTACTATTGGACCTTTATAACACAATATTTACACAAACTAGTCCTTCACAACAAATATGGGTTAGATGTGCCTTTGAATGTACAATCTATATCAAGAAAATAAAAATATCACAAGCACATACTTCGTTGCCTTCCTTCTAGTGTTCAATCTTTTTCCCAACATATATAATTGGATAGTTTCCCAGGTACTAATAATTGTATCCTTTGGCAAACGTTATTTGCGATATGTTGTGGAACTGTTTCCTTTCGCAAACAATGTTGGCTATTTGCATGCTATATTTGGTAAAGTGGTGAATCTATGTATTTTTATTAGTATTTCATCTGGCACTACATAATTTGAAGTTGACTCAATTGAAATTTTCAAGATGAAAGTCATGAAAAGTAATTTACTTATTTTTAGACCAACCCGTCCCACAATTTAAGTCTACGAGTTCTTTATATTTTATCTTTGAGTTTAGGACTTGCTGATATCAGCTTTGTTTTTTCATCGTCTGCAAGGCGTTTTGCTTGTTAGAAAAAACAATTAAGCAAATAGTAGTATGTCATGTTTGTAGCAGTTTGTGGCTTGTTTACTCTGTTTCATGACTTACAGTTAAAAAATGTGAATTAACATTGATGGTGTAACTTTCTGAGGCCTACGTTCAAGCAGGTGGTGTGTATTATCATATCTGTTTGCTCATGGATCGAGATCGTAAATTAAATCCATGACCAATTATGATTACCATCACCCATATTTTCTTCTCCTGAATTGATGAATGATCTATCTACCCCTGTTTAAGTTACTAATGCTAATCTATTTTGACTATTTTTTCATATATAAGAAAATGAAAACTTTTCATGAGTAGCTGCTGGAAGAATTGTTTCGCTTCAATTTAGCATGAGTGGTATAGGAAAGGTATAAATACAGCTTAATTTATGATAATTTAACTAATAGATTCGTGCAGATCATTCTTATTTCCATTTCACCGTTTGAAATTTTTGGCATTCTTTTCCTATTAAGTCTTTATCACATATATACTATGATTCATTAAACCCGGAGAAAAATTGAAAGCATGCTAAGAAATGGAGAAAATCTGGTCCAAATTAACAAAGAAATTAATATCTGGGATTAAGTGATCTATCCACTACTGATTTAACATGTTTAATCCATTACAAGTTCGGCTTTTATATGCTGAGATTTTTTCTTCATCATGTTCCTTCAATTTTCATAATGTTATTTGTGGTTGATAGGTGATATGGATTGAACATAAGTTGATGCTAATTTTAACATCAACATTATGTACCAACAAGCTGTGCAATCAGGTATAGTCTTTGGTGAGAGAAGATGGCTTTCTAGCCTGGAATGGCTGTCTGGGCTTTCTAGCAAATATTAATAACACTCCGATGTACGGTAATTGAATATCTACAATTATAACACCTCTTCTACATATGCTTCTTTTGTTTTGCTTTTCTGACATTTTTCAATTTTGTTTTTGATTTTTAATTTGATAGATGCTGTTCTTGCAGCTCAACAAGACGAAAAGAGAAAATGATTGGAATCTTCATAGATAACATCACCGGGACTCCTCATGATGGCTGGGCCACTTGTGTTGGCGTAGGCACAGAACACGATATAAAGATAATCAGTCAAGTACCACATGTATAGACATAGATAATATCATAATAGGATAATTTCTGTAATTAGGGAAACAAATCATGTAAAAGATAAGTATAGACAAAAGGACAATTTCTGTAATTAGAAAAACAAATCATGTAAAAGAGAGTATGGAAATGCGAAAACAGGAAAAAATTAATTGTCTCGACCAAGTATAAGTTTCTCAACACCTTAATTTACTGGCATCCATGCATGTTGATGTGGTTCCATATATTGATGCTTTATTTATCTAAATTAGAGCAAAGTAGGTCTCAAATATTGCTACAGTAGTGAAGGAAAAACGTGAAGTACGTGCGTGATTGCATGTGATGAATTTTTTTACTTGACTCAAAATGGTGGTGCAAGTTAGTTTAAATAAAAACAAAAAACAAAAAACAAAAGAGATGCTAAAAAATAAGAAAGTATTGAGGAACGAAGTAAAGTGTTATTCTCAATCAAAGAAAGTCACATGATTGATATGCATGACATGTTAATTGTGTCGTATCCATGAAATATTGTGATAGAACCAATGATGACATGATTAATTTCGTCCTTCACTAATCAATATATGGAAACACATGTTAGGGGTTTTTTTTTAACTGATCAATATTCATGAAAGATAATGTTAGTGTTAGATCACCTAGTTGCTTAAAACGACATCTTTTGATAATTTAGTTTGCCCCTTAGGTCAACTACCTATATATAAAAAAAAAATACCCCATATAGGCTTTTCATCAGTCCAGATCATGGCAGCAGCACAGTTTTCCCAATCAACATATCCACCACCAAAATATTAATATATCTATGTTGTTAAATTGTAAATTATATAATGAATTATTGAATGGGGGAGTATTTGCAAAATATCGGTTGATTACTTGATTTTGATATAAATGAATCATAGTTGATTGATGTTATTTATCATATAATTGAGTATTTCCTAAAGATAGGTTGGTTTTGATAGTCCGGTTTACTGGGTTCATCGATTTTATGCGGGTCGGCAGCATACCTTTTACCCAATTATTCAATTGGATTACTGGATCGAACGAGGATAAATGGTGGTTGTAAAACTTGTTTCTTTAGTAATTCGAACAAAAACATGTGTCTTCACGCAATGGTACCTTTTTAGCCATTTACCAGAACTGTATTGTATTCGATAAGGTGGAGATGGTAATTTTTTTTTTTTTCGTTAGCTTATTCAGTATGGATATGAATAAAAAAAATTCATTAACTAAATATAAGGATGTGTATGATAACTATTTCGTACCTGTTATCCTATAAGATAATTATAAAATAAATAATAATTAAATTCAATCTCCATTGTACCTAGATTTACCTTCAATTTCAGTGCCCTAAATTGCATCTTTCTATTTCAACGCACCAAGTTTGTATCTTTGATATATTTTTCTTTCTCTCTTCATTTTCGAGTCCTTGCCTTTTTACTCAATCATAAGAATGGAATGTAAATTCTTTAAGAATTTAACTGACATAGTCACATTTCCACTTTAATTTACACGGTGGTTGTGATTCAATTTTGTTTTCGAATTTCGAATTTTGCAATAAAAATTATAACGGGTGAAAAAGCAATTTAAATGGTTATCTTATGTAATGAATAAAATATAATTTGTAAACATAATGAGTTTTTGATGTTTATTTGTAAAATATAATAGAATTAATTATTATATTAGTATTATCCGTTTCACCCACTACCATTTCGTTATCTGACAATATTAACGGATAAGGATAGAGTAGAATAAGATTAATTCTTAATGTGTATGAGTAAGATCAATTTTAATCAGTATGGATATGAAAATGCCTCCACCCAACCTGTACTATACCCATTGACACCCCTAAAGCAATCTCAGCAAATAAAGGATGATGCAATGAAGTCAAGAACTTTGCTATTCCTATCCTAAATTCTTAACCGGGGTAAGGATATTAACAGAACTACTTCTGCTTTATGCAGCGCACAATTGACAAGTCCTATAATCCTTCATTTTAAATTTATTGCTTGAACACTGTATGAAGCTAAACCAGCACTGTTAATATATTTAGCGCTTAATGGATGCTTGTCTGGCATCATTTTATTAATATTAACAGCTGGGTGCCAACCAATACAAACATCGTTATTAAAGTATATCTTTTTGTAATAACAAGTTCTATTTGGTTTATTATGCCACTACTAACTATTGAAATATAAATTGGCATTTACAAATTTGATCATCTTAGTTAAGATTATAGAAATTTACAACTTGTTGGTTTTGGCAAGAAAAATAACGGAGGCAGAGGTTGCTGCAGGAATTACAACATCATCTGATATGGATTTCATGCCAGGAATGATCCTCTTTGCCATTAGAGCACAGATTGGGATTCCAAACAAGTACAAGAGAATGTCGATTGCGCCTTGACCAACAGAGAATCTCTCAATCGTTATCATTTTGCCGATTATTTCCGTGCATTGCTGCTTGGTTAGTTTGCCTCCTCTTGTTTTACTCAAGTCCTGTAAGGAAATGGGGTAATAAAATCAATATAATTGAGATAGTTTTCCAGGTTTTTGCAAACAAGGAAATAAAGAACCTTAATGACACTTCAAAGGAAGAAGAGATGCCAAATTTGAAATTTCATACCGGGAATGCCTCGCTCAGTTCCTTTTGAGATGGTAACTCAAACTGCAGTGCTCCATTTTTCTCTCTGAGCTTTCTACAAACAAGATTGAGAGATATTCAAATTATATTAATTTTTCTTTTAAGACTTTAAACGATCAATTGGCAGAAAATAATTAACATAAAGATACTATAAGGATCGAACAAAACTTACTGAATGATATTGAAAATTGCATGGTACAAATCATCATACTTGACGTCATCCTTATTAAGTTCAGCATCATAAACCTCGCCAATAATTTGTTCTAAACCTTCAGGTAACTTATTGTCAACTCGCTCTTGAGTTGATTCTCCTATTCAGTCCAAACAAAAAACAAAGGAAAGAAAAGAAGAAGAAATATTTACAGTCTCGAAGATTAGTTTGCAATATTCAGGCTTGGCCTAAAGCTTGAGTATAAAAAGAGCAAACTTACCTTTCTTGGACTTGCCCATGACCTGACCCATTTTTGTTAGCTTGTGGAAAAAAGTGAGTAGTAGTTGAACAAAGTTGATTATGAACTGGTCATTATATAAATGACTAAAGCGTACTTGTAGAGAACAGGTAATGTCTATCGCAATAGGAATTCTCTAGTAGAAAGCAAAGTAGGCAGCTCTAAGAAAAGGCAAGCACATTTGGCAAGGATAACCTTGGATCAACTAACTTCAGATTCTATATCTCTATAACAAGCAAGAGGAGAGTAAACTACAATGATCCTCTAATCACAGCTTAATTGAGACTCTAACATGAAATTCTGGCAAGTCTGTAAGAAATCCTAACACCAGCTCATATTTTATATGGTAACAAAAAGCAACAATCTACAAAACATTTAAATAACCAAAGTAACAAGTCTCTCCAAATACATGACTAAATATCAATGATTAAAAGAAAAAATCAATATATCCATTAAAAAAGAATGAAAAAGGTCTGTGTAAATACACAAGTACAGAGTTTTTGTTCGTTCATCAGCAAATATATGAACTTTGAATAACTGTTCACAACAGCTCTTGGCCATAGCACGCCTTGGCAGAGCACTTCCATTTCTTGCTTGAAAGCTTCAATTCACAACCCGATGTGTATTTTGTGATGTATTAACCACAATATCCTGGGCCATGACCAAAGCGTGTGCTTTACCTCAAACTTGATTTGATCCATCAACTTTTGGGCATATCTTAAGATACAAAAATTCAACTACTTGGACTTGTATTTTTTGTTCCCCCTTTTATCCTTTTTTTCAAATTTTACCGAGAGGGGACTCATGGCTGTAATCATCAACCAACCAAAAACCATACTCGCGAAATCGTTTAGTCTTTTTCTCAAAGCCAATGATATAGTTATTGTGTATAATTACATGCATGCCCTTAGTTTCACGGACCCAGGTTTTGTTCTTGAAGTATAGGCCTCCAGTTGGAAATGCGGCTTGAGGCAGAAGATACATATCAACCTGTAATGGCATTTCATTTGAAGTGAATAAATAAGATGAAATTATGAAAGCTAGTTAAACGTTCAGATGCTCTGTGGCTAGTTGATTTTTGTTACAAGTGAAATTGGATTTCCCAGTTAGAAAACAAGATTGGCCAAAATTTCCCCATGATGTTTTAGATAAGTGTATAGCATATCTAGAGAATTACTGGTGCAATACAAGACAGAGATAGAGCTGGCCATTTCTGACCCAACCTGGCAAAGGCTACCTAATGGGTTAGTGGGTTAACTTTTATGTCAGACCCTTGGCAGGTGAGGTCAGGTTCCACATTGACAGTTAGCAAATTCTGGCCAAACCGACCTGAAAGTCTGAAACCAATAAGTGACTCCTAATAGTGTATTGTAAAAACATGGTGTGGTGGAGACACATACCAGCACTCATGGCTAAGGACACAGCACAACGCGGCATAGCCTGTTAGACATGCCATGTCATGACGTGTCTGTACCATGCCATTAGGAGTTTTATGTCCTAATTTTCTTGAAATTGGCACGTTTAAACATGGCAGGTGAGGAAATTTTGATATGTTGGCATGGCACAGTACATGTTCCAGGCATGCCGGAACACTGCATGGCACAGTTTCACAACACTAACTCTTAGCAAGAATAATAGGCTTTTTGGAAAAAAGAAAAAAAAAAATGGACCTGGCTGACAGTTTTGTTAAGGGCCCAGTTGAAGGCAGGTTGGTCATTAGATTTCTGTGTCTTGGACCAGGGCTGCTCCTGAAGCTCGTTTATCCACTTTTTCAACAACACCTTGGCCCCACTTGTCGGCCTGAGATAAATCATGCAGCTGCAGATGTATGGTCGGCCTTTTTTGCCAGGTGGTGGTAAACCATGAGAATGGTTCAAGGGCTTTACCTGTTGTTTCCATATATAACTTAATTACTAAGATATATAGGTTGTTTTGTCTATTGAATGAATCCATACCAGTTTGTACTGGCTTTTAGCTACAGTATTGATTTTGTTTTGGGCTTGTTTGGTGTTAGTTCCCACAGTTGTTTGTAATTACGTGAAACGGATTCACCAAGGATTAGTAAAACGAAATTGGGCTGATTGTTGGAAAAAATGGTATTATATATGTACTGGTTCAAGTGTGAAGAGGACTGTTAATGACGAGATTGAAAGGGAAGAATCATGTACAGCTGCCATGTCATCAGTGAAGTACACATCATGGGTTCCCTCGAGATAAGGAAATGGATCTGCCAACCAGACCATGTCGACATCATTATACATGACATTGTAACCCAGCTCCAAGATCTGAAGCAGGTGCCGTGGTCTTCGTGAGGTAAAATTGAAGAACCCCTATCAGGCAAAACTTCAAACAGTTAGCGTGCATAACTATAGCATGCCAGAAACCAACAGAAAATGTACCAAATCTGAATCCAACCACCTGAGATCCGAACTTGTGTGCTGTCTGGGTGTCAGGCACTGGCGGGACCAGAACAGCATGACCAGGCCACCGGTCATTGACTGCATAAAGAGTCGCATAATCCTCGGCCACAACCAAAACATGCTCATGGTGCCTCTGCCTCGTCACACTAATCAACCAATTGTTGAGAAATGGCATGTAGGGGTAACTCACGGCGCAGAGAATCACAGTTCCATTCTTGGCCACAAAGTTAGCCGCCTCTGAGAGGGTATAGTCGCGCCACCTGGAAAGAGGTGACTGATGAGAAGAGAAGGGATAGTGAGATGGGGATTTAAAAAAGAAAAGAGATAAGAGGAGGAAAGAAAGTAGGAGCAGAAGAGGCTTGATGTAGGGAGAGAATTGGTGGGCAAGAAGGGGAGAAGGGGGGCGAGGGGAGGAAGGATCGGGATCTCCGGCTTGGGGTTTTTGTTGCTGTCTCTGGTGGAGCGACATTGGTAAGAGAGAAAAGTGACGAGGATCTCTTAGTAAAAATTTTGCCCCGTGGTTTTTGTGGGAGAGGGAAAGATCTGAATCGATGATGAATGTTTCTTCTATGTTTAGGTAGGAGGAATTGGTGACCGTGATATGTTTAGATTGGTAGAGCCGAGTAACCGAGTCTCTCTTACAGAGAGAGCTGAAGGAGTGTAAGATTGTTATGCTACGAATCCGTATCTCTCTATTACCCTAACTTGTACATTGGGCTGCCCGAAACAAATAATCACCTGACCGATCAGTAGCCCGATTCACTTTTTCCTTGGCAAAAAGAGAAGAGAGAAATTAGCGATATTTTTCTTGGTTTAGGTTTACTTGCGCATCTATTTTCAGAATCATTTCATTCCTCTTCTCCTGCTTGCTGATTTGACCTCCTCTCCCGCTCGCTCCTATGATTTTGCTCGCTCTAGCGGTTCTCTCGACGGATTTCGCCTCCTCCCCTCTCTCCATCCTCCTTGCAGAAAATTGAAGTTCAAATCAGTCGCTCGTTCTCATTCTCGAATGTGAACCGAAGGTGATTTTATTTGTGAAATACTAGCTTCTACTTCTATTTGTAAACTACTGCTTCATTAATGGACATGATCAGACGGAGGGTTTTTCTTAGCACTGCTTTTCTTGCTTTATAGAGTTTTAGTTCCCCTGAGGCTAATTAAGCCTTTTCTATTTAATAATTAAATAAATTAAATGGTAGGAAATTTATACCAAAAGCAATGAATGACAAATTTTGATGTGGTTCCTATCTATTGTTGAAATTTTACTTAGAAATAAGTTTGAATTAGTTGTTCAATTATAATTTTTGGCTTATCAAGTGCTGACCATATGGATAACCTTCCTCAAAAAGCGTTTAGTTTCAAAAAAAGAGATGATAAAAAGGGAGGAAAGCGGCATAAAAGTTAGGTGGAAAATCTGACAAAGAAAAGAACAAACACAACAAATGATAAGCCATCTAAAAAGCAAAAACTTTTTGCATGTACAATGCCATCGACCTCATCAATGGTAAATTCATTAAAAGCATTTTATTAAGAACTATATTATGATAGTTTTGTGTACTAACACAACAAAATTATTTTCAGCTAGTTGAAGCATCAAATTCAGTATGCAATTCAGATGTAACCCTATCAAATTCAGTCTACAATCCAGATGCAACTCTATCAAATTCGGTGTTCACTTTACCTTCTAATCACATTGAAGATGATGCTTTTATTCATGTGATCAAGGCTGGTTTTTTTATTGATCTGAAGTTGAACATTATGGTTCTTTTTATTATGAAGTTACCTTTAAATCACATTATAATTCTTTTATTCTAATCCAAGTATGTTTGTCTTTCTATGCAGAATTCAAATTTCAAGGAGAATGCAGATCCATATTTCAGAAATATTACATTGACCCCCTTTTAGTGGATAAGCATGGCACGATGAATGACAAATATTCATAGCTGACTTTAGTATAGGAACTTGATAGGTCGAGGCAGAAAGCTCCTTTTTTATTCTTTTGTATACAACTTAGAATACTCTCTTTTTGATCTATGTTGGAGAGAGATATAGGTTATTATTATGTAATTTTAATTGGTTAAAGGTTAATGCAAACTTGGTGTTTTGTTCTGGTCTAATGCAAAGGCTTTATATGCTAGACTTTTGCTTTTTTGGAACAGTTTAATGCAAAGTTGTATAATTGCTTTATAAATCAGTAAAAATGCTTCTAATATTCTTTATATGCTGTGAAAATTTTAGAAAGAAATTCGAAAGGGATAATAAGATGTGATTTTTTGAAGGAAATGGACAACAATGCCCCTAGTAACATAATGTTGAGGGATAATATATCAGAAGCAACACATTAATATTTGAAAGCATTACATCCAATTTTTGACAGGAAAAAAGTTCAATACTATTCAATTACTAAAACAAAATAACAATAGCTCAATTACTAACTTGAATAAGATAACAATAACAATTCTAATAAAATATAGAAATCCGTTACCAACTTGAATAAGATAACAATAACAGTTCTTATAACGGTAGCTCAATTATATAGTCACTTAAAAAGCCCTCATTAAGTCATTTAGAAAGCCAAACAATGCAACTGGTACAGTTAAGTACCTGACAGTTCTTACCAAGCAACTAATTAAGCCTTAATTTTCCAAAAAAACAATGAATAAAAATACCAGTAAAAATATGTATATATATTTTATAAGAAAAGTCTTTAGGCATAATTTCATTCAAACTAAATCAATTCAGATTACATCAATGCTAAATCAATTACAACACTTCTCTCTAATTTACTACTGTTACATTCAATTGCAAAATAGAAAATTACAAACAAAATATTCCTACTAATTACATCTAATAACCCAGTAACTCTTTGTTGTTCTCTTATTCTTGTACCGTAAAGGATCTAGCTGTTGTTGTTCACGAATCTCTTCCACTGGACATTGTTGGAGCAAACCTGAGTAGTTCTGTTGTTGCCTTCTAACCCCGTACCAGTACCCCTTCCTACTTGATGTTGTAGTGTACCAGTACCCCTTCTAACCTGAGTAGTTCTATTGATCGAGCTGGGACGAGGGGGTAGGAAGAAATCAATAGGAGGACGAGCTGAGCTGGTCAAAGGAGAAAGTATTGAGAGGAGAGAGCTGAGCTGGTAATAGAGAGGATACAGATTCAGAGAGGAACTTCTAACGGTGATAAATTCTTGTGAAGAAAAAGAGAGACGGAGAGAGTTGGTCAGCAGTCGGTCAGCTTGTATAATAGCCTCGGGCAGCATTTTTTAATAATGTAAAACATCATATCCGCTGGATTAGATGGACGGTCCAGATATCTGCCCAATGTACAAGTTAGGGTAATAGAGAGGATACGGATTCGTTATGCTACTCTGTATTGCATTCCGATTGGATCGAGCATCCGAAAGAATGAAGAGGCAATAGGAGATCCTGTTCTGGTGCGTTACTTGTAAAGTAGCTATTAGTGTAATGAATCAGAGATCTCGCAAGCATAGTGACAATTGACAAATAAATTATTCGGGTTCGGTTTGGCGGAATCAAAATTCATGATTCGCGTATAATTCGGAATAATACAGAACGAAGTCAGAAAACTAAGTTACAAGAGGAGGGATCAAGTTACAACATTTTTTGAGTTATAACAAGTTACAACAAGCATTTTCTTCATTTTGAAAGTTCAAATCGTCGATCCAAATCATTAGATGTGATCTCTACAATAAAATGTGCTTGGAGACCAAATTTTATATTTTTGAAATTTTTTTACTATTTATTAAGATGGGTACAAAATTCAATAGTATGAAGTTGACAAGTTTTTGTACCCATCTTAATAAATAGTAAAAAAATTTCAAAAAATATAAAATTTGGTCTCCAAGCACATTTTATTGTAGAGATCACATCTAACAATTTGGATCGACAATTTGAACTTTCAAAATATAGAAAATACTTGTTGTAACTCAAAAAATATTGTAACTTGATCCCTCCTCAAGTTACAAACCAGAGAAATTTTAACACTTAGATAACAACTTGAACACATTTTTATATACATAAATAGACACAGAAAATCGAACCTAAACTTTAAAACCTACTGAATCTCTCGAGTGCGTATCCTCTGAGATATCTCATATTTTGCGTGACCGACGTGTCCGGTGCCTATTAGGGGGTGACATGAGGGGCCATTATTATTTTAGCTTTGAGAGTCTCGCAGAACGTATTGCAATGGTTGAGATTTTCCAAAAAGTCACGCAAAATATGAGATATCTCAACTCTCTTCATTCCGTCTTGTTACAATGCTTAAAAGTTCATCTTCTATTTTCAAATTTAGTGGGAAGGTTCTAAAAAGATCTAAACTAATAATTTCAGATTCAATTGTTCAGATCTTCATGAAACATGTAATTAATTCTCTTTAAATTGGAGAGGATCCCATGAAATTGAAAAGTAGTGGAGCAACCGCGTGGAATTCGCATCCACTGAGATATCTCATATTTTGCCTGACTTTTTGAAAAATGTCAACCGTTGCAATACGTTCTGTTTGAATCTCAAAGCTCAAATAATACTGACCCCACATCACCTCCGAATAGGCACCGAACACGTCGGTCACGCAAAATTTGAGCTATCTTAGAGGATACGCACTCAACCACGTGATGCCCTAGGTCTCTAGGAGTGCGTATCCTCTGAGATATCTCAACTTTTGCGTGACCGACATGTCCAGTGCCTATTCGGGGTTGATGTAGGGATCAGTATTATGTGTGCTTCGAGATTCGTGCAGAACGTATTTAAACAGTTAGGATTTCCATAAAGTCACGCAAAGTTTGAGATATCTCAGAGGATACGAATTCAGGTCTCTAGCAGTCTAGCAAGCCTAGAAAGATGTGAATTTTTCAAATTTCTCCATATTTCAAATCATATCGCGACGAACATTTCTGAATTTATCGCGAATAAAACATAAAATTGGCAAATAATTCGTTTAATTCGCGAATTAATATTTTATTCATAGATTGATTCACAAGATGCTTAAATCCGTTATTCGCGAATCATGTTACTGTGCTTGCAAGTATAATAACAAATGAATTATTTGGATTCGGTTCGGTGAGGTCAAAATTTTATGATTCGGGAATAATTTAAGTATAATTCGGAAATGATTCGGAATTATTCAGACCAGAGATCTCAGTCTTGCAAGAGAGAAAAAAAAATGTTATGAGAAAAATTAAAGAAAAAATTGCGAATAATTTGTAGAATTCAGAAAAAATTCGTTAAATTCGTGAATTATTTGAGTTTAATTCAGTCAACTGAACAATTTGATATTCAGTTCGGCATCACCAAAAAAACAAATTATTCAGATTTAATTTGCGAATCTTGTGACTATGTTCGCGAATCGCAAATAGAGTTTGTATCTTTATCCGTATTATTCTTTTAAAAAAAAATTGGACTTTTTTTTAATTCTAACACAACATATTATTTATCTAATAATATTTTTTTAGAACTACTCCAACATTCATTTTATTTAAGATGTCCGAATTGTACCATGTTTTTCCTTAAAAAGACAACCTATCATCCTTACCATGTCCCAAATTATAGCTAGCTAACCTTGTTGCAAAACACGCAAAATAGTTAAAAGTTCCTCCATTTCCTTGCGTACAAGATTGACTTCAGGTGTAGAGGTGAAAACAGACCGGATATGGAGTTGATAGTGGTAAAATCATATTTTTGGATATACGGATACGGATCGGATTTCAGTGGATATAAATACATATCGGATTAGATATTTATTAAAATAATATAAAAATTAAAAATATTAAATTTTATAATATTTATCAAATTATAATTAATTAGATGAATAACAATATTTTTTTTAATATATATTAAAATATATAATATATATCTACTATTCAGATGTGGATAATTAAACATAAAATCATATCAGTATTCATATTCATATGGATATTCGGACAAAGAATATTTACATCTAATTTTAAGAATACGACGAATACGAATCGAATATAGATCATATATTATTCATGGTATTTTCACCCCTCCTTTAGGAGGATTCTTATCTTAAAAAAGGCCGATTATTCAAAATATTAAATTTTTGTAAGAAGCCAACAACACCCCTCCCCCCCCCCCCCCCCCCCCCCCCCCCCCCCAATATTTATTTTGATATTTCAATCAATTTTTCAAAAATATCTGCACATGAATATACAAAAGTTATGGTATAATAAAAAAAAATACTTCTTCACTTCACCATTCATATTTTTTTGCAAAAAAATGACATAAAATGAATGAGTTATTATGTTTTGCTCATTTTGGTTTGAAGATTTTATATCATGGAATCAAATTCTTTTGAAGAAGAAAATATCTTTTTGTTTGAGAGAAAGGAATGAGGATCTTACTAATTTTAATTATACAAAATCTCTAATTTTTTGTCTTGTTCTTATTAGTTTACTTCTTATTGTTTTGATAGGTTTTGTGTGTTACAGTTCGTTTGTGTAAACAAAAAAAACCTTACTTTTGATTTTGATGCTAATCAAAATTCAAAAAATTCAACAGAATTAGAATTAGAATTAGAGAAATCAAAAGATTCAACGCAAAAAAAAGATTCATCTAAGAATTATACAAAATCCTCGTAGGATGAATATCCTTCTGAGGAAGGCTATTTTATGAACAATACGAAAAGCTAATTCTATGTTCTTCTCTCCGTCGAAACGGAAACAATAAGGTCGTTATGATTACCTAGAGAAATAAGTAAAAGAAATTTGTACTGAATACGGGCCATACGGTAACAAAACTATGTCTGCAGACCTGGCCCATTGGACCTAATCTAAACCCATTCAATTGTCCCCTTATTTTTCTCCTCTCTAGTATTGAAAGGAGAACATCAGATAGAAATTCGTCCAATATCTGAATTAAACCCATTCATGTTGAAATCTATATAGACGATTTAGGTTTAAACCGGATCAGGTTCAAGAACTGGGCTTGTGTTATTTAATTTATTGCTTCTACTTGTACATCTTAAATAAAAGAACAAGATACTATTTTACCTACTAGATAGGTTTTTATTTTTATTTATTTTTTGCATAATTCTACTAGCTAGATAGATCTTATTCATTTTTTCCTACGGGCTTCAACTAAAAAAAAGTTCTTATTCATTTTAGTATTGAGTTTGATATATTGGTTTTTGTAAGTAATAAAAAGAACTTGTTAATATCATTCAAAATGTCTTCTAGAAAGAACGGTCCAGATACAGTCGTTATAATTCAAAGGATATTAATTATTCGAATCATTCATGTTGAAATTGCTGATATCTGGTTGCCAATTAAAATAATATGTTTCAAATATGACATCTTCCTTCAATGTGCGGTCAAATATGAAAGCCAAGTATTTTAATTTGTTGTTTCATTTAGATAAGAGGTGGTGGTATCAGTTTCCAAATAACCTACCAACTGTGGTTCTTCATGTTGCTTAAAGCGAATATTTGTGTGAAATTTGCTTTTCCATTTGTCATGGACAATATATAGAACTTGTTTTTATTTGTAAAATGACGAAAAGATAGGTCAATTCCCTGGTTCGTTTTGAAAACACAAAACTAAACTTGAAACAGGTTTTGAGCCATCTTATTTAACTTTTGTAACAGGTTTTACTGCAAAACTTGATATCTTTTTACCCAGTCAATATGTCAAATAAGAGCTGGACCCTTATTCTTCTAAAAAAAAAATCCCCTGGTTAATTGGTCTCCCAAATTTTCAACATATTGTAGTTCAACAGAAACCAAGTTGTTTTCTACATTTATTTATGTTGGAACATGGAAATTGATTATGAAATTTAGGTTTTACGTAGTATACATGTCATAATAAGAGTACATATGATACAAAAAATTTCGCGAAATTTTTTTATGAGAAGAAAAGATGATAATGAGATGAGAGATTATTGTAAAAGTTATTGTAGAAATATAATAAATTTATTATAATATAGTTCTTTGGTAAATTTAGTTACCACCTTTTTGTATATATAGAATAATTATTATAAGGAAAAAATATTAGTTGTATTTTAATGTATGTTCTTGTTGAAATTAACTTTAAAAAAAAATTATGTATGTGTTGAGTGATACAAAAGATCGAAAAGTTTTGTATGTATAGAAAGAGAGAGAGAAATGAGTATACTTAGTATAGAGACGAGTTTTGCATGATCGCTCATTATTATTTTGTAGTATCACATGAATTAGATGAATGCAATAGTTACCGTTTCCTATATAAGGGAAAAAAAGAAGTGAAAAATGACTTGACAATTCTTTATTTTGACGAAGCTCAATTTTTAAATCTCACCATTATAAACATGATCGATATTATTCACATATTATAAGCAAATCAAATTTTAATAAAAAATATTTATTTATCATATTATGCATAATTTTGAATTAATTAAATAAGATATTAGAGAATATCAATTTGATGGTCTATATTATCTACATAAATGTCCAATGGTTTGATAATTTTTTTAATTTCCTTACTGATATTTGAAATATCACCATATTCATAAAAAATCAAAATTTGAGAACTAAAGTGTACATTTATTTTCCTTATCTTGGATTACTTCAAATAAAAAAGCCTCATAATAATTCAAATTGTAATCTTTTTTATGAGGTCCTTGACTCTTGTTAAGAAACAAAGGGGCAATCTTCACAAAAAATAGAGGTCAACATAAATGTTAACATAATTAACAAATAAAATTCAAATTCAAACATTATATAATATTAGATAACATTGGATAACATTGTTTAAACAAAATGTATAAAGAATTCTTCATAAAGAAATTTTGAAAATTCAAACATTAGATAACATTGTGTAAATAAAATGCATTTTACTCAATAATTGTAAATTTTTATAAAGTTCAACGAGTTTAAATTTGAATGTAAATGTTGTGAAAGGAAGAAAATTGTGTTATTCAATGTTTTAGAGTAGAAAAATCTAGGTATCAAAAGCATCGTTCTCTCGGAGTTGAAAATTTTAAACATAACTAATTTATTTTGACATCATCCTCCTCATTAACGCCAGTAGTAGACGAACAACACAGTTGCTATCTTCAATGGAGCCGAATCTTCATTTACTAATTGAATTTTCTCTATTTTATTATTAGAGAAGTGTGAAGTGGTGCTTTTATGGTTCCGTATACAATATACATAGGGTTCAAGAAGAAAAATATCACAAATTAATTCAAGGAATCAAAGTACCGATATATAACAAAAAGGAAAAGATAAAGATAAAGATAATGGAACACAAAAAAAAAAAAAAGACTATGGATTGATGGGCCCCCATCTACTCCTAGCTTATTCTGAGCTTCAATGGTAGCATCTTTAATATTACGTCTACAATTGTCCTGGAGAATTGAAATGCCATCTCTATTTGAAGAGTTGACTCAATTGAGATTCACTTGCAATATAGTTCCTTTGTAGCATTCAATTTTTGTTGTAGGTGCCAATCGGATTAAAATTTGACCATCTGATTTAACACAAACGGCTCAAAGTTCTCTAAGGGAAAAAAGCCAATTACCAGTTTCGGAACTTCCTAAAATGGAGTTGCAATTAGCTTAATTGTGGTACGTTACGGTACTTTATGTCACGTGTGTGTGTGATTTGTATGTTGTGTGATGTATTTATTTGTATAACTTATTCAATTGAAAATAACACATCATATTACGTCATGTTAACTGATCTGATTACATAGAGCCACATCACACAACATCGTTTTTTTTTTAATATATTTTTCAATGAGCAATTTTTTTTTTTTTTATGAACTAACATAAACTAGAAAAAAAAATTAAACGTCATCAGTCGTATTATATTTGATTCCGTCATATGTGATTACAGCGCGATCACATGCACGTAATGTGGCTATTCTTCATTATTTTGATTACATACACCCCACTCAATAGTGTATGCATTTTGCATGCATGGTTTCATTCGTGTACGCTATATGTAATTTAACAAACCCCACATGCATTTAACATAAATCATAATGTCCTTTTCTCCATACGACGCATAACAAGCAACGCATATATGGCATTTCATACCGAAATATGAACTTTAATTTCACACACCAAATCATCTTTTATTCCCTGTTTAGATATTTTGAAAATAAAAAATTTGACAAAGAGATTTTGAAAATTGGATTGGCATCTTTTGTATATATTTTTATTTTTAGAAATATATTAAATATTTTATTGGAAAGAAAGATGAGAAAAAAATGATGCACTGGAAGAAACCAAATTACTGATCATGTTTGTTTAATTATTTTCATGAAATCAAATCATTAATTCGATCACTTCGAATCTAATATACATATTTCAATCCTTAATTAATAACAAAACTCCTTAAAAAGTATGTAAAGAAAAACCGAATAAAGAAGAAATAAAAAAGCTATTTCATCTTTCTGATTGTTTAAAAAATATATTTAATATATTTCTGTCATTTTGTCATGTGGGAACACGGCAGCTCTATTGGAAATTTGCGATGTTGACAAGCTACCAAACGGTGGTGCCCCTTGCCAATTGCTACTCAATATAGGCTTTGTTTTGATAAGGACAGAAGGTGTTACTTCACCACTTCCGTTATTAATTGGCTAAAAATGTTTTGGCCTAAAAATTAGAGGAAAGGAAAGGAATCTAGAGCAGGGTTTTTCTTTTCTTTTTTTTTAGGCCAAACTGTTAGAGCAGACATTTTTGTTTGGCTTTGCTATGACATTTATACGACTTATTTAGTGCAAAATTTCTTTGGGGGTGTTGAAGTTAGAGTTGATATTATTAGAACTATAAAATCTTCAAATTAGAAATTTTATGTTATTACTAATTTTGGATAGCTTGTTGCTCATAATAACTGAATTTTTCTTGTTTTCCTGTAAACATCTTCAAATCCTCAACTACCCGAGTTCTTTAGTTGATGAAAGATACATTTATAATCCAAAATACATGTGAGATATTGGAATTACTAAAAGGACTAAAGAAACAAGAACAACAATTATATATCAATTCATCAGCTAATATATTTTTAAAAAAGCAAAGATTCTGTGAAATCTTCTAAAATATTAATTGGTAAAAGAATTGAAAGTATTTGATTTTTCATTTTGACAAGCCTCACTTTGAGAAATTTATAAAATAATAAATTTTGGAAAAAAAAAATATGATACTAGTTGCAAAAAAAAAAAAAGAATTCAAGAAACATGTGAGATATTGGAATTACTGAAGAACTAAAGAAACAAGAACAACAATTATCAATTCATCAGCTAATATATTTAAAAAAAACAAAGGTTTTGTGAAATCTTCTAAAATACTAATTGGTAAAAGAATTAAAAGTATTTGATTTTTTATTTTGACAAGCCTCACTTTGAGAAATTCATAAAATAATAAATTTCAGAAGAAAAATATATCATACTGGTTACAAAAAAAGAATTCATGATAGTTAATACTCAATATGAATCTTCAGCACCGATCAATGCATGTTCTTCGACTGATTTTTATTCTCGATGGTGAAGATGTTATTGGTTGTGAACTCATATTGAACTATTTACATAAATGAATTAAAAATAGTAGAAAAATAAACAATTAAATGAGTAACTATATTAGTTGCATAAAAAAATAAAAAAAACTCAGTACAATTAAGTTTGCACGTCCATACAAAAAAAAATGCATAGAATTTTTTTTTTTTTTTTTGCATATGATTCTTCTTGTATGCTGATAATATTTTTTTTGTTCGAAAAGTATAACAAAAAAAATGAAACAGCGAAGTTTATTTGCTTTAAGTGTGTGATTTGAAGTACTTCGAGTGCACGAGTATCGCCAAAAAAACCAAAGAGTACAATCTATATAGAAATAACTAAATTAAGCAAAACCCAACAAATATATCGTTTTCTACAACTTTCAACGCCGCGTAGACCATAAAATTGATAAAAGGTGATTACAGTGACCAGAAATCAATGAAATTGTTTTTTTCAGGACCACCCCCACGAGATTACAGGAACATGCATGCACCTTATTATTCGTATGAACCTGTTAAATAATCAAACTTTAATGTGTTCCAGAGCTATTTAAAATGAGAGATATTTTTATGTATAAAAATTATTAAATAAATGTACGGAAATAAAAACAATACCTTGATTCGAACACATTTAGAAAGGTCAGGACTCAGGACTAATGGTCCCGATCCGATCTCACTATTTTTTTTCTCTCTCTACATCTCGGCTGATTAAAAGAGAAAATTAACGGGTCGGAATTATTGGTGTCAGAATTTTTTTAATTTCTGTATATTCTATTTTAATAATTTTTATGAATAAAAGATTCTCTTTAAACGAATCCAGCAATAAATGGTAAATTCGCTCTCCAAAAAACTGTAGATTAATTGGTAGGCCGGACGGATGAACCTGATTTGTAGCTTTGTACTTTAAACCTTCTAGTTGGACAACGAAACTATCAACCACATCTCAAAATCTCATACTTTAATCCAACTTCACAAATCGTATCCTGTGGGCATCGGACCTACTTTGATTCCATGGGTATAGTGGCCATTAGATTGCAATAAGATTCGTGCGGTATGTATTAAAGGCCGTGCGAGTCTGTATCAATTTCCGTGCTTACCTATCTTAATACTAATCGTACAATGTTAAAGCTAATTGAACCTAAAATAGATTCAATGCCCACCGTACTTACTCCTATCTCCTTGATGAAACAAAGATTCGCTGACACAAGCTCCAGTAATGTAATCGAGGATCATATTTTATCCATAGATAATATTATAAAATAATATATGGGAAAGAGCGATGAGTAATTTTAATTTTCGATGCATACAAAGTTAGGAAATTTTTTCCAATCCAACTTTGGAACTAAATTGTATTTTTTTTTTTTGTCAAGTTGTTTTAGATTCTTTGTGGATTAGACAAACTTTTGAGCCTTTACTTCTAAATTTCAAAATTAGATTTTTTAAAAGTACTCTTTCTCTCCATTTTTTATTTATTATTTTATAATATTAGTTATAAATAAAAAATTATCGTAACCAAGCACGCAAATCTTTAGTTAATTTACTTAGTTTGCTTAATGCCTATTAACTTTCATACATTTATATATGAAAAGGATCATGACAACTGAAAAAATAATTAAGAAAATAAAAATTCTCTACTTTTAATATACCGTATTACCGTGTATTAAATTTGTGTTATTTCGAAATTGTTTGGTCACAGATAAATGATGACAAAACTAATTAAAGTTATTAATAGTTAATTCTTAGAAGTGTTCAATAGATAAAAATTAATATATTTTTAGATTACATTAAATTTGGTAAATAATTATTCTGAAATTATTTAAAAATATATATTTAATTTGTAAGCTATATATAACATATTTGTATTTTTGTACCTTTTATTGTATAATATTTAATTGATTGTGTTAAATAAGTTTATTGTCCATTTTTTTTTAAAATCCAAAAATAATTATATCTAATAAAACATTTAAAAATTCAATTAGCATAACAATCATTTTGATTTCATCATACCATGAACCCACATTGTGCATCTAATCCATCATAAAATAGGAACAATGTATTATCATTAAGCAAAATCCCTTTAGATCCACTAATATAATTCACAAGAGATATCACATCCGAATCATTAATTTATTAGGTACAGTAGATCCACATTAGAATATCAGAATATACTTGACAAACTTGATAACAAACAACAGATATATATATATATATATATATATATGCTTGTCCCATCTCCTTTTCACTTAATGCTATTCCCTTGATTTCACACTCTCCACTTTCTTGTAAGAAAGAACAAAACAAAACAAAACAAAAAAAAGCCATTAGAAGAGACTATAAACCCCACGAAGCGAAATAATAGTAGAAATAAATGGCGAAGGAGGGTTTTCCGCGGCCGCCTAACGCCAGCCCTCACGTGCGTCTCACGTGCATCCTCCTCCTATCCCTCCTCCTCCTCAGCTCCCCCGCCCGAGCCGGTGGCCCCATCAAAACCATAGTGGTGGTAGTAATGGAGAACCGCTCCTTCGATCACATGCTCGGCTGGATGAAGAAGCTCAATCCCGAAATAAATGGCGTTACGGGATCGGAATGGAACCCAGTCTCCACAACCGACCCGAACTCTGCCAAGGTGTTCTTCTCGGACGGGGCACACTTCGTCGACCCGGACCCGGGTCACTCGTTCCAGGCAATCAGGGAGCAGATATTCGGGTCAAACGACACCTCAGGCATGCCTCAGATGAACGGGTTCGTGCAGCAGGCCAAGTCCATGTCGGATAACATGACGGATGCGGTGATGAACGGGTTTGCGCCCGATAAGGTGGCGGTGTACCGGGAGCTGGTGTCCGAATTTGCGGTGTTTGATCGGTGGTTCGCATCGATACCAACTTCGACTCAGCCGAATCGTATGTTCGTGCACTCTGCCACGTCAGGCGGCGCCACCAGCAATGATGCAGCGTAGGTTCACTGTATCCCTATATTTTCCTTTTCCATATTTCTTTGGTATAATTCCTTGCTTCAATTGACAGTTCTTTTTTTGTATTTTACACATCATGCATATGTACCTTTTCTGAATAAACACACTCCTCAGATTCTATATAAACTCATTAAAGTCATATTCTAGCTTAGTTTTCCTCATAAACCTAGTCTCCCTCCTTACTGTAGATTTTAACTTTATATTGATGCATGCATGATGCATCGGCGAGTAGTTGTTAGATTTCGGTTGCATGATTGCATGTGCTTTTCCTGGTTGATAGTTGCTTCATTCAATTTCATTTAATTATGTGCGAGTGAGCTAGCATACAAATTAAGGGGTTTTATAAGGGGTGTTGTGTAAATTATTCTAATGTTGGAATTTGTTGGGATCTGGGAAGATTAGAACATGGCATGGTACTTTTGATTAAGGTGGGGCCCGCGATCTAGAGAGCTGTGATTTACTGAGAGAAGGTTTTGACGTGAAGGACTCTTGTCGGTGGAAAGAGATCCTAATGTATTAATTTACTAAACGTTTGTTTGTTATTCCAAGTAAATTGTTTCATGTCAAATAAAGCTATGTTTTTTTAACTAGAGTTAGGATCTTCTGTTTCGTGACTCTGTAGTCATTTATATCATGCAAGTTGAACTATTATGGAAATTACGCATTAGATTTTAGAAGACTTGCGTTATTTATAGTCGGGTTTGTTTTTTTCTAACAAATATTTTTAAGCTGTAACAATAATATATTAGGTGGATATGACCAATAAGGGTAAATAGGTAAACTTATAAGTTTTAATAGAAAAAAACAATAAATTGAGTAAAGTGGTGAGTTTTTGAAAATTTTGAAAGGAAAATATGATATATGAATTTTAAAGGGGGGATAAGTAATTTCTAAGTTTTTTAGGGATATGCTTGAAATTCCTCCTATAATATAATTTATCTCTAGACAAATAAAATTAGACAAACAGCTTTTCAGTCAAGGGATTGACCAAGATGCCTCTACACCTCAAGCTTAAATTATGGGTGTGATTGGAACTGACAAGCGGTCCTACCAACCCGCTATACTCATCTGTCACCAGTTACCCACCCGAGCTGCACGACCCGTTTTTTTCCTGTTTCATTATTTTCAAAATAAAGTTAGAAGTTAAGAGTCGGTTTTCACGCTCATTGCACAATAACAAAATAAATAATGCACATAATCATGGTCAGATACTAACAAAATTCATGTGAAGACCAATGTTCAAAAAACCCATCAATTGATCTGCAGTTTTCATATTTGCTTGCACGCTTTTGCATGTGATGATTTGACTATAATAATATTGCATAATAGTAAAGTTGAAAACATTATTGGCTGCATTTGTTTGGTCAAATCCTCCTTTAGATTTTCAATTTATACTTATTTATGATTCATATGGTACCAACATTCAGTAATTGATTTCATACTTCTTTTTCATTCCTCATGTATCAACTATATATCATTTAATAGTCTAGGCCAAGCTTGAAACAACTGGTAATGTTGAATAAGTGTGGCCATGGCCCCCATAGTTAGGTGGAATTGCTTCAAATTTTTGGCTACTTCTAAAGCATACCTAATTCTCTTAAATTGGGTCAATTTATTTTGTCTTTGTTCTATATATGAGAGTAGTATTTAGCAAAATTAATTAGAGAAAATTTTGTAATGTGGGGAGTGGGCCTCATTTTCTTTTTATATCTTTACATTTATAGGGCCTAGTTTGGAGGAAAAAAAAAAGGATAAGGATAAATAAAGTTAGACAATGGACTTGCCACAATGAAAAGAAGGGCTTTGCACTTCAATTCCATCACTACCAGCAACCACCGTCCCAATTTATTACATTTGGCAATCTAATACTTTTTTATGGCAATCATTAACACCTTTTGTTGGGTCCGGATCCCCTAAAGTAATCCAATCTTTAGATTTTGGATCGGGACCGTCTAATTTGAATTCGTCGCTCGAGATTGCTTCACGATTTGAATTCATCTTTCGGGTGTGTGTGCTCTACTTCTGATAGATTATCGCATATTCAAATCGAACGGTCCCAATTTAAAATCCAAAGATTGGGTTACTTCACTGGATCTGAATTCCCTTTTGACACGGGGAAGCTTCAAAATTAAGCATTGATAAGCGAAGCTCTTGATTGATTCCATTTTTTTTTTTTTTTTTAAAATAACTTGGTAGTGACTACCGGTTGATTCCATTAATAGAGTTCACTTTCCCCTAGTACTGTTATATATATGGGTATATTGCTGTTGTTATCAGATTTAAATGTTGATTGTGAAGTGGATTTGACTGAAATATGATATGAGTTGTTTATTAGAACTGATCAGTACCATTGGATCAAAACCAGATATTGGTACAAATATATATATTTTTTTTCATATTTATCCTCAGCACGCCTTCTGACATTTGATTTTGTATACATATAACAGCAAACTTGCCAAGGGATTTCCGCAAAGGACTATATTCGACAATTTGCACGATAATGGTTTCTCCTTTGGTATATACTACCAAGATGTACCTGCCGTATTATTCTATCGCAACCTACGCAAGCTCAAGTACGTCAGCAAATTTCATTCATATGGTTCTAAATTCAAAGAACACGCTCAAAAGGGCTCTCTCCCGAATTATGTGGTGATTGAACAACACTATATGGATTCAAAATCAAACCCGGCAACTGACGATCACCCGTCCCATGATGTGTATCAAGGTCAAATATTTATTAAGGAGGTTTACGAGACGCTTCGATCTAGCCCTCAGTGGAACCAAACATTAATGATTATCACATATGATGAGCATGGTGGTTTTTTTGACCATGTGCCGACGCCAGTCACAGGGGTGCCAAGCCCAGATGGCATTGTGGGTTCTGATCCATTTTACTTCAAGTTTGACCGTTTGGGGGTCAGGGTTCCGACTATTATGATCTCTCCATGGATAGAGAAGGGGACAGGTGAGTTGGCTGAATGCCAGTAACTTAAGCATTAAAAAAGAATATTTAAAATTGTTTTAGCAGTGCACTTTTTGTGACTGTTACTGGTACGATAGAGGTATGTACCAAGCAAATATTTATACTGTCAAATATGAGCATATCATAGTGCATTGGTTAGGTACTAGTCTAACAGATGCTTTACATTATGGCAATCTTTAATATGTATAAAAAAATTACATAAAACTGACACATTAACCTTCACTAATGCACTTTTAGTACCAATATACTTTTTTTTAAAGGCTTGATAGTGACTACCAATAGTACCAATATACTAATCAAAATTTTGGTGCTTCAGTTGTTCATGGCCCAAATGGGAGTCCAACTGCCACCTCAGAATATGAGCATTCATCAATTCCTGCAACAGTCAAGAAGCTTTTGGACATGCCATCATCGTTTCTGACAAGGAGAGACGAATGGGCCGGAACATTTGAAGGAATTTTACAAACTCGAACTGAGCCCAGAACAGATTGCCCAGGTTAGAACATCCAAAATCAATCAAGCCAACATTTCTTCAGTATTACCTTAAACAGTATTTCTTAATGTGTGATGAGCATTTTTCATTAACTTTTTTTTGTTTGACATGCAGTTCAACTACCAATGCCAGTAACTATCAGGGAAAGTGAGGCAAATGAAGAAGCAAAGCTGAGTGAATTCCAACAGGAACTCGTGCAACTCGCATCAGTACTTAATGGAGACCACCAACTCAAAAGCCTTCAAGAGAGAATCCAGAAGCATATGGTTGTAAGAGAAGGCATTGAATACATCCATAGCTCGGTCAAACGGTTTTTTGAGGCCGGAGCACTGGCCAAGAGGATGGGGGTCAATGATGAACAAATCGTCAGAATGAGGCCGTCGCTCACGACCAGAGCTGCAACGCTGGTTACAAGTCCTTGACAGGAAATATAAAAAATGCAAATTTAAGTTTAAAGAAAGGATGTCAATTAATGTCCTTAGATAGTCTGTAGATTCATAAGGTTTTATTTGATAAAAAATTATAAGGTTCTGTGAAGTTTCAGTGTCATATAGTGTTTACCTTAGCTCTGTATTTGCCCTATTTCTCAATGACAATTGGGGATTTGGGTAAAAATATATTAGCAACCTTAGATTGAAGATCTAATTATTTTAGTTTTAGATCAACTGATGCAGATGAGAACCTCTGAAACAGAAATTGATGTGAGGTTACATTTGTGTTGAGATCACATGAAATATAAATCAGAAGTTGGGGTCGAAAATGCAATAATTTGGCAATGTTGATATTTAATATTTAAAATGTGATGTCTATATGTGTATCGCGCAGATAAAAAATTATAAATTGTAATGCAAATTTTATCATTTATAAAAAAAAAAATTCAAATTTTCAATTATTGACGGTGTTTGAAGGAATATCAAATCATACTGAAATTACATGAAATTTGATACATAACAAATTTCTAAGATAAAATTATGTGGGCAAATATTTTATTTTTAAAGTTTTATTTGATTTGAATGTACTGTCAAGATTGTATATCCATCATTCCCTTATAATACACACCGACACCAAAAATATAAAATAAATAAGTTCAGAACTTGAACTATTATGATCCAGGATTAATCATCGGTATCCTTAGCCTAAAAGAAAATGTGAGCCTCGACTGCATTTTTCCGGCAAAAAAAAAAAACAAAAAAAAAACTGCTCAGTTATGTTCGTTCCAAAACATTTACAAAATTATGTTGTATCCGTACACTACTGGCTGTCAAGCATAGCTGCATAAAACATTTTCTGAGCATAACAGATCTGCTTATTTGGAGATCAGAATTAAGCATATTTTTAGAAACTTTAAGCAGAATATTTTAATTTTTCAAAGCAAGGCTCCATACAGGCTACTGCAGTATGGATTTTAGTGAGCCATCCAGACAGAACGGACAAAGGCAGAAATTCGTTCAGAGTTCAATAAAATCCTTAAATTAAAAAAAGAAAACCAACTGGAACACGCCAGTTCAAGATTAAAACACAAACAGGGGGTCCAAACTAATTGATAAAAGTGAAAAGAAACCTTTCATCTTGTGAATTGTGAATTGTGATGAAGTCATTGGGCTTAAGACCTTGTCGCATGTTCCTTCTTGGCCCGTTACTCGGAAAACTAATGTAATCGGGTTGCATTCTTTTTCTTTCATATGTTTCTTTCTGTTGTCTAGCAAGAGATTATTAAAGAGAGAGAGCTTTTTGCATGTGAACTTTGCACAGTCCTGCACTTCTATCCAAGCAGCCATGCGTCAAGGTTTCAGTCCCGTGCTTCTATAAGAGACAAAACAGACCGTGCTAGTTTGATTTTCTTCAGTGGTATGATATTATATACAGAGATTCAAATGTCTCAGTTTATTTTATTTTATTTTATTTTCGTTTTTTAAGTTTTAAAATGAAGTTATTAGATATAATCTACAATATTTTCTCTGCACATGTATATAAATGATTATGGCATTATAATTTGTTTTATTTGCTATCAAAAATTTGTAAAAAATATACTGATTTAAATAATTTTTGGACATTAATTTTTCAACTTATTAATTACAAAAAATCAAAATATTATATTTTTCTGCGAATATAGAGAAAATAATTTATATTGTGTTTTATTTTGACATACAAATTTTATAATAGTTATTATTAGAAAATTGAAAACAATGACATAATGGAGACAAAAAAAAGTAAATACATTTGAAATCTCATCTTGTATATATTATGGTGTTGGAATCATTTTGTTTTTTCTCCCAGTGAAAGAAGTAAAGAAATCTCAATAGTTTGCAAAAAGTCACCACACCAGTTTATCTCTTAAGTGTTTGTCTATGAATCCGGTAAGTATTTTTTTTAACTGATATATAATTCCTGTAAACACATGATCAGTTATATTTAATAATAAATTAATTATATTTGACATAAACATATTTTGTTGAAAATGTATGTGTAATTGTATTTTTTTATCGTTACTGTAGATACTGGTAATAATAATATTATTTTTATAAATAGTTACTAGAATTTTGAAATATTTACTATTTTCTACTTGTATGTTATATTTATAGGGAGATCACATGGATAGTTATTTTTGTATTTTCGTCCGATCATCATACACATATTGAAAATATAATTAAGTGTTTAAGAAAACTATATAAATGTTTAAAAAATAACTAAGTGTTTACACAAAAATCTTATTTTTTCTAAAATAATTAGTTTAATATTGAAAACACACGATAAGGCACACATGTTTCATAAATATATGGGAAAAGCAAAATAAAATATTGTTGGGGACATCTCAAGGTAGACACAATGATTGATATTTAAAAGGGATAAAACTGAACACATTTTTTTAATTATTATGTCTGCATTCAAATTAAAGAAATATATAATTTATTTTATTGAACATTTAAGAAATGCAAGTATTTGCGTAGCTACCCTTAAAAAATTATATTATTTGTACATTTGTGCCACCTGAAAATTGTATTTGCCTAGGTAGCCTTCTAAAATCATAAATTACATATATGCAATTTAATTAATCATTATCCAAGTCACCCTCCCTCTTACATAAATAAGCAATGCTCCTAAGACTTGGTGGGCAGTAATGCGTTGATGTTAGAAACTTAGAATGACAAAAGTCCTTACAAAGTACAAACACAATGATATATTAGAGATAATATTTTTTTTTTCATTTAATCACTAAGAAACAGCTAAATTGACCCTTCTAACATCGAATTTGATTGGGCCATGGGAACTGCTAATCCACAAAGCCCTAATTATTGAACCTTAATTAAAACCAGATGTAGATATCAATTTTGGACCAACAGCAGAATATATTGACTCACTAAACATTAAATTATTTTAATCCAAATCACCAATGGTATCTGACCAATTATAATTAACAAGCTACACATGCTCCAAAGCGCTAAAAGCCAATTATGTCTTACAACATACTGATAAGTCAAAGATCATAGATTGAAATGCCCCCACATACTACTAACACAACAGCCAAAAGAACAAAGCATCAACTTATCCGTTCGGATCTGGTTTTTCAGGCGGTACAGGGTTCACGTGCAAACCCAACCCGGCTGTTCGGTATGTCGAACAGCACACGGTGGTTCTGCTGCTGCATGTTTGCAATCACGTTGAGCACAGAGTTCACACCCGTTACCGGTTGGGCCGCCATGGCAAGACATGTGGTGGTGCCAAATGAGCTATGAATCAGCAAGTTTTCTTCCGGTAAGGTCACGGTTATGCCTCCGTCAAACATGAAAGTTATAGTCGGTGCGGTAATTGCAGTGTTATAGCACGTGTCGAACCCGCCAAGTGGCGGCGCAACGGGCACCTTAACCCTTCGACGAAACTCATCACGGACTGCTGTATAAGCAGGAACCACTAGCATGGTGAACATTGTACCGGCATCGATTATTGTACCGCCACCTGTGTTCGGGTCAAATGCGAATGATGAAGCTGGAATCGGTAACACTTTTTTGCCGACACGTATTCCGACCATGTTAACATAGTACAAAGAGGGTCTTCTAGGGTTGGTTAGCAATGGTGTAGTTTTTATTCTCTGTGGTTGTCCCTTCGGTCCAAGCCGGAGTGTACCGGTGAAATTAACCGACCTAAAGCTAGGTAAACAGTATGAAAATATAGAACCATATAGATTTTTGGTCTGAGACATGAACGAAAGAGGCCCACGACCGAGACCAAGTAGTCCTTGTGGTGGGACCGAGCTGCCAGTGACTTGTTGAAGACAACCAAAAGTGTAGGAAGTCACCACATCAGATGCAAGTGAAAGAGAGTCTTGAGCAAGACCCGCTTGAAATGAAGACCCACCATATGACATATTAAAAGCGCATGTTGTCTGACCGGTGGGGCACGCAGGGTTAGGCACTTGTGAACATTGGGATGAACCGCATGGAATGGCACGAAAAGTGGTTGAACGGGAAGGGGAGAAGGAAGGGTTGTTTGGTGGACAACCAACACATGAGGTGCAAGGAATCCATGCGGCATCATTGCTAGTGTCAATGGCGAGGAGAAACGATTGTGGCGGCGTGCCAATTTGGGCACGGATTACGTAGTTGGGGATTTGGAGGAGTTGCCGGCCAGGTGCAATCGGCACAAAAGAGCGGGGAGTGGAGGCAAAAGATGAGATGTGAGGTTTGTCATGGATTGATCGGGCAAGGAGGAGGTCAGCATAGGAGCGAGGGGTGGAGGAGGTGGAGGTGATTAGGAGGAGGAAGATGAAGAGAAGAGAGAATGACATTTCTTAGAGAGAAGAGGAATGTGGAGCAACTAAACATGTGAGGGATAATAGAATGTAGAATGAGATACTGGTATTTATAGATAAGAGGATTAATTGACTGGTTGGTTTTCTCAGCAATGACAAAAGTGTGCTTTAGCTGGTGAGGTGATATATACTGGTATGATCTTTTTTTTGTTTTTCCTTTATTTTTGTCTTGTTTTTTTTTTCTTCAAATGTCACTAACAAATTTGGATCTATTGATATGATCAAATGCGATAACGTATCTGTCAGTTTCAAATGAAAACAAAGTGAGAACAAACAAAGTTGCATGAATATTCTTATTATGTTACAATTTTGTTGTTACCTAGATCTGAGAACAGGATAATCGATGGACAACGAATGGTTTAATTATATAATTGTTAAATCAATTTAAAAAAGTTTCAAAATTAATAAATATTTTATGGACTTTATAAATTGATTATGTATAAATTTTCATATAATTTGATTTCTATTTAATTTTCAACAATAAAAATATAAACTATTGCAACTATCAATTAGTTTGATTAGTGATAAAAATTGCAGTTTTCATTTGCATGATATACACAATATAATTTTTTTTTCTAAATTTTGAATTTTATTATTAAAAGTTATTTTCATGATTGTAAAAATAAAGTTAATTAATGTGTTATGAATAAATCCTTTTTTTATAGATCAGTTATGTTTTAGTAGAGATTAGAGCTCAACTCATCCAACTGTCTATTATTAACAAGATATATCTCATATTAAGATTTTGAACTTGTGAGCTCACACATATATAACATTGTACCGGGAAGTTATTTTTGAGCAAAACAATATGACGTGATGAAAAGTTAGAATATATTGACGTGTCCTTTAATTTCTCTCTGTCATTAACTCTGGAACTGCAAACCTAGAAAAAAGAAAAATCCTTTGTTCTAATCAATGTCATCAAAATAAGAATCATGTCTAATGACTTCTCCGGAATCCGGACTAAACAGTGCAACTTACGAATACAGCATCAGTAATTTAAATTTATCTTCAAGGTGAATTCCATTCATCATTTGCAAGAATTTATCTTATGCTAAATCATATCAAGTAATTAGTACGCATTATGTCGGATATCTAACAGCAACTGAAAACAATTAGAATATTTAATTGACGAACCAACCCCTTTCTAAAAAATGGTGAGCCCATAAATTCATAACAAATATCTAATTACTGGCCTTTTCAATCATGTGTGTGTTAGTTAATCAAAGGCCAACAAACAATTTATATAACTCGGACGACATCATCGGCCTTCCAATTGACGTATCATCATCATAATCATAACTTGGGGAAGATTGAGGAATTCGTATCCTCTGAGATATCTCAAACTTTGCGTGACTTTATAGAAAATCCCAACTGTTTAAATACGTTTTGCACGAATCTCAAAGCACACATAAAACTGACCTCCTACATCGCCCCCGAATAGTCACTGGACACGTCGGTCATGCAAAAGTTGAGATATCTCAGAGGATACGCACTCAAGATTGAGGCAGTGAGCTCCGTCTGGGGTTCAGATCCAGTAGTGTACCCTACCGGTAGAATGAGATTTGCATCGTCCGATTTAATCTAGCACGAATTTTAAAGCAGATATCTATAATTTAAATATGCACCGAAATGATTTTGACTCGGCTAAGAATTATTTTACGCGGTAGGTTGGAGACTCTTTTGCTCCAGCTGAGGGAGGAGAGAATTCAGATCCCTCAAGGATACGAGCGGATAGAATTACTAAATTCATACCGTTCTTTAACTCCAGCAAGGATCTCAAAACAAACTCCCTATTATCTATAATAGACACCGAATTTCTTTTGGCCCAACTAGGACTAAATCCAACCGTTCTTTCTTATTTGTAGTAGCAGCTAGGGGATACGGATTCAAAAAGGGATTGGATTAGTGCGGGTACAACTATTATTTATTCAATTGGTGGAAAAACTGACTGGCTTCCACAATTTATCGATCTAAGGTTTCAATTATGGAGCGCCCATTCTGCGATGTCCGTGTTGGGAGGCAAGGGGTAGTGCATCTACTCACTACTATTCAAAGCTGTAAACAGGATAGAGTTCTCGTACCATGTTTTTTTTCATGATGGTGCATCTTACAAGAAATGGCATCTAGGTAGGATACTAGGATGGTGAAACAATTCCAGGTTGTCATGACTTATTGATCGATTTATTCAGTAATGAATGGACGTAACTTGAAAACTTGAAATCAGTTTTTTTTTTTTTTTTTTTATAACTTAACAATGAAGGTTAGAATAGGTCTAAGTTTAGCCGAAGAGGAGGCCCAGGAAATGTTTCAAAGCGAGCCCAAAATACAAAGTAGCCCGGTTTTAACCATTCAGACAGTTATGGAATACTAATTGATCTTAGTATATGGGCTGAACAGCAAAGACTAAGCAACTCGGATATTTAAAATTCAAGGAGTTTGACAATTCTTCTAGAACGCCTATGCGCCGCACGTTCCAAACAAGAATAACATGTTATCTGTGCAATTGTGTTAGATTGCAAATAAATGTGATCGAACTTATTTAATTCTTAGAATACGAGCTTTTTCAACTACTACCGCAAAATCAACCGCTAAGAATGTTTCTAAGTCAATTAAAACAATAAAACTGCGAGAGAACTCGTCAATTTCAAATTTAAAATCATCAAGAAAAAAAGACCATCCACATGAAAATATGCCGCTCATTAGATATTATTTTTTTAGAAAAAAAAAAATAGAAGACTTAATTTTATTATGACAACTTTTTTCAAATCATGATATATAAAGATTATTCAAATAACAATACATTAGATCAGATCTCTCGACTTCAACCCGACATAACCAAACAAAGAATTTGAAGCATAAATTACTCAGCAGCAACGGCTCCCTCCCCCTTGAGCCTCAGAGTAAAAGCCTGGAGTGGGAGAATGACCTGTCTCAGCCTCTCCTTTACATCGGCATCGATCAAGTTACCATCACTGTCAAACTTCTGTGGGGAACTGAATGCCTGTACAAAGAGCTCGGGCTTGTTGATGAAATGGAGGTCCAAGAAAACGCCAACCTGGCGGAGGTGGTACTGTGACCGGCCCCCACCAAAACCACCCCCAGCACTGACAATCGCTGCAGCTTTGTCAGCCCAGCAGTTCTGGCCTCTAGATGCCCAGTCGATGGAATTTTTCATTGGCCCTTTATTAGAATTGTAATGTTAGATTATGATCATTTTATCTGTACTTGAACTATTCTGAAATTTGAACAAAGATTACATAAATGTAATGCCGTGTTGATCTGTCAGGTACTATACAAATATGCTATTCAGTAATCTTTTTTTTTTTTTTTGGTAACATGTATTGATTATCTAAAGACATGACATCGTATAAACATGCTGCAGTTGACCCATTTTCTCTGAACAGGGGTCAACACTGTTATCATGCAAAAAGGGTTTATCAAATCATTCTATTTGATATTTTCGGAAAGCACCAGACACAGATAATAAAAATGAAAGATTGATCAAACCCAATGGCCGGGCCTCAAAACACTGGAGTTATCTATTTAAGGCAAGGCACAGTATGCCTGGTTAGTTACGCACTCCAACTGTTTGACAAGAAGCCTGAGTGAAATATCGCTCAAACAAACAAAAAGTGATCGGAATTCGGTACACAAACCTGCAATGGAGTAATTGTACTCAGGAGAGGCAAAGAGGAAAGCATCAGCCGAGGCAATCTTCTGACGAAATTCCTCGACTGGAGCCGGGAACTTGCCATCCACCTCTAGGTCAGTGTTGAGTAATGGCAGAGCCGTGATATCGGCATCTACAAACTCAATACCCTTGATCGAATTGCAAATCTCAACCGCTTCAGAATGAAAAAGAGAATAAAAAAGTATCAAACAACAAGCCCATCGCATAGAAAAGAAATTGTCGGAGATGGTTTGAGAGAAACAAAGAGAGAGCGTACCAGATCGGATGAGGCCACGGTTGTAAGAGCCCTTGCGAAGCGAACCGGCGATGCCAGCGATTCTAATCACAGCTGGTTTCACTGAAGCCATGACTTCTTCTCTCTATCTCTATAAGATTCGATTGAAATTGTGGGGAAGAAAACTAGATAGATGTTTTCTTTACCGAATTTTTTAAAAATACCCACCCAAATAAATAATTTATTGAAAATAATCAGACTTCAGTCAAATTTTTAAAAATACCCAAACCGCGGATCTTTTTCGTGGGCCGGAATTTTTATTCCGGGCCGCGAAAAAAATTTGCGTCCCGAAAAAAAAAAAAATTTTTTTTTTGTTCCGACCGCGGATATTTTGCGCGGGCCGGATTTTTTTTTTTTTTTTTTTTTAAGAGTCAGGAAAATAATGTTTTTTTGAAATTTTTTGTCGAATTTTACACCTCTGATTAACATATCAAAACACCTCCAAAAAGCATGAAAATTTACCGACATGTATTCTTAACTTCATAGAATAAGCCTATGAAATTTCAAACAAAATCTCAAAACAGATCGTGAGATATTGGCTCTCAAAAATTGCTCGCACTGCTGAAGGAGTGCTTCTGAGCCCAACTTTGCACCTCTGGTTAACACATCAAAGCACCTCCAAAAAGCATGAAAATTTACCGACATGCATTATAGACTTTATAGAACAAGACTGTGAAGTTTTATACAAAATATCAAAACAGATCGTGAGATATTGGCTCTCAAAAATTGCCCGAACTGCTGAAGGAGTGCTGCTCAGCTCAACTTTGCACCTCTGGTTAACATAACAAAACACCTTCAAAAATTATGAAAATTTATCGACATGCATTTTTGACTTCATAGAACAATACTATGAAGATTCATACAAAATCTCAAAACAGACCGTGAGATATCGGCTCTCAAAAATTACCCGAACTGCTGAAGAAGTGCTTCTCAGCTCAACTTTGCACCTCTGGTTAACATATCAAAACACCTTTAAAAATCATGAAAATTTACCGACTTGCATTTTTAAATTCATAGAACAATACTGTGAATATTCATACAAAATCTCAACACAGACCGTGAGATATCGGCTCTCAAAAATTGCCCGAACTGCTGAAGGAGTGCTTCTGAGCCCAAATTTGCACCTTTGGTTAACATAACAAAACACCTTCAAAAATTATGAAAATTTATCGACATGTATTTTTGACTTCATAGAACAATACTATGAAGATTCATACAAAATCTCAAAACAGACCGTGAGATATCGGCTCTCAAAAATTGCCGGAACTGCTAGAGGAGCTTCTGAGCCCAAATTTGCACCTTTGGTTAATATAACAAAACACCTTCAAAAATCATGAAAATTTACCGACTTGCATTCTTAACTTCATAGAACAATACTGTGAATATTCATACAAAATCTCAAAACAGAAAGTGAGATATCGGTTCTCAAAAATTGCCCGAACTGCTGAAGGAGTGCTTCTGAACTAAAAGCTGAAACATAATAAAACTAAAAGCTGAAACATAACAAAACTAAAAGCTGAAACATAATAAAACATATACTAAGAAGATAATAAAACTAAACATAACAAATCAAAACTCAAACATAACAAAACTAAACTCTATCTGAAGGAGTGCTTCTGAGCCCAAATTTGCATATCTAATTAACATATCAAAGATTTTCAAAAAAAAATTAACATATCAAAAAAATCATGAAGCACTCGTTCAACAATTCAGACAATTTTTGAGAGCCGATATTTCACGGTCTATTTTGATATTTTGTATGAAACTTCACAGTCTTGTTCTATGAAGTCAAAAATGCATTTCGATAAATTTTCATGATTTTTGAAGGTGTTTTGTTATGTTAACCAGAGGTGCAAATTTGGGCTCAAAAGCACTCTTTCAGCAGTTCGGGCAATTTTTGAGAGCCGATATCTCACGGTCTGTTTTGAGATTTTGTATGAATCTTCATAGTATTGTTCTATGAAGTCAAAAATACATTTTGATAAATTTTCATAATTTTTGAAGGTGTTTTGTTATGTTAACCAGAGGTGCAAATTTGGGCTCAAAAGCACTCTTTCAGCAGTTCGGGCAATTTTTGAGAGACGATATCTCACGGTCTGTTTTGAGATTTTGTATGAATCTTCATAGTATTGTTCTATGAAGTCAAAAATGCATGTCGATAAATTTTCATAATTTTTGAAGGTGTTTTGTTATGTTAACCAGAGGTGCAAATTTGGGCTCAAAAGCACTCTTTCAGTAGTTCGGGCAATTTTTGAGAGTCGATATCTCACGGTCTGTTTTGAGATTTTGTATGAATCTTCATAATATTGTTCTATGAAGTCAAAAATGTATGTCGATAAATTTTCATAATTTTTGAAGGTGTTTTGTTATGTTAACCAAAGGTGCAAATTTGGGCTCAGAAGCACTCCTTCAGCAGTTCGGGCAATTTTTGAGAGCCAATATCTCACGGTCTGTTTTGAGATTTTGTATGAATATTCACAGTATTGTTCTATGAAGTTAAGAATGCAAGTCGGTAAATTTTCATGATTTTTGAAAGTGTTATGGTATGTTAACCAGAGGTGCAAAGTTGAGCTCAGAAGCACTCCTTCAGCAGTGCGAGCAATTTTTGAGAGCCGATATCTCACGATCTGTTTTGAGATTTTGTTTGAAACTTCATAGGCTTATTCTATGAAGTTAAGAATACATGTCGATAAATTTTCATGCTTTTTGGAGGTGTTTTGATATGTTAATCAGAGGTGTAAAGTTCGACAAAAAATTTCAAAAAAACATTATTTTCCTAACTCTTAAAAAAAAAAAAAATTCGGCCCGCGCAAAATATCCGCGGTTGGAACCAAAAAAAAAAAAAAAATTTCGGGACGCGAATTTTTTCCGCGGCCCGGAATAAAAATTCTGGCCCGCGGAAAAAATTCGCGGTTTGGGTATTTTTAAAAATTTGATTGAAGTCTGGTTATTTTCAATAAATTATTTGTTTAGGTGGGTATTTTTAAAAAAATCGGTTTTCTTTATTCTTACTCCTGGCCCCGATATTTATAAAGGACTCTTCGCCTTTGATTATAGAGTTGTTAGGAGTTCTTATTCTTTCTTTTTAAAATTTAATAAAGTAAGATTTTGTTAATTAAATCCAAATTGTTAATAAGAGTGAACGAATCAATCTTTGAATTCAGAGAAACTTTTTACATGAACCTGACGTAGGTAATACCGAACCAAGCAGTAAGCAGTGGTATCAAAAATGTAAAGACATCTAAGTTGACAGGAATCAAATCTGCTGCTTTTCTGAATCTAATCGTTCAAATTTGTTAAGATTTGTGTATAAAAAAGTTTCTTCATAAAAATATGTGAATATAAAATTTTAAACGGTTAGATTCAGAAAAACAGTTTGCTGCTTTTTTTATAAAAAAACAGCAGATTGATATCCTTGACAAGGGGACTAAGCTAAAATCAGGCCGCATTCAATGAATGATTGGCAACCCCAGGAAAGCAGCCGTGAGTCAATCATTCAAAGATGTAATTGAGTAGAAATATGTATGTGCGCATGGTTCACGAATAAACTTGTGGACCGTATGTGGGTCCGACAGGTTACATTCTTACAAGGGTTTAGCGTTTTGCTTTTGGTTTTTGGACAAACAGCACGTTGGCAGTGGCCAGTGGGTTTAAAGTTGTGTGCGAGATGCAGCTGAAAAATATACTGTATGAAAGGTTGACCCGATTATATTGGATTATTAGAAGTTTCTTTTATTTTAAAATGAAACAGTCATCTTTTTTTTGAGGAAAAAACAGTCATCTGTTTATTGGGGTCAGATATGCAGCCGATAAATGGAAGTTGATAATTGTACCCTAAATAAAATATCCGCACGCATCTCCCAATTTTTTAGAATGTCAGCGATAAAAAGATCAGGTTTTACTTTATACAGCGCAATAACAGTATCAATCTTTCTTTATTATACATAATTTTGCTGCATGAAGAGAAAAACGCTCTGTTAAAAAAATTAACAAAGACACCATCAAATGCAGCGAAACAATCGGATAATTTAAACATATAAAAGAAAGCGTTTAAACAACTGCATTCAAGTGTTTAACTTTCATTATAAATGAGTTAATTTTTCATTTTTTAAAATAAAAACGAATCCCCGAATTCGTCTCCAAGCATAAAATTTAAAGCTCTAAATTTGTATCAATACCCGAGCGCGTCCCCCACCAAAATATTTACAGCTCTGAATTTTATGTTAGTCAAAACTACTAGTTCTAAGCAAGCAAAGCTTTATTAAATAACAATGAAACTACTGGTTCGAAACAACAATTGTTAGCAGCCTCATCAATTATTTTATATTAGTCAAAACTCAAACAATTACAATTTCTAAGCATGCAAACCTCTGTTAAATAACAATAAAATTACTACTTCGAAACAATCATAAATTTAGAACTTGTCCCAACAATGCCAATTTCTAAGCATGTAAAACTCTATTAAATAACAATGAAACTACTACTTCTAAACAACAATTGTTTACAAAACAATATAAACCTGTGTGTAAAGCATATAAACATGTGCGTAAAGCATATAAACCTGTGCAAGTAAACCAATATATATTGGCAAGAAAACAACATTTTAAAGCATATAAAGCTATGTGTAAAGCATATAAACCTGTGCAAGTAAACCAATATATACTTGTAAGAAAACAACATTTTAAAGCATATAAACATGTGTGTAAAGCATAGAAACATGTGCAAGTAAACCAATATATACTGGCAAGAAAACAACATTTTAAAGCATATAAAGCTGTGTGTAAAGCATATAAACCTGTGCAAGTAAACCAATATATACTGGCAAGAAAACAATATTTTAAAGCATATAAACATGTGTGTAAAGCATATAAACCTGTGCAAGTAAACCAATATATACTGGCAAGAAAACAACATTTTAAAGCATATAAACATGTGTGTAAAGCATATAAACCTGTGTTTACAAATACATTTTAAAGCATATAAACTAGTGTTTACAAAAATTAAAAAATCTGTATTACAAATATATAAACCTGTGTTTACAAACACATTTTAAAACTTATTTTTCAAATATATTTTAAAGCATATAAACCTGTGTTTACAAACATTGAAAAATCTTCATTTAATGGATTACTTGTTCAAAATGGAGACTGTATTTTTAGTTATTAAATATAAAAAGCTATTAATTTGCATAATTAAAATTAGAACCAATCCCCCATCGCATCCCCGAGCTAACTGGGTTTAAATTGTACTTTAAAGTACTTTAAAGTACGTTCAAGTAAGTAGTTAATTAATGAATAGATGACCGTTAACAATCCGGGGAACTAATTTGGGGATTGGTGATTACAACTGTTTCTAGCAGACTGTCCACGAAATTAAAGCGCAAAACAAAAGCATGCAAAGCTAATATTTAAAGCAATCAATGTAAAACTGCAATGCGTTAAAATAACAATTCGTTAATTAATGAAAAATTAATAAATTACCGTTATTAGCGGACAGTTAAACCCAGTTAAACCAGTTCGGGGACGGACTCGGGTTTGGTGGCTCGGGGTATAGGACAGTCACTTGTGGCGTTTTGCGTATCCTCTGAGGTATCTCAACTTTTGCGTGACCGATGTGTCCAGTGCCTATTCGGGGGTGATGTAGGGGGCAGTATTATTTGTGCTTTGAGATTCGTGCATAACGTATTTAAACGGTTGGGATTTTACATAAAGTCACGCAAAGTTTGAGATATCTCAGAGGATACGAATTCGTGTTACCGATGGATTTCTTGAACTTTTGTATGCAAAAATGTATCACCTCCCATGCGGAAAAGTTGTAGCGCAGATCTAAACGGCCTCACATTCCATAGATATGTATGTGCAAATCTTGAAAATTTATAGAAATTAGTTAACATGATTATATGAATAACTCCCATAATTTTTTGATCAATTGATTTATGGACTTCTAGCATTTAAAAAAAAAATTAATCAAAAGAATTGCTTACATGTGATATTGTATCTTCATCTCTTCTAAATTTTACCGACGACAACTTACATGCGACATTAAAACTTCTTTTTTTTTTTATGTAGTTGACATTTTAATCCCCATTCATTAGGTATCTACCTCCACCCATGATTGTACTGATAGTCTTCTATTTTACTAACCATTCATATTTTATGTTATCCATCATCAGTTTTATTGTCAATCATCAAAGTTTTGTGAATGTTATTTAACTAACTCTTTTCTTTAAGTAATTATAAGCTTTTGTATTATTTCTCTTGATTAAATAAATGTCACTCTTAAAGCGACATATTCAATATTTTGAAAACAGAATCAGGATATTGGATAGATATCAAATTAAATTTAGTTTGATATCCAATGAAAATTAAGTATCGTGACTCTTAATGTGAGGCAAACAACGATATTCATAACCCCCTCCCCAACTTCGTTTGTTACACATAAGGTGGTACAACTATGGATATAAAAGATCACAAAGGTCATGTCTTGAGGCCGTCAGGCTGACGACAACAGGTCGTAATCGGAGCTGGTCATAGCCTCATAGGCTGCTTAAATACTAACCATAAAGCATTTTATTAGATTCCAGAATATATAATTGTTCGAAAATAATAGAATAATAGAATAATAGATTACAGTCCGTATATAGAGTAGTCCAGAATATATAATTGTTCGAAAATAATTTATTTTACTTTGATGCTAGGATTGATAAAAGGCTGTGTTAAAGCAGCAGTTTGATTTATTGAATAATTTGTCCAATTTTAAGTTAATACCCCCCCCCCCCCCCCCCCCCCCCCCCTCTCCTTTTAGGCCCTGTTCAGCACGCAGGGTTTGAATGGGAACAGATGAGATTTTGGATAAATTTCCAACTTTTTTTCCAAGCCTGTTCGGAGGCCCTGTTTTCTCACAGCTGTTTCCCACCATTTTTTCCGAAAAGTTCCTACTCCTATGTAAATTTATAGAAAAAATAAATCGAATAATTTGTCCAATTTTAAGTTCATACTCCCCACACCCTATAGGCCCTGTTCGGCATGCAGGATTTGAATGGAAACATATGAGATTTTGGATGACTTTCCAACTTTTTTTGCGAGCTCGTTCGGAGGCCCTGTTTTCTCCTATCTGGATCTCACCATTTTTCTAAAAAAGTTCCTAATAAAATGAGCAAATTTATGGAAAAAATAAAATGAGCTCCGACTTATTAATTTATTTTCCATTCTTCAATCTCCTCTCCTCTCTATACACGTGGAGCTGTATTATCCCTTTTCTCTCTTCACTAAACTTCACAACGACCATTTTTAAAGAAGTAGATATATATAGAGACTTTTCTTTGCTCATATGTATTGTGGGACTAATTATTTGTTCAGATCCGGACCCGTCGGTTTTTTTTTTTCAGGTGTCACTTATTAACACTTAGATCTCATGTGTAATGGGCCCCTCATTTCTAAAGCAACTAATGGTGTACATCAACCAAGACTAGTCCATAAAATGGATACACATGTTAGATAGATTATGCAACTTCTTTTATTTTATTTTAGACCACCAATTACAGTAAATCAAGAGATAAGTGACGTTGACAATAAATTTATTTGATAATTGACAAATTGGTTAGGTAATTATTAAATTATTATTATTATAATTTAGATACGCTGTGTATTCTATTTTAGACCACTAATTATTAATTATTATTTTTGGATTATTTTGTTTGTACAATTCTAGTAACATTTTTTTATTAGAAATGATCAAACTTTTTAACATTATTATTTAATCAATTTTATTTAATTTCATTAATATAATTTTTTTTAAAAATATGTTTATCAAATGTTACAATTTACAAACCATTAAAATATTAAATTTACAGTATATTATTGGTCTAAATAAATAGATGGTGGCACAGCATTTTTTTTTCATTGTAATTTTATATTTAATTGCTTTATATATTAAGCTAACTTTAACATAATTGATTAAAATCAATACATAACATAACACAACGCTACACTATTCACAAAAAATAATTAAATAAAAAATCATTTATAACTAAATTAAAGTAAAACAATCAAATAAATATACATATTTTAAAATAAATAAAGATTTTCCACAATTAATCCCATGATACATACGAACACTCATTTTTTTATATTCCCGTAATTAATCCCGTGCATTCCGTACCTGTGGATTCCCACTTTTTCAAAAGTGAATTCTCATTCTCATTTCTATTCCTATTATGTAATCCCGTGACATCCGAACACGTCCTTAAGTAATATTTTCTTTTAAACTATGTAGGATTTGCAAGTTGCCCCCTACCCTAAAAGAAAAACTATGTAGGATTTGCTGCAAGAAGATATTCTAAACTTTCCGATCTTAAAAAACTTAAAGAGCTTGGATGTTGGAGATATGGATATCAATTTGGACTGGAATTTGGTGGACTGTTTCCTCCAATTATTCATCCAATCTGAAGGAGCTCACTTTGTACTTCTATCAAGTATTCTCTCTCTCTCTCTTTCTAGTGAATTCCTAAAGATGACTGGTACAGTAGTAAGACAGTTTGGTTTCAGTACCATAACTGTACGACATCACTAATTAACATATGTGGTACCAAACCATTATAATAATTTTGCTGTTGTCGCTGCCTTCTGATTTTGCAATTGTCTGGATGTTGTGTTAACTGGCCTAGATAGAGTATTAAGGCTCTGACTCACTACCACAGCATACTAAAACCAGTCAGGCCAAAATAGTAGCATTGAGATTTTTTTTTTTTTTAATTGTACTCAATGCAATAGAAAAACACAAAATGAACAGAGCGGAGCACTCTTTTTTATGGAAACCCAAGCGACCTATGGTTACTATTATCTGTCATCTGATTAGTGAACTCTTAATTTTCACCATCAAAGCCGAGTGAAGATGCTGCAAAAGAAGAGTTTCAACGAGATATGTCATTCCAATGTGAGTACCTTGATGCAGTGAAGATAAGATACCCTGGGAAGAATGTTAAGTTGTCTAAGGAGCAGGTTTCTAAATGTGTTGAGTATGTGAGGACAATAGCAAAGATTATTATCTTGTAAGACTGTCACATCCCGTCACATTGTTTGACATGTTTGGCTAGTGCTTTTGTTTTGCTGACTAACAAGTTCTTGGATGCTCAGTACTTGTTAGTTTTCTTTTTGTTTCTTTACATCAGAACCGTTGAAAAAATATCTTTTGTCTTGGGCTGTTTAGTGCACACTTAATATGTTTTCAGCTTGTATGGTAAATCATAATCTTATGTTAAAATTTCAATATGTTATTTTGTGTTCTTCAGGTAGCTAAAGAAAGAATTGTGTCAATTGTCAATCTGTACTTGAAGCCAATGAGAAAGTTTCTAAAAAACTAAATAGTCTTATTAGTCAGCTCCATTTATCCAATTGAACTGTCCATTATATCCACAAATAGTATTATTAGTCAGCTGTTTTACCAAACATATGGAAAATAATGACATTATTGTGGAAGATTGACAAGCAGGTTTGAACCAATTCATGAAGCACCAAACTTAGTTTCCATCATGAGCACATAATATTTGTGTAGCTTATCCCCCTTGTTTCTATTCAAAGATACATCATTGAAATTGCTGATTACTTGAGGCGGACGGTGATTTGAAGACGGTCAAAAATCTGGTAATTGTAGGAGTAAGTCCAGGCACTGCTTTAGGTTTCAGCTGCTTATAGACATAACAAAAGTATTTATGTCAATTAAATAAGGGGGAATTTCATGTATACCCCTCAAAAACTTCAAAATTACGCATTTCCTCCTCTAAAATTTAAAATTATATATTTCCCCCTCTAAACTTCAAAAACTCACATATTTACCCATTTTAGTCTTTTCTATTAAAACACATTCTAAATTTATAAAATACCTATTTTACCCTTTTATTAAAAAGCATAAAACACTCAACTCAAATTTGAATATAAAGGTTCCTATATTGTCTGAATTGCTTTGAGATCCGTGCGTGCTAGATCAGCATGGATCTTGAAGCGAACAAACACTGAAATTGATGCAATGTACACCGATTAAGATTGCTTTGAGATTCGTGCACACTAGATTAGCACGAATCTTATTGCAATACGTGCGGATTGGACGGTAGAGAACCCTTCAGATTCAAATTTGAGTTCGATGGGGCATTTTATATATTTAGAAAGAGTTTTAATATAAAAGACAATGAAATGGGTAAATATGTGAGTTTTTGAACTTTAAAGGAGGAAATACATAATATTCAAATTTAGAGGGGGAAATACGTAATTTTGAAGTTTTTGAGGGGTATACGTGAAATTCCCCCATTAAATAAACTACTACTTGTATCCATTATAATAACTTTTTTTTAATAGCTACAACATTCTTTTGTTCCTCTCTCCATAACGCCCAGCAAGCAACAGGCCATACTGTATCACATGATGGGTGTACTCGATTCTATTGCATCCCTAATTCTCCACCACCAGACGTCTACTATGGACTAAAAGTGCGCGTGTTATGTTAAATTGGCCCATCAGACCTCAAACCGTTTATAAATCATCTGATATAGAAAATCCAATGCCTTATGCGACCAACTGGTCTTAGATATTCGTGGTTTAGTAATACTTGAAATGTAAATAAATTTATACACTTCTTTTTGTGAGGCATATTTATGTTTGTCAGCCTTGTGCAACCAGTCAAGACGAACCCTTGAAAGAATGGATAAATGTAAGATATATCCAATATCTTTGCTTTCTACTATTTCTGATATAAAACTTTTCTGCAGCATACGCCTCTGAAATGTAACCTCCTCTTCTTTTCAGCTGTCAATGGCTGGAGCCTGGAGTATCTCTATCCGTATCCTTTTTAATCTCACCATGACACCACACATTTTCTTTGAAGTAGCAGGCAAAAGACCTACTACATTTTCATTAAACAAAGAAAAATATTCACCGGATGATTTTGTCACATGTTTAATGAGTATCTATGTTAACAGTTGCTTATCCTATCATTACAATTTGGCGCTATAACTCGAGCTATAATTAACTATTAACAGATGCAAAACTCATTATATATACAGAATACTCATATGTTCCCTATCTCCATTACGAATCAAGGAATAAAAAGAGGATCATACATTGTGACCTAAAACCAGTAGTTCGAGTAGTTTCGCACCATGTACATACAACTTTTTAAATATTATCGTTACCCCCAGCCCTCGGTACTTCCATGTATTGCCAAAAAAATTTACCAATTTTAAATAAATAAATGAATTTGCAAAACAGTTGCCCTCATTTCCATATTATTTGCAATTTCTAAACATGTGCGTACCAGTTCCATCATTCGCCTGGTTCTAGTAGGCCAGTCCAGTCCAGTCCAATTTGACTAGGCCCATAAAGCCCAATTGGATTTACTTGTCTGCTTTTTTATTTTACTTTATGCCATATGAACTTGATCTCAAATCGCCGATCCTTTTTGTTCGAACTGTTTGATTTGCTTCATGATTTGTTTTTACTTAATTTTATTTCATAAAAGATATAGAGAGGCGCCTCATCAGAAAAGGGTAAGAACCTGGCTTTGTATGGGTAACTCATATTAACTTTCAGACGTTCAATTTGAGAGAAATAGCAGGAGAAATATATAATATGGACAGTGGGCTGATAGATCTATCTTGTAGTGCAGATCTCAGAAAATTTTAACGGGCTAGATTACTTCTTAGGGTAAGCACTGGCACGACCGTTAATGCCCACACTTTACAGTAACTTTTGAACAATCACGATTAACATAAAATCCCCAATTTATAAGTCATTATACAAATATATTTTAAGAAATTTTATTAGTTAAAAAGGGAGTGAATCTATGATAATATTTATAATACGGAGTGTTATGAATTTGTATCTCCGTTTTTTTAAATCTAGTTGTCTATATAGTCGGTCTAAATCATCTAATGCGGTCTCCATAAAAATGTAAATGCAAACCAAAATTTACATTTTTTTTAAGAATTTTTTAAATAGATAAAAAAAATTACTTAATTTAAAACTTGTAAGCATCAGACAGTGATTTTCTACTTATTTTTCAAATAGTAAAAAAAATAATAAAATATAAAATTTAGCATCTAAGTACATTTTCACATGAATTTCATATTCAACGATTCAGATTAATTGTTTGCATATTTCAAATAAAAGTATAAATACAATCAATCTATAATATAAATGCATAGAATGAGTTAATATGTACAATAGACATCAGATCCAAATCAGTCTGATTCTCGATTCGAACTGTCTGATTTGCTTCTTAATTCGTACACACTTAATTTACACAAATATTAAAACAACGCACATAAGTATTAAAACAAATAGAACAGTTCAGAGACAGCATCGTACCAATGCCCATAAAAATATCGGGTAAGTGTTAGCAAAAGTAAGACATAACAAGATTTATTTGTTCTAGAAAACACATAACAGAGCAAAGCATAATAATTTTATGTACAGAAACGGATGCAAAGAAACTAACTTTTTATCCGATGGTTAATAATCACGAACGGGTCCACCTGACCCGTATAAACCCAACAGCCAAGTACACTCAAGTCTCGCCCAAAACAGAGCGCCTGAGCCAAAAGTGGCGAACCCAATCAAGTTCGTGCGCATCATAGATCTCTTCTCTAGCAAGTAAAAGTGACTCATCCGAAGACTACGAACTAAAAAAAGCACAGCCGAAAGCAAACTAATTATTAGTTTCCGTCATTCCATATCCTCCCCTTTTTGTTTTGATTTTATGTTTTTCTTCACAAAAGAGGTTGTCTCTTTCTTGGTTTTTAAGTATTTCTTCTCCTTAAAAGGATGAAATTGGAAGCATGGAAGTCAGGCATGCAAAAAGGTGAAAAAAAAAAAAATATTAGAACCCTGTATTTAAAATTCCAATTTCTCATCAGATGCATTATGCTATCAATAAGGAAAGATTAGTGGTATGTTAAAAAATTAGAAGCTTCTTGGTTCAAAAATTTGTTGTGTAATCATGAACCTTCTAAGAAAAACTACGATATAAAGATTTTTTGGGATTATTTTCGTGAATTTTCATGATACAGTGGATTTTGCACTGATGAAATGGTTATTTCATTGCGGTATAAATCACCGTTTAAGCGTATTTTTATGACATAATATTTTAACAATTTATATTTTTATCATGTTGTATATGTTATGTTATGTTATGTTATTAAGTGTATAAATCAAAAATATAATTTTAAACAATATCAACATTATAGTTTATCCATCGGTTTATCATGTTTAAATTTAAACCGCAAAATGACCAACCTTTTTCTAAAAGTTTGAATTTCATACATATTGAATACATTTATGATGTTTTGTTTATTTTGGAAACATTGAAAACTCAAGCTATTTGATAAACGGTTAACTAAATCAAACTACATCATTTTTAATATGTTTGATATAGGCATAGTGTAGGATGTAGATTACATTTGAAATGTTAGATTTTAAATTTGCAAGTTATGTTTTGACTATTACTATAATTAAAAGTATCAACTTAATTGATCAATCATGTTTTTCGTGAACCATGAGCATACAAAAATCCTTTGCTCGTGATATTCAAAACATCACAAGAAACTATTCACTATTTTTCATCAACCAGCGAAGACAGACCGATTTATTTTATTATTTAAAAAAAATTAATATTGTGACGTTAAATCAGAAAAAAAATATATATATATAGTCGAAACACTGACATCGCTAGGCGCTTTTTTTTTTTTTCTTTCCAAAAGCCCCTTGCCCCTAGGCACATCGCTAACATTTTGGATTTTTGCATCTGACAAAATGTGAATATCGTAGTGGTTCGAACCTGACAAAATGTTAGCAATGACAACATTTTGCCTATCAAAAACCTTTGAAATAGGGATGTCAATGGTACCTTTTTAGTCGGTTACCTAACTCGTATTGTATCCGATAATTTGGACATTAACACCGTGTTTGGACGGAGAGTAGAGGAAGAAATGTGAGGTAAATAATAGAATGAAATGGAATGAAATAGAAAGGTATATTTAATTTTTTTGTATTTTGATGACTAATGAGAGAAAATAAATTTAATTTTTATTTTTATCTTATTTCTTGTTTGGTTGATTAAAGTTCACGAAATTAATGAGAAATTGGGTGACTGTTGTAGGTTTGAGGAAAAAAAAATTGTATAAGAATTATATATGTAAAATATAGGTTTTGACATTTGTGTCATTTTTTCTAAAAATATTTGTAATAAAATTTATTTTCATCCGTTACACTCTAATTTGGAAGAGAATCCAATTCTATTAATTATAATAATACAAGGTTAAATCTTTCACCTCCAACATAATTTTATCAACCAAACACGATTCAATGGAAAACTTTTGTTCCTTTTCATTCCCTCCCTCCCTCTACTCTCCATCCAAACAAGATGTAAGTTTTTTTCTGCTAATTTATTAGGTGTGAGTAAGTATTTATTTTCGTTAGTTAAATTAACTGGATAATGACTATTTTGTACCATTTATCTTGTATGATAATTATAAAATCTAAAATTATATATGTTTAATCGAACTTTTTTTAAAGTTAGTGACTTTAAATGCACACTAACTAATAAGAGTACGAATAATGACTCTCCTTCCTAGATGAAATCACGTAAACTACTCTAACGAACTAATCATATTTATCTACTCTAAAAAAACACCATATTACCTCTTTCTCCTCTATATACGACCGGGTCTACTTTCGTTCGATAGCTGCCGCGTTTCGACGACTGAATTTATCGCTCTTCGATCAAGATGGGGGTAAAGGCTCTACACTTCGAGCTCTGACGATACCGCGCTCTCGGCTCCGCTTAAGGAGATAGAAACAAGAGAGAGGGAAGGATATCGCTATGCCGAAAAAGAAAACTAACAATAAGACAAGTGAAATTAAAAGAGGTGAAGAAGAAGGGAATGACGACGGCTAGGGTTTCTCTTCCCTAGAAAGCTCTCTTTTTTTAGAGCCGGCTCATTACCCACAATTTAGCGTCTCTCCAGTTCCTCAATTGTTATTGTGGGCAAAACTTAACAAGAGAGAACATAAATTGAACACTTATTTAATTGAACGTTGCATGATTTTTAGCAATAATTAGTGATGTACTTTGTTATTTGATGTACGTTTTTTTATTAGAAAAAATATTAAACACTTTTATTTGCAAGACATGTCTTGTTATTTAATTAAAGGATTGAATTTGTTTGAAAAAAATATTTATATTTTGAATTTTTTTAATTTATAAAAAAACAATTTAGTTTGCATTAATCGTACATTTTTTTTATTAGCAATGCTAACATTTCGTCTCATTTCGAAGCGCTAACAACGTTATTGTTTCTGTTGTAGATCAAATTTCTTCCAAAACGGCTCGCTACAGATTTATTTGATTTTTTTTTAATACTGCACATAATAAAAATAAGGAAGCGTCTAATTGTCCACCATTTATCCACAGCTTTAATTTGCGCGAATACTGTAAAATTACTTATACATGCTGTATAATTATACAATATATCACATAAAATATATCAGTTAATCATAAAACATTCAGCAACTATTTGAAGTGGTCCCATGATAGTTAGAAAAATACTACAACTTGCACAACAGGACAAAATAAATGTACTTTCGGAAATTACAGTTATAGGAAGTTATTGGCAATTAGAGTTAGTTATTAGCGGCTATTAGCGGTTATTGTAAAATTGAATCTTGTATACTGTAAAATTGAATATTCTACACAATAAAATTTACAATTGAATCTTGTATACTGTAAAATTGAATTTTGTATACTGTAAAAATTAAATCTTGTATACAGTAGAATTTTCAATTGAATCTTGCATACTGTAAAATCTATACTATAAATTTTCAATTGAATCTTGTATACTGTAAAATTTCTTAAACTAAACTATAAAATAATACCATATATAATGTAAGATAAAATGTAACAAATGCTACATTTCAGTTTAAACTACTACCTATAAAGAATCATGTGTACTGTAAAATAAAATTTTGAATTACGTAAATATAAATTTTGACAACTAAAAACATTCTTAATTAAAATTTTATATATGTTGAACTATTGTTGGAGAAGTAAAATTGCCGGACGTGTGCATTTTGCATGAAGCAGCTGGTTAGTTGGTGTGATAGTGTGAGATGACAAAAACTGAGAGGAAATTATTTGGACAAGTGATAGTACACAGTAGGCACAGGTGAAACAGTTAGATGAGAGTGGATAAGATTGTGGACAAATAGTGGACAAAATTCAGTAGACAAAAATATTTTCTCTAAAAATAAATATAAATAAAACTCGGGAGATGAGATCATGAGAACCGAAACTTGGTCTCTAGTTTCAAGCTCAACAAAAAAGAAACAGTGGCACTCCTGCAATTATGTCAATTTGGTCCCCTTACAATATCTGGCCCTTCTTTTATTGCCTTTGGAAGGTGATATGCTGGTAAAGTCAGCAGAACAGCAGACATCAAAATTGAAACAAGTACGAATTGGATGAAGCTGCCCAATAGTGTAGGTGCAGCATAAAAAAGGTTGAAACTGGTACTGGTAAAGACTGATGCATCCATTTGCTACTCTGTTCAGTGCTGATAATTTTTTTTTTCTTTTGCTGTTTGACTGAGGAAAGAAAGCCCGGAATCGAGGTAGTGCTCTTTGACTACACTGTTTGCTGTGTTCTCACAGTGACCTTCTCGATTTGATAATCCGCATTTGCATGAATAATTGAATGAGCCAATTTTTTTCTTTCTAAACGGTGTTGCCACATTAAATTCCCCCCAGAATGGAATGAGCCAATTTTTTTCTTTCTAGCATTTTAAAAAAATAAAATTGAGAAAGTAGAAGGCAGTTGGAGAAAATTACTATGTCTATATATGAAATTCAGAGGTCTCATGCATATCGGATCTACTTTAGTTTGATGGGCTCAATTAATATTTGATCTGCATTAAGATGCATGCACTTACTTTAAAAATCTCTGTGTATCTGCTTCAATTTCTGTACGCACAGATTTTAATGTAGATCAGATGGTGTTGTAGTTCATTGGATTCAAAAATGGATATGATACCTATCAGACCTACTTTATTCTCCTTGGTATAACTCAGGGTGACACGTAGATCTAGTTTCAGAAATATTAATACGCAATTTTTTCAATACAATAATAAATAATACGTAAATTATCAAAATTAAATAAAAGTAAAAAAAACATAGCGACGCGTAGACTAAACTAGTCTGCAATCTTGCCGACTTGTAAAACAATCGTTATGTTGCTTCGTTTTTAGTATCACGCTTCTCTAGTTTTCCTTTTTGAAATTTGTAAATGATTGCTAAACTGTTTAGTTCATTTTTTTTAATAGAGTTGATTACTATTTCTGTCCACTAAATTTTAAGATAAATGATAAACGGTCTTAGAGAGATACGAAAAATTATATCTATTAGTAAGTAAAATAACTAAATCAAACCTAATATTTTCTCACATCTAGATATTACCTTATTATAATCTCTCAAGAGCTCATAAGCTTTTTCCATGGGAACTATAGTTTATATCATCATCAAGAGATACCGGATTAGAAAAAAAGATAATAATATGATGTTTTTATTGATATTCATAATCATTTATATTTCACTAGCACATAATTGAGTAATTTAAAAATTAATATATTATAACTAATGCATGTAGTAAACAATGTATTTCCGCTCATTTTAATACATTTGTATTCCAGGATCCTACATTTGATCTATGGCAAAGACACGTGACTCTTATGAAAAATGTTATAGATTTAAAACCCACCAAATAGAGAAATCTTATATAATATATATAGGAGTTTGAAAGTGTGTTGGATGGCTTAATTTCCAATTCATGATTTCAAAAAAAGAAAAAGAAAAACATGTGTATTCAGCTAATCGGTTCATTGACCAACATCATTACCATCAATGCTTGCACCGAGCAGTGTATCTCCGTTCGCGTAAATTACGTTCATTTCATAATTAATACATTTATTGAATATTGATATATTTATTCAAATTATTCCTTTACAGATATTATACACATAAAAAATAAATGGTATGCAAATAATAACTAATCACATCTTGTTATTGCAAACACACTACAGGACTTGTCATACAACAATTGTGCATAAATAGTTGCAGGCATGAGTTGAAGATGTGATGTGTTTATTTTGAGAAATTCACATTTCCCATTTATATGACATAATTTTTAGTGCTAATGAGTACATGCTTTGTTAATGGTATGTTAATTGGCCATCTTTGATAATGTTGTCTAAATTCACAATCTAAAACTAAATGCGTGCTTTACTATTTAGGCAGGGTGTATAATAAATTTCGCCAAATTTATAAGTTTTTAATCGTCATTCAAATTATTTCAAGATTCAATGATTTTTTTTATGAAGATCGAATGGTCATATTTTTTTTTTACAACATGTCCATGTTATATGGAGCACTGTGTTGCCTTTTGTCTTTTGAAAACAGTTTCCTGTTGATGGTATTTGTTTCGTATCTTTCAAAACTCAATCTAATGAACTTATCATAACAAAACAAAGGGAATTAAAAGAGGAGTGATGGCTATGTTATTTTGCAATGAGCCGATTGATCTTAAACCACTCAATATGATCTTCGTATATAAAATATATTTGCATATCAAATTTTACAAAAATTTGTTTCTTTTTATTATTCTTTTAGATAGATAGAAAATCGCTATTGATAGTTCAGAATCTTTAAATCACGTAATTTTTTACCAAATATAAACCAATTTTAAGACATAATTTGAGTTCATTTTCATATGAACATCATGTTCATTTGATTATTCGGATCACAAGTTTAAATTTTAGAAATGCAAAAATAAATATATAATATAACTTAGGATCACAAGTTTAAATTTTAGAAATAAAAAAATAAATATATAATATAACTTAATTTGTGATTACAAATACCATAGCCTCACTCTCCAAAGCAGTATTGTAAATAACGGTATGCACTCATCAAACGAACTGAGCACCACCAAATAATTAATCATGAATAATAAATAATAATCAGATATAATCAAAAACATTCCGCCGATTAATCAAAAAAATTTATAAAAATTTAATCACCGCCAACTACTAATCGGACCAAACGGCCGTTTATTACAACGCTGCTCCAAAGAGGAGCTCATTTATTTTAAAATGTTTTGAAGTTTACTTCTTTCGACTTCTTATCGGTCTTTAGAAATAAAAAGCACATTGGCAAATTGACAATGAGGTCTAGATTCGATCCACTGTTCTTACGTACCGTGACCGCGAATCGTACGCTTTGCCAAAACAGAATACCAGAAGGTTCTGAAGTCTCGAGGCCTTCCATTCACAGTTTACACAATTTTCACCTAGCCATATAACATGTCATGATATATATAATATAGACATGCATTAATACTGGCATTTCTATTTTGAGTACCGTGCTAAAAAAGCAGGCTAATTAAATCAGAATGCGACTCTTCATTTCCTTTCCCCGGTATGAAAACAAGAACAAAGTTACAGCAACAAAGAGAAAAATGAAAAATGAAAGAAACACTAACCAAAAAGGACAAAAAGAAAAGGTGATAAGACTAGGAGCTATCCCTAGCGGATCAGAAAGAAAAAAAGAAAAGAAAAGAAAAAGATTCGCTTCAGTTTTTTTTCGCTTCAGTTCTTCAGCCTGCGTCGGTAGTAGCAGCAGCAGCAGCGTCACCGATTCCCAAGAAATATCAAAACAAAAAGGATCCGAGTCGCTTTCTATCCTTTCCCTTTTACCTCTAAAATATAAATATACCCGACCCGACTACCCGGTAACCCTATAACTAAACCCGATTAGACAAAATACCAAATGCGGTTAACAACCTCTCAATGCTTCAGTACCGAGATGTATTCTGACCAGCACGAGACGACGGGGGAGGCTGGGACCACAGCGCCATCTCTGGTCTTGTCATCTGTCCTCCCATCCCCACGGGCCCACCGTACAGAGGCGGTGCCTGAACGGTCGCCTCTGCCTTCGCCTTTCCTCCTTCAACCTCTCTCTCAGCCATCGCCGCCACTGCCACGTCAGCCTCTTCGTTTTCCACAGAAAATGGCAGGTGGTGTATCTCAGGAGCAGAATACAACGCCGCCACGATCATGACCGTATCAGCGGCCATCAGTGGGCCCGCTACTGTGCCTCCTATCACCTGTCCCTGGGGCCCACACATCAGAATAGAGAACCCTGTGTTCGGGCTGTTACTTGAGCTTGAAGTAGGCAGGAGTATGGTGCCAGACAAGGAGAGAAGGTCGAATCGACCATGAAGGATGATGTTAGAGCTAGGAGAGCTGGGGTGGCGAATTGTCACATTGCTGACAGAGCCTGTGCCCGATAGCACCGACACGGCGGTGCGCCGGCGTAGAGAGAAGGCGGACATGGAAGCAACGATATCACACCCTGCTGCGAGCTCGAGAATAACCGGCCGCATGGCAGACTCGCTCTCTCTGGTAATAACAACCGGTGGTTTCGGCTTGTTCTTCGATCCAGGTGGTCTTCCACGTGGCTTCCGACTGGAGTTCCCCGAGCACGGGGTCGGGATGAGATTCGTGCCGCCACTGTCACCGGAGACGACGATTGCACCGCTGATGTTGGTTTGAATAGGGGTTTGGTTAGGTGTTAAATTGTTGTTGTCTTCTTCGTCGGAGACGTTAGGGTTGGAGAGAGAGATGCCAGGGCTAGCAGCGCGAACAAGGAACTCCGCCATTTGAAGAGAGAACGAATGGAGGTTTTATATGTATGTATTGAGCCGTGGAAGCTTAGGTTGAAATCTTTGAAATAGTATTTTAAGTGGAGAGGAGGGGTATTATATGAATATATTTGAGGTGAGGTGGTGACTGGTGGTGGTAGACTCGAGTAAAAAATGAAGGAGAATATTTTAAGCGGGAGTATAGAGACAAACGGTATTATATAGAGAGAGAATAGAGGACAGAGGTCTACAAACAGAGGTAGGTCCGGTGGTCTCGCGAGGCTTCTGTAGGTTAAGCTTCTCCACTGGCGGTTATTCTTACGTAGGCATGGTTTTGACTAACATTTCCTGGTCAAGTGGTCACGCTATCAGTTTTTTACGGGTTGACCGGTGCATCATGTAACTTTATTGATTTTTTTAAAAAAATGATTTTATTTATATTTTTTCGTTTATATTTTTAAAAACATTAACAAAATAGTGCCGGTTTACATAAAAAAAAATATGTAAAGCATGTTACAACTCAACGAGCAAATCTTTATCACTATTTGTTATGTATCGCTTCACTAATTATTTGTGTTGATTTCTAATTTTGTAAAAAAAATTGAAATATTCAAAAAGAAAATTATAAAGTCATTCTAATTAGACATAGCCTGTAGGATAAGAAATAAAAGAATTGTAGAGAAAAATAATTTATTGTGTAAATTTGGTTTTGTTGATGAAAATACCTATGTTGTTTTGTATTAGAAAAAATATATAGTAAAAAAAGTATTAAAAGATTAACATCATTTTATAAGAAAGTCGTCCCACTAATAATTATAATTGATATAAAAATATTCTCTTTCTTTTATAAATTTATGGCGTATCGTTTTTCACAAAATAATAACGTCGATGACTTGGTTCTCGTGAGTGTTATTTTTGCCGTATAAACATAACAATTACCGTATTATGTTGTATTTATTTGGATATATAAAATTTGGACTCAAACAAAATAAATTACAATGACCAATCCACTAATTGTCTACAAATATTAGTAAAAACTTCGTAGAATCAGTAGTGTAAATTGACGTTAATATATTTTGCAAATTAAATGTACAATTACATTGAAATTATAGTATATCTTATCGTGGACATTTCTTTAATGCACTCGTCGTGTTGCCCCTAGTTTCCCATTATCTATTATATATTTAGTTTTTAGACAACATTATGCCATAAATGCATACCACAAAGAATTTTACATATCGCATTGTATATTTTCTTTATCATTTATTATTAAGCTTAATTGAGTTTTGATAATTTTTATAAAATTTAACAATTAATTGTAAAATTAAATTTTTAGATATGACATGCAATATTTTTCCATTTCAATCTATTTTCAACATCATCATTGAAAGAATAAAAATAGCATGTGATGAGAGAGATTAATGTGTTTGAAATCTATAGGCCAACAATATTGTCACGTTTCTAAAATAAACAATTACTTTTACTAATTACTAATTGAGTCGAAAAAAAATAGAATCATCATCACTTATTTGTCTTGTCCCATTCTATTTTAAAATTTGACTTCCAAACTCTTAATATGAAGTTTCCAAATTAATTATGGTATTATGAAATGAATTTCGAGTTTCCGTTTCACCGTAAAATCGAAATTTTGAATAAAATATAGCAAACATTTCATCCACGGTGTTCAAAATGACAGTAGACCGAGTCCATGCTCAATACTCAACAAATCCAACCCATACAAACGTAGAGAGGCATTGCTCTGTTGGGTGGGAACGGAATACGAAGCGCTAGGGTAACGGAGGGGATCGACACGTCCAATCTATGATGGGACCCACAAATCTGAGCTAGATTGTGGGACCCGCTCTGATGCTGACTCACTGGCTTGGCTCTCACGTCAAATCACCTGAGCCGGATTTGAGTGGGGGCCGTAGAAGCTTTGGGGATTGCATGCATGCTTGATGTTTCCTTCTGAATAATATAATTTAAATTCAATTTATTTGTTGTCTCATCTCTCTTGCTTGGTCAACAGTCTTTTTCTATCTGGCCATAATTTAACTGATGTGTACTTGACTGCTTGTAGTGCCTTGCAAGGGATTATCTTAAAAATAATTACTGTACGCCAGTTTGGGTGCCAATGAGAAGTTTTTTTTATTTAAAAATAAAACTATTATTCTCCAAAAATATCGTCGGTGCAAATTTTTTACACCGGTTCATGTTATAGTGCAAGCATTTTTTCGGTGTGACAAGTATTCTCAAATTTAAACCGGAACATTGTTATGCTCTTATTTATTTTTGGAAAAATAAACTCGTTTTCTTCTTTTCCGGATAATAAATTATAAATATAGAAACGAGCTTGTCACGGACGGGATAAAATAAAAATCTTATTTAAATTACATAAAAGTAGCAAAGATACATCTTTAAACACCTCGAATTTACTTATTAGCACCATTTCTTTTTAAATAAACTATGACATTATTCTAGTTACCCTTTAGACACCATTTTTCAAAGCATCAAAATTCTTAATCTTTGAGATATTTATCTTTACCGCTTACTTGTAATATATATATTTTTTATTTTACCAATTCAATTTCTCACTTGACAACTATCAACTATCAAATTTTCAAATTAATTTAGTATTTACTTCATTTTAATTTTACTTATCAACACAAGGAAATATATTTACACCGAAATTATTTATTTTTTAAGAAATATGTATGATGACGTTATAACTAATATCAGAGCATGCGATAGTAAAACCAATGACTTTCCTCTTAAGATATGATTACATCAAGGATCAACTTTGAGCCCCTACATTTTTGTTCTAGTGATTGACGAAGTTACAAGGGACATAAAAGGGGAAATCCCTTGGTGTATTCTCTTTGCTGATAATGTGGTGCTAATAGACAAGAATAGAATAGGAGTTAATAGGCAACTAGAGTTGTGAAGACGAACTTTAGAATATAGGGGTTTTAGATTTAGTATGACTAAAATCGAGTATATGAGGTGCGAGTTCAGCGGTGTTAAGTCAGATGATGGAGATGTCATTTTGGCTGGACAAATAGTGCCTAAGAATAACACAATGCAATATTTGGGATCGATGTTGCAGAGTGATGATGATATTGATGAATATGTTAGCTATAGGATATGAGCGTGGTGAGTCAAATGGTGACATGCATCTAGTATCCTATGTGATAAAAAAGTTCCACAAAGCTCAAATGCAAGTTCTCCAGAATGGCAATTAGACCTACAATATTGTATGGTGCAGAATGTTGGGCTACTAAAAGATAATACGTTCAAAAAATAAGTGCAGCAAAGATGCATATGTTGCTGTTGAGTTGTGACCATACAAGACGGGCTCGTATTAGAAATATGATATACGTGACAAACTTGGGTAGTACCGATTGAAGATAAGATCATTCAACACCGCTTGATATGGTTTGGGCATCTCCAATGGAAATCTCTGAAGCACCAGTACGTATTGTAATTATAAGGCGTATCGAAAGTGCAAGGAGAGGCAGAGGTTAGTCACGATTGACATGGGACGAAGGAGTAAAAAGGAACTTGAAGGAGTATACTTCGGACAGGAGCGCGTGGAAACTAGCGATCTACGTATTAGAACCATAACCTAGTAGTAATTAGAGATTATTTTAGGGGTAATATTATAGGTCTTAGATCATAGAACTATAAATTTGAAATCAATGATGTAAGCTTAGGACTTTGACCTCTACAATTGATAGTTTAGATACAATATAGTTAATATTAATATTAGTATTATTATTATTACTATCATTTTTATTTTTACTTTCACTTTTACTTTTATTATTTTTATTTTTATTGTTACTTTATTACTACTTATCTTTATTTTATGATTGTGATTAGATTTTATTTCTATCCTACGTCAATTTGTTTGAGACTGAAGACTTAACTGTTATTGTTGTTATTGTTGTTCAAGAGATGCACTTTGGAAAAAAAAAAAGGAACGATAAAACAACTCTCGTGAGAAATTGTTTTGTTTATGCTTGTAATTGACACTTGCATTCTAAAATTTATGTTAAATTTTCCCCAAAAAAGAAATGAGTGCAACTCGATCCAAAACAACAGGGATGGTCGTTGAATTCTGACCAGAAAATAAGTTGAAAGTGTCTTGGAGATCATGATAAACATTGTACCCAAAAATCAGAAACCTTTTTTTTTCATTTTTTTGGTCAATGCTAAATTAGTCCAATCCCTGCTGAAGCCTTAAAATTGGGACAACGCTCACTAGTTTTAGTCATATCATATCCAACCTTGGTCCAAGTTGCAGTTACTTGACCATACATATATGATTTTGTGAAATTCATTAAAAGTGTTTTCAGATAGCCGTTTTATCTGTAATTATAGAAAACATTTTCAAATTCCACTTAACTGCAATTTTTATGTCATTTCAATTAAAACAGTCATGATCGGTAAGAAAACGGAAACACAGAGGATTGCTCTTCTCCTTTTGTAATGACAATGGAGAAGGTTGATGTTCAATTTATTTGTGCAATGGATGTTTCCCGGAAGTATGAACTGGAGAGATGGTGACACCGGGAAACAAAAAAAAAGTCTGTGACTGTAAAAGCTGGAGCCATTGATGCTGCCTCCTGCCTGAGTTATTTCTCAAGGCTATTTGGCGTGACCAAAGTGGCAGTAAAAGCTTGTGTTATATCTCCTTTACCATGCAGGCCGTCAATCTGATTCTTATAAGTGATGATTTTATTCTCTGATTTTTGAATAACAATCATTTTATTTACAGAGAGCACATCTATTTTATAAGCAGTATGAAATATTTATTGATCAGGGGCAAGGTGTTTAGTAAGACGGAACAGAATTATATAATTATTTTAATTATGAAGTATATTTTATATACTTTTATAAAAACATAAAATTAGAAGGATATGTTGGGAAAATATTAGATGAGGCATAATCTTATAATCATTTAAATCTTAATATATCTTTATAATTTTTTATGTACATATATATTAAAAAAAGTATATTCTTATAAAACAATTTAGATGGGAGGCACTTAAGGGTCTGTTCGGTAGCATGGGAAATTTATAGAAATGAAAATTTTTTATATGGGAATAGGAATTTCAATTTGTCAAAACCATAGTTATTTAACCCATAGGAAATTTGCAAATATAGGTGTTCCGCAAATGCATGGGAAATTTGTTAGGATGTTTGTTTATTTTTCTTTTTATAGAAGATGTAACAATAATATTAAACTATATTAAGTGTATTAATACTGATAATTGATTATGATCAATATAATTGTACATATTAGATTCTAAAAAAAGTTTAAATGAGTGAATTGATTATACAATGCAGAGTGATATTAGAGTGAACTGACTATACACTGCAAAGTGATAAATGAGTGAATTGACCACACACTGAAAAGTGATATCAGAGTAAATTGACCACACAATGTAAAGTAATAAATGAGTGAACTGACCACACACTGAAAAGTAATGTTATTATTGGCCACACACTGAAAAGTAATATCAGAGCTCTAAATTGTTTATATATAGAGCTATTGCAGCAAATGCTTCTTCACCTCTTTCATAGCAAAATAATGGATCATTTTCTTAAATGGAAAATGAATAATGATGATGAGGATTATACAAATCTCATCATGCCATATATAGAGAGAAATATAATGGAACCGACTCCATGCCATACTTCAATCTTAATTGGAATGATGTATGTCAATGAAGTCTTAGATGGTCATGAGTGTCGTTGTAAGCGAGAATTTCGTATGGAAACTTTTGTTTTTCGTGCATTTGTCAAGCTGTTGAGAGACAAGGAGTTGCTCTAGGATGGACAAATGTTGATTGAAGAACAAGTTGCAATCTTCTTATACACACTTGCTAAAAATGCAAGCAATCGCATTGTGCAAGAATGATTCCAACGGTCGGGTGATACAGTAAGCCGTTACTTCCATAGTGTAATTAAGGCTATTACTCGACTATGTGCAGAAATCATAATACCCCCTCGACTTCATATGCCCGAACTTATCCAATCCAGAACAATATTTAATCCTTTCTTGAAGGTAAATTTAATTTCAATAATTCTCAAATTAATATTTTTTTTAATTAAGGTAAGTTTAATTATTCACTACTTTTTAACATATAGGATTGTATTGGTGCCATTGACGGTACACATGTTCCTATAACTATTGCTTACGAAGATCAAGCTCCGTATCGTAATAGAAAACAGACATTGTCACAGAATGTTATGCTCGTTTGTGATTTCGACTATCGATTTACATATGTAATGGCCGGATGGGAAGGATCAGCTTTAGATGCAACTGTACTAAAAAGTGCACTCGATGACGAATTCACAGTACCACGAAGCAAATTTTTTTTGGTTGATGCTGGCTATGCCAATACACCGCAATTTATTGCTCCTTATAGGAGTGTGAGATATCACGTACGTGAGCAAGGTGCAGCTAATGAAAGGCCGCGAAATTACAAAGAGCTCTTTAATCTCCGTCATGCACAACTTAGAAACCATATTGAAAAACTAATTGGTATTTTAAAAATGCGATTTCCCATTTTAAAAGTTGCAACATATCACACAATTGATAAACAAGCGGACATAGTTCAAGCAGCATGCATTATACACAATTTTATTGTATATCATAATGGCGATACTACTTGGACTGCGAACGCTAATTTGGAAATTGATCCAAATGATATTATGGATGTACCAGATGGAGATGAAGAGTACAGTGAAGATATTGAAAAACTTAACAATCAACGTCAGGCAGGGAATGAAAAAAGAGATAAAATTGCTAGGCTTATGTGGGATGATTATGTTAGACGTCATAATAGAAACTTAACCTAAAATTAGCTTAATCTATTAAAATTAAGTGTTGCTAGTTTAATTATACTTGTTTAATAATTTCTTGTATTATTAAATGGTACTTGTTTAATTAATTTTAGCCTTGTATTATTAAATTACGTTTTGTTTTATTGTTAGTCTCTGTTTGAACTTCTGTATTTATCTAATAAACTATTTTAGCTTAATCACAGTTTATTGATATAATTGTTTCATGATGTTGATGATTCCATGTGCAAGTTAATTTTAATTTAATTAATTTAATAAACATTGATAAATATAATTCATCTTTTAATTAATTAATAAGCAAGTTAACTATATCTCTTATAAAACATAAATCATGTAGTTTAATTATTAAGCAAATACGTAGTTTAATTAATGAACAAAAAATATAACACATTTTTCTTTTTGCAAAAGCTGTGCCATTTGGGAAAAAAAACGGAGCTCCCAGTCAATTGTTTTTTCCCTCATAAAATGTGAAGCGGACAAGGAATATAAACCCATAGGAATTGTGAAATGGGAAAGAAAACTTCAACACCGAACACTCAATAGGAAAAATACCTACAAATCTACTTTTTCCCAAAAAAAACCATGGTAATGAAGCCACCGAACAGGCCCTTAGGCTCCACGTGAACTTGGCGTGCATTGCTTATATAGTAAAGTGATGATAAGGTTTAAATGTCTTTGATTTGTGTTTTTATTATGTCTTTATTTTTAAAATTTTAATAATTTACAATTTTAATGTTAAAAGAAACTGTTAGATATTGATATGTATCATTTTTCTGTTAGTACATATAAAAGATTATAATATTTCAACTTTAATTTTATTGTCATTGAGAACTTGTAAAAATACACTAATGTGAAAAATTTAAGAACAATGAATTTTCAACTTACTGATTTATATAAATAGAAAATTGAAAAGTGATAATTCTTATGTATATATAATTAAAGAAATATTATACATCACATTTTAACGGTTTATTTGATATATGAGTTTTAGGAATTTTGGTTTAAGAAAATTAAAAAGTCATGAAGACATTTGAACATCATACCACGAAATCAATAGAGGAACTTAGCTCCTAAATAGCTTATAAAGTTTGTTTTATCAGATGTAAAACATCAAATTTAACCGAACGAATTCCTGCATGCAGCTCCTAAAAAGCTTATAAAATTTGAATTAATTATCGTTTTTATTGAAGCTTGATTTAAACTGTATGCATTTACAACGGAATGACGAATTTGAAATGGACCGATCTCTGTTTGTTGTAACAATATTAAAGTATCTGTTTCAGTTCTGCGAACAAGCATAAGATGTAGAAAGATCTGTTTGTGACGTGTAAACATGCTAAATAAGTGTGGTTTTAGATGGGAGTTTATATATCAAGATCACTTTACAAATTGGTCTTCTTTTGATGAAGTTATTCAATTTGTCTTGTGTTTTGATAAAGAACATAGATATGGATTTCTGATTATGTTAAGTGCTGTTTGTTGAACAATTTGAAGATGCCATATTAGACAACACATTGGAGATGTCCATTTCACCACTCTACTGGAGAGCAAAGCTACACAAATAAACAAGAGGAGGCGCATCACAAGGTGATTTACCAGTGGCAGTAACTCAATTTGTCAGAACCAGAGTTGGAATTACAGCTGGGTAATCATGTATGACAAGAGGATAGTAGAAATAAATCAAATAATATTTTATCTTTGCATAAGCAGGTCACGTACAATGAAAAATTAATCAGTACTAAATACAATGAATAAATTCTAGAATTCAGATTTTATTCTTCTTTTATGGCACTTGAAGCGGCCATTTTTATTAATATTCTAAAAATAAAACTTAATTTTAAAAATAACTCTACATTTAATTTTTTTTTTAAAATAACCTAACCGCCAGACCCACGGGCGGCCCAAAACACAAACGGACCGCCCGTGGGACGGGCGGTCTAATGTTCATTTTTTTTTTTTTTTTTTTTTTTAGAGATCTTAGTATTTTGATTTAAATAATTTTGTGAAAAAAAGTTTTCTTATTTAGAGTGTATGCCAAAAAATAAAATATTTGATATATTTACGAAGTGATATCGTAAATCTTTATAACTTTGATTTTTTTTTTTTTTATCAACTTTGATTTTATACATATATATACATATACATATCTACATATCTACATATATACATATACATATACATATATACATATACATATACATATACATATACATATACATATACATACACATACACATACACATACACATACACATACACATATTCATATACATATACACATATATACATATAAACATATAAACATGAGGAGGGTTCAAATGAATTCATAGTACTGGCTGATCCGCATGTTTCTGACTTCTATTGTTTTCGAACCCCCATGTTCTAAACAAGAAGCTCTTTTTTTGGTCTGTGATCCAGGTGCTCACCCACATAAAAAAATTGTTTTAGTATATTTAATTTTGTTCACTAACATGTGTCTTTAAGTTACAAATATTTATTTTACTTTCATAATGTTACTTTTTTTTTCCTGATATGTGGCTTTAGAACTAGCCATGTATTTTTACAAGAGGAGGGATCAAGTTACAACATTTTTTGAGTTACAATAAGCATTATTTACATTTTCAAAGTCCAAATTGTCGATCCAAACCGTTAGATGTGATCTCTACAATAAAATGTGCTTGGAGACCAAATTTTACATTTTTTGAAATTTTTTTACTATTTATTAAGATGGGTACAAAATTTAATGATATGAATTTGACTAGTTTTTGTACCCACCTTAATAAATAGTAAAAAAATTCCAAAAAATGTAAAATTTGGTCTCCAAGCACATTTTATTGTAGAGATCACATCTAACGGTTTGGATCGACGATTTGGACTTTGAAAATGTAAATAGTGCTTATTGCAACTTGTTGTAACTCAACAAATGTTGTAACTTAATCCCTCCTCTTTTTACAATTCAAAATATTATAATTATAGGATTTGTTTACTGTCTTAACCAATAAATGCTTTTTTTCAACCCTTGTTTGAAGTTCAAAATGATATGTAAGAGAAAGTTTTACCTACTTGTACTATTGAGAGGCAAGTTGTAATGTCGATTAATTGCACAATTGAGGGCTAATTGTATGCCTATGTAGCTTGGAGCTTAATTAATAGATTAATTTTTATTGATACATACTTTTTATATTTTGAGTACTTAGTTCTGCTTGCATAATTTTCAATTTTAGTTAGCGATATTTTCTTTGTGTTATGTGTGGATAATGTCTTTTGCCTCAATTCAGGAGCTTATGGAGAGGCCTATTCGTCTAAAAATGAGTGAAAGAGGTGATAAACAATCCGAAAATGAAGCCGAAAATGTAGCTGATATCTCCATATTATATCTAGTTTACAGCCCTAATTCGCACTAAAACCTGTGTTTTAAAGCCTATAAATGTGGACTTTATACTTGTATTTCGATGAAATGTGGTACTGCTATGTTTTGTTTGGTATTTTGCAGGAAAAAGGGCGAAAAACTGGTTCTGACTACTTTTCATACAGCCCGTATGACATACCCTACGGGCCGTACAGGATCTGCCCCACCACACAGAAGGTTCCATAGCAGAGGCATCAAGTCTCCAAGACAAAACACAGGCATACGGCCCGTATGGGGTCCCCTACGGGCCGTACGGCGCTAAATTGGCAAATCCAGCTGGAATCTGAAATCAGCTGAAATCAAGGAGGCCGAAAAGGAAGCCTTTGCAGACGCGATCTGGGGCATTAAATGAGAGATTTCCACACCAAAAAAAGGGGGGATTCACCACTGGGACGGAGGACAAGCTTTCTTGGAGCAAAAGACAAGAGGAAAAGGAGGAGGGGAGGTGAAAAACGCGAGTTTGCAACGGATCTTCAGATCTTCCACTGTTTTGTCATGAACTCTTCCATTTTCTGTTATTTGTGTTATCTTATGAACATGAGTAGCTAATTTACTTTGTTTCTAGGGCTAGGATGTAGTTTCTAGTTTGGTTTTGTTGCATGCTACTTGGATTTTTGTGATGAATGCTTTGTTTTTACTTTGTTGAGTAGTATTTCGATTGCTTTATTTGTGCTTGCTTGAATTGA
>JARJHM010000456.1:0-258272 GCA_033356055.1 Carex pumila | reverse complement strand
CTTCCTCTCAAATCCGAGCCTCTCGCACCTCCGGCTCAATTGTGCCAGTTTTTTTTTTTATTGTTTCAAAAATTAATTAATGATGTTTGTATATTGTTTTACAGTTTTGAGGACATCTCTCTCAAGTTACTTAATCATCCGGCCGATCAACTATCATGGTATTAGCTTTATCTAATTTTCTCATTATTATACTTTTAAAACACATTTTTTTGTATTTTTTATTGGAAAATGTTTTTCCATCTAATTGTTACCTTTGTTTTTGTTTTTAGGGTCTTTTTTAATCTCAAGTGATGTGATTGCAAAAGAGGTAATTATTGATTTTTTTTATTGTTGTGCTTTACATTAATTGCATAAATGTGTATATTGCATAAATGTGTGTTAATTGAAGAAATGACCCAATTAGTCACTTGTATGTTTGTTAATTAATTTGTTTTTGAATTTAAGTTTCTTGTTATAATATGTAATGCTTCACAAAACTTTGTATGAAGTACATGAATTTTTTGTAATAGTTTAAGATGTCTATGACAATTAATTTAGAATGTGTATATGATATTTAATTGATTATTGCTTCTTACTGTGCAAAAAAAAATAATTTAGGATGCTGGCCAACAAAATATATATGGAAGCTGGTCAAATAAATAAAAATATTTTTTTTAGCTTCAATAAAACATCAGGATCGGTTTTTATTCAAAAACCGATCTAGATATGTAATTTAAAAAAAATCGAAAATACTATCAAGATCGGTTTTTATATAAAACCTGATCCAGATACGTACTATCAAGATCGGTTTTTATATAAAAACCGATCTTGATATGTAATTTTTAATTAAAAAAAAATTCAAAAAAAATATCAAGATCGGTTTTTATATAAAAACCGATCTTGATAGTACGTATCTGGATCGGTTCTTAGTCAAAAACCGATCTAGATAACAACTATTAAGATCGGTTTTGTTAAAAAACCGATCCTAATAGTTTCTATTTGGATCGGTTCTTTAAAAAATATAAAACCGATCCTGATAGTATCAGTATCGCCTTCAACAGGATCGGTTGGATTCCGATACTGATATGTGTATATAACCGATCCTGATTCCATATTTTCCACTAGTGTCTAGACCATCAAAAAACAGTGATTTTTAATAAATCTAAAAAAATAGTAAAAAATTTTCAAAAAATGTAAAATTTGGTCTCCAAACACATATTAATATGGAGAACAAGATGAACAGTTCGGATCGACCATTAGAATTTTGAAAAGTCAAATATTAAGCCATATTACGGACCAAATCGTAATATGCTTTGAACAGGGCCACATGCCAGGACTCAATAGAAGCATGGCACTTCATCCCATTCCCCCAAAGATATTCATATATGGAATTAAGAGTAATTCCGATCTTTATTGGAAATTTACTACTTTGATTTGACGGGTGTAATGAGCATTTGATTTCTATTAAAATTAGTGAGCTCTGCATTAAAATCCGAGCAGGTCAGTATTAATTTTCATGCTTACACATTGTAATGCAAATCGCACTTTATTAAAACTAATTGAATCTAAAAATAAATATGATATCCATCGAACTAACTCCTATCTCCCATATATGAACTCACTAAAATACTAGAGCATCCCTCAATTCTTTCATTCAGAAGAAAATTTAGAAGCTAAATAGTATAACTATTATAATAAAAATTGTAAAATATGGAGGACAAAGCTGTTTATTTGTGCACAGTAGTCCGACATGCACTTGCACTATGGTCCTATAAGAGTAAGGCTACAGTGCTATAGGTTGCATAGAGGGCTACAGTATTATTGCTCAATATTTAAGTTTTTAAAATTCTAATAATTGATCTGAACCGTTAATTTTGTTTTCCATATTAATGTGTTTGGAGACCAAATTTTACATTTTTTTGAAAAACTTTTATTATTTTTTTAAATAAGTAGAAAATTAAATATTTAAATAGTGCAGAATTTTTTAGATCTAGTGATTATTTACCTATCTAAAAAAATAATAATAAAATTTCTAAAAAATGTAAAATTTGATCTACAGACACTTATTAATATGAAAAATAAAATTAACAGCTCAGATCAACCGATAGAATTTTAAAAACTCAAATATTAAACAATAACACCATAGTACTCTATGCAATCCATAGAACTCTAGTCTTACTCGTCCTATAAATGGATCCAATAATACTTTGTCTATCATGGCACGTGTCATTTTGACTCTTTCTTTGCTTTCATATTTCAACAAAATATATAATACCCCACTGCGCATCTGACATGTGTTATACGTTCATCTTTGTTTTGGTCCGTGACAAATCAATCAATCAATCAATCAATAGTTTTTGTCTGGTAGAAGAATTCCTTGTACCAATAAAACTAGCGATGATATATTTGGCAAAAAATGAGGCCATGGTATTATGCATATTATGGATTTATGGATTTTTATTTTTATTTTAAAAACTTAAATAGTCAATAAATGTGATATTTATATAAAAAATACTTATAAACCAAGATTTACATTTTTAGGATGTTTTAGATAGTTAGAAAATCATTAATTTTGGATGGTTCAGAATTTTCAAATCAAGTGATTTTTTATCTATCAAAAAAATAGTAACAAAAAAAATGCAAAAATTTGATCTGCAAGTACATTTTCATATGAAGAAAATATTGGACAGCTCATGTTAACTGTTTGAACTTTAAAAAAAAAAAAATATTGGTACATAGCACATACTGTTGTGTAATATGCATATTATCATAGCTTCACTATTTTAGCAAATATAAAATTTATCTAATTATGTTAATACATATAATTGCTTCACTATTACAGCGATATATCCTAGCTAGTCGAACACAATCAATGTACTTAATTAATATATATATACCAATATATATATATATATATATATATATATATATATATATATATATAGGAAGGTTAAAATGCACCTGCTTTTTGTGCTCATAATATGTACCATCTTCTTATATTTTCATTTTCGAAGTTCAAATAGTCGATTTGAACCTCCCAACATGTTCTCCATATTAAAATGTGTTAGGAGACCAAATTTTACATTTTTTGAAAAAATTTTACTATTTTTTCAGAATTTTTGAAAATTATCACTTTGCTGAATTTTTTATTATTGTTTAGTTTAATCAAAAATTCTGAAAAAATAGTAAAAAAGTTTCAAAAAATATAAAATTTGGTCTTCAAGCATATTTTAATATGAAGAACACGTTGGAAGGTTCGAATCGACTATTTGAACTTTGAAAATGAAGATATGAGAAGAGAGTGTACGTTAGGAGCACAAAAGGGATGATGCATTTTAACCCTTCTCATATATATATATATATATATATATATATAGATAGATAGATAGATGGCTATGGTTAGTTGCGAAGTAAAACAACTATTTTACTTCACACTAATATTTTGCAATTTGAAAATCTAAACCTTTAGATGTGATCTCCATATTGAAATGTACTTGGAGACCAAATTTTACATTTTTTTAGAATTTTTTTATTATTTGTTAAGTAATTTTGAAAATCGCTGATCCGATGGTCCAGAAATTTTTACTGTTTTTTATTATTTTACAGCAGTTTTCAAAATTGCTTAATAAATAGTAAAAAATTTCAAAAAATGTAAAATTTGGTCTCCAAGCACATTTCAATATGGAGATCACATCTAACGATTCGGAGGTCATTTGGACTTTCAAAATAAAAATACGACGTGAAGTAGAAACGCATTTTACTTGGCAACTCACCGTAGCTCATCTCTCTCTATATATATAGAGGAGGGATCAAGTTCAATAATTTTTGAGTTACCACAACTATTTTTTATATTTTTAAAGTCTAAATCGTCGATCCAAACCGTTAGATATGATATCTACAATAAAATGTGTTTGGAGACCAAATTTTACATTTTTTTTAATTTTCTATTTATTAAAATGGGTACAAAAACTAGTCAAATTCAAACTATTGAATTTTGTACTCATCTTAATAAATAGTAAAAAATTTAAAAAAAATGTAAACTTTGATATAGGTATAAAACTGTTGCAACGCAAGGTCTACTCCCCTAGTACTCAAAAGCCAAGCAGCAGTCTTGAGTTGTGCAGCCTTCTCATCTCAGAATCATCAGATGACATTAAGATTCGTGCGTAACATCTTGGATGGACGAGACAAATATCGAGGGGCTGTTATATAAGATCTAAGCCTTGAGTTCAATTTTATAAGTTTCCAGGGTCAATTGGGTAAAATCCCAGAATCAACAGGGCTCTTACTTTTAAACATTTTTAAGTTTCTTGGGGTATATCTGTAAATCATTAGGGACTACGCTGGAGATTTGCAAACTTTAATGGGCTTATGGACAAATTGTCCTTCTAAACAGATTGAACCCTTCATGATTCGTGCCAAAGCATCAAGTTGGGTTCTTCTTCATCAGATCTCGTATAAAATCGTTCCTTATTATTAAGTTTAAAATTTGGTCTTGAGAACTATGAATTTCACCTAAGGGTTCATAAGAGGATTTATATATTGAATTGATGTTCATCCTGAAGTGAGTAATGTTTTAATGAAATGAAATTGAGGTTTAATCCAAGTAATTATATGTTTGTTCATTGTCCCTCAACTTAGACTGGTTCAGTTTGCACATTTAATTGCAAAGAAAACAGAAAATCTACAATTGTCAGTTTTTTAATTGCAATGAAATTTCACAATGTCCATCAAATTCATGAATTCCAACGTAAATTTATGCAATGTCAATGTTCTAAAGCGTGCAGAGAAGGTGAAAACATGCATCTATGAATATATGAATTTTATTTGAATTGAATTTCTATTTTCCAGATCTAGTAAACCATCCCATTTGACTTATCTATTTATTTTCTAGATTGAGACTAATTTACATTATTCTAGTAATCTGTAGGCCCAAAAATTATGCAAAAATTATGGTTAAATATATTTTATTGACCTTTAACAACTGTAGAAATTTCAAATCAAAATTCAATGTGTTTTCCATATTATGATTTTTATAGTGTTTTTGACCTTTTTACCCCTAAATGAGTCTCTATGGTGTTTCTTTTCAGTTTAATTATATCTTTGACAGAACTTGAAATGTAACATAGTTGCAAATGACATTAGCTATATGAGCAAAGAACATAATCATGTTTTTCATGTCATGGCAATTTTGAGAATTGAGGAAGATCAGAAATTATGGGCCTTTTTCAAGTTCCTGTTTTTTGCCTTTGCTTTGTTCTTTCCATTGCCTGGTACTGGTACAGGGTTCACCGAGAGCTGCTACATGGGTATAGGTTCACCGGTGAAGGACTTGAGGACTGGCTTTGTATATCACAGAGATTAGCTCTTTGTTTTTCATTACAAGATGGTACAATTATCCAAAAGATTGGTATTGAAGATTGGTTCACAGAGGTTTGAAGTCTGGTTGTCAGGCCACAAATGGAAAAAGGGAATTACAACTAAATCCCTTGTATATTAATATTTTTGTTAACAGTTCAATGTTTTAAATAAAATATGAATGCAAGGTCCAAAGAAAGGGAGATAATTATCAAGACCAGAGAAACATGAACAGAAAAATAGACATGTTAGTCCCTATTCTTTTCATTATTATGTTTCCTTAAAATAGCCAAATAACAAAGGTTACAGATTGAAAGTCATGGAATGCTTAATGAGATTATTATACAATTCTTAGTGACACTTACTTTAAAGGAATAAAATAAGGTAATAAAAAAATATAATCAGATGAAATGATGAAATCTAAATTACAGCATCTAAGCTTAAATGAAAGTTAACTTAAGATAATCTTAAATGATTCAAAATATGCTTGGTAGAGATGAGGAATTTCATGTTCATATGGTAGAACAAACCTCTTCACAAACATCTTCTCACTTAACTGAATAGAAGGACCAAATTTTTTATTTGCCTCAGGAATTCCTTTCAACATAAGAAGTTTTTTAACAATATTTCAGGGAATCAGCCTCTTCTCCAAACTGCATGTGAGCAAAGCTGGATATGTCACAACATCAATCTTATCACAACAGGCTTCCTTTATCAGGTACTCCATTTTGTTACATATCAGCTTCTCTGGACTGGAAACCTCAACAGCGTAGGGGATTTAATAATCATAAGTGCTACCTCCTCCTGTGAGAACCCCATACTTCTAAAGTTATTTAGCCTTGCATATATGGTGCAATCATTCAGATAGAAGATTGTGTTTAATGCATTGATAAAATTTCCTGATGAATGATCAAAGCCTAATTTCTCAGCCCTCTCAACTTGCATTGAAAACATCAGGCCTAAAAGAGATCAATCTAGGATTTTTCTTCTTCAACTGGATAATTCGACGAGGAGAAAAATCACATTCCTCCACAAGGAAAGATAAGTTTGGCATTAGCACCTTCTCTAAGATGCTACTGAAAAGGATTGCACCAATGGACTTTGAACAACAAAGAAAAATTCTCTACCGATCCAAGGACCCCCATCTAAAAGTCAATCTGTGGCACAAAATTATGCACAAACAAATAGGGTGGCTAGCAATGAAACCTGAAATATCTTCAATGGTGAAACCGATCTCTTGTAGTTTTGCGATGTTTGGTTTCCAGTTGTTCTCTAGATGGGAGCAAAGGATGCGAGCTTTATGAGACACGGCTGTCTTTATGTCTGACTCGCTTATGCCAATCTCTCTCAAGAACCAGAGGACAGCATCAGGCTTATCAGGGGACTTGAGGTATTGGATATACTTGGATCCTTTGAGTGCCTTATCAGAAGAAAGACTGCACGATTGAACGAGGTATAGTACAGTGAATTACTGGGAATTTGGTAGTTGATTCTGTGCATGTGCATTGGGTGGTTTGATTCTGATTGAGGGGAAGAGATGGATGGAGGCAATGAATATGACTATGAATTCTCCATACAAATATATTAATGTCTGAGCTGTTGGAGAGGAAGAAAGGAGAGGATAACATTTCTGAGGAGGGGAGGAAAAGCTTCAAGACTTCTGGGGGTGTTCGGCATGAGCTCCTTAGGGTGAAGGATTAAAAATTTAATTCTTGCTAAGGAACACTTGTTCGTTTGTTAGTAAGATTAAGAACAAAGACTTAATATGAGTAAAATATTGATTATAGTGTGTAAAGACTTAAATACCTTTGCATATTTAACAAACAGCAGAAAAATATGATTCAGAAAGTTTCTTTCATAATTTTACTGTCACCTTACAAGCTGCGAAAAAAATATATTCAACAGTAAAGCATTCGAACCAAATAAAAAAAAAAAACTCTCTAATGAAAATTATTTCTTTATGTACATATACATCAGGCATACTTTCAATTTTATATTCATATCTTTCTGATAAGGAATAATTCATACGTACAAAATTACCAATTCATACAAAATTTGAATTCTAACTAACTGGTACCAGAACCGTAACAACACTGGTACTGACTGGTACCAGTGCCAGAACCGTAACAGCAAGCACCCAATTGGTACCAAATTTAAATTAAATTACAGCAAGCACTGAAGCACCCAACCGGTACCAACTAATACAACTCACTGGACATGGATTTATGGATTTGAGACATCCAATTGATTTACGGTAAGGAGAGAAGATTACAGAGCAAAAAAAAAGGAACTTCCAATTGATTTATTGAACTCCGAATTTGGACTTTCATTTGATTTACTGTCTTTAAATCCATGATCCAAAGTAAAAAAAAAAAAAACCAGTAAAAGAAATGAAGAAACGAACGAGATGGAACTGTCAAAGAACAACAGACGAAGGATAGAGAAATGAAGAAACGAAAATCAGAAAACAAGTGAATTGTAAACATCTAAATTGTAATCCAAAATCTACTAACTAAGAACAACAAACGAAAGTCCTAAAAAAAAAAATGAAGAAATCAGAGAGAAAAGGAATGGAGGAAAAACTTATCAAGATGGATATCGAATGAAAGAGGAATTTGACGGCAAGCCTCCTGTGATGTTAGATTCGTGAATTTATCGGTTGATAACTACTTATCTAGATCGGGGAGAACAAAATGTTTTAGTTCTCACCTCGGGCTCCGTGTAGGCAACAGGAAAGAAGAACAAGAGAAATAATAATAAAAAGAGCAACTCCTTAAGGAGCGGGGTGAAAACGTAAAAAGAGTCCACCAAAATTGCTTTAAGGAGATCCTAAGGAGGAATTTTTCTTAAAGAGAGGGGGGAGCGGGATTAAGCTGCAACTCTAAGGAGGTACCTTTAATCTGAGAAAAGGAGACTCCGTTCGGCAAGATTAAGACGGATTAAGACGTTAAGGAGCGTTAAGGAAGGCTGTCGAACAGGTACTCTTTAAGTTCTAACATTTTATCTCTCTCATAATGGGCTTTGGGCCTTTTCAGGCCAAGAACATGTGATTATTTGGTTCCCCAGAGTGCTACTTGAACTGAATATCACAAATGTTTATTGATCTGTTGATTGGACTTGAACTGAAGAATTTGAAATTGGTTGCCGTACAAAAGGAAAAAAGATTGAAAGACTTAAAAGGAAGAATTGATAGAGAGTTAGGCTAATATGACACTAGTGTTATATCAAATTAAATAACATCATATTTTAAATTTTTAGATATGCTTTAAGATTCGTAATATCCGTTTTTACTATTCAAGTATTTTATTTTGTACGAATCTTAAAGTAGATCTAAGAGTTTAAAATGTGGTGTTATTTAGTTTGATATAACACTAGTATCATATTAGCCTAACTCATTGATAGATAATGATCATCTATTTACTCCTGAAATATAAAAAACAAGAATGCGTAACAAAGATGTGAACAAAAATATCCCACAGAAACTTTTGACTTTAAAATTTCAGTTTGAGCGTCTTCAACTAGTCAATCTTGGCATAGTAAGCACCACAAGACACACATGGCATCTTTTGTGCACATTTATTGCAGCTTTGAAACCACGGTTCATGTGATTAAGACGTGACAAGTATATATGTGTTTATCCTTGCACTAGTAGACAATTAGACTGAATACTTTAATTTTATGTTTATCCTTGTACAAGTTGCCGTGTTTAGGACGTCTTAATCACATGAAAGTACTTGACACATGTACATGCATAACTTTTTGTGTTGAGACTTAAAGCTAATTCCTAACACAACTACCTACGAAAGTGATTGCATGTACATGTTTAGAGCTGGTGTGAGACGTGTCTACCTACCTAATTCCTAACACTACTATATATGTTTGGAGCAAAACTAGAGTGTAATATGCTCACTAAGAGAAATTGATAAGCATATTTTTAAAAGATTATCAGATTGATTTTGAACTACGAATTTAAACTGTTGAAATCCAAGTACTTCATTAGTAATGCATGTATATGTAAAAAATTTTAAATTCCGAATTCATTTAGTACATGATCAAGTGGTCAAAAAAATAATAAAAAATTAATACATAAAACAATTCAAAAATAACTTATAAAATATTCATTGTTTTTGACTACTTGATTATGTGCTAAATAAATTTAAATTTTCATTTTTTTTTTATGTATATGCATCAGTCGCAAAATATACGGATTTCAACGGTTTAGATTCCTAGTTCAAAGTCAATGCAATAGCTTTTTGGAGATGTGCTCACCAATTTCTCTTTGTGAACATAAAAAGTAATTGACACATGTCACGTCCTAAACACGCGCGGCAACTTGTATAAGGATAAACATAAAAAAATATTCAGTCTAATTAACAGCTAGTGCAAGGATAAACACAGATATACTTGTCACGTCTTAATCACATGAACCGTGGTTTCAAAGCTGCAATAAATCTGCACAAAAGATGCCGTGTGTCTTGTGGTGCTTACTATATGCCAAGATTGACTAGTTGAAGGCGCTATATTAATTTTTATAAACCTTAGTAAAGAGACGGGTATTATAATTAGTTTGGATATATACAATATGTTTATATTATTATATCAGATTGTCATTCACTTGATTATTTCTTATTATCAAGTTTGAATATTTTATATTGATTTAGACTGAACCTATTTCTGAAATTAAGATGATAAGGTAAACATACGTATATATATCATTGCACTAAAAAAATCTAAACAAAGGTATTTAGTATATAGGATAAAAAATATTTTGTTATCATACTACTAAGGTTTACAAACTATTAACAGAACGATGGTCAGATCGACGTTGTCTTGTCCACAGAATGGACAATCAATATTGGTCCCATCCAGCCTCTTTTTGCTAGGTTTTGCCTTGGTCGTAACTTTATTTTTTTTCTTACCGGCCATAAGAAACTTTAACTTTTAAAGGAATCTGAGCTTGACAAATAATATCAGAAAGCTTATTAGGGAGGTTAAAAAAAAAGAAAAATTGTTTATTTGCCACTTCAAAATTTTCAAATTTAAAAATGTCATATCGAAATTTGAAATTATAAAAATGCCACTCCAAACTTCATTAATTTGTAATTTTTCCACTCCAAAATTAATGACTAAAATGTCTTTCCTTCTTTTCCTTTTCTTCTTCTCCTGCCATGGCGAAAACAAGAAGCTTGTTTCTAAGCAGCCTGCGAATGTTTCTAAGCAGTTTGTTTCTAATTGCTGTAGCATCACAATTAGTTTTTATTTGGAAAACAACATCTTAAGCTTTCAACACATCAAAAAATCCCTAGAGCAAACAAGGAATCAATCAGAATCTGGTTACAACCTTACTAGATAATGTTGGGGAATCATAAAAGGCCAAACAATTACATCTCATCTAGGGGTCAAACACTTACACCCCTGGGAAGGAGAAACAGTTCCCCATCTTAACCTAAGGACCGTCTTATGCTAAAGAGACCCAAAACATAAATCATAAGTGCGGAACATAATACCTGATTCCATGTCGTTTGTCATGAAATAACCAAAGCCATAGCAGAGCAAGCCGTTTCCATGAGCACGAGACAAGTCTTCAATGGCAAGAAGTCCTTCTCGCCTTTTGTCGTCGGGTTGAGGAATAAGTCTTCCAAAACAGCAAGGTGTGGCACTTGAGAAATCATCTCCAAATTTTCGTAATGTGTTTCTCTTCTCTATTCTTTGATGGTGAAAGAAGAAGAGAAGACACACAGAACTGTATTTTTTTTAAGAGAAAAACATATGTTCAATTTCTGTACTTTTCTTGGTTACCTTATGTCTTGGGGACCAATCCTTATATATAAAAATGTAGAGTCAACATATTGCCAAACCGTAACCCTAAACTGATTTTCTAGCCACATGCCAACTTAAAAAAAACGTGCATCAAAAAGTATGCAACTGCATCAAAATCCGTGCAGCAGCTAGAGAATCAGTTTTCTTAATTGCAAATTTTAGAATCAGTTCATCAATAATTTGATCTTTGCCTAAATTGTTTTACACATTTATGGACCACATTCTAATGAATATATTAATTGTCTATTACCTTATTTGATCATTTTAATTGGCAATCATATATAACAGTAAACAATACATAATTATATTATATATATGCTCAATGTTAACATTAAATCTAACAAAATTGACAATAAATCCAACAAATAAGGAATAAGGATAACAGTTGTCAGGATATAAAATATCTCCAGGTTCCTGGTACCTTGGAGCCGAACCCATCCGTCTGCTTCGTTCTCCAGTAACCGATAGTGATTAGATACTAAGAAACAAAATGCTCACAGTAACAACTAACAAGCCAGATATTTGTTTGTCGTCCTTTTGAAGATTGCAAGACGTATACTAAACCAAAACGAAGATATTTGCAGATATTTGCTAAAAAGTTCAACGGTCACACTCACTTCCCCATCCTTTCTAATAGTCAAATAGATATTTCCTTCCCCCTTCCTCCTAATTCGCCCAAATATTAATAAGGGATGATAAGGGCAAATCAGCTATCATTGGTTGGAGTGGCAAAAAAAAAAAATATTCGCAGGCTGCTTAGAAACAGGCTTCTTGTTTTCGCCATGGCAGGAGAAGAAGAAGAGATGACATTTTAGTCATTAATTATTTGGAGTAGTAAATTACAAATTAATGAAGTTTGAAATGGTATTTTTACAATTTAAAGGTTTTGAAGTGACAAACTACTGTAAGTCGGTATGCTAGTACCGAACTTATCGTCCCTTCTTTTCTCTCTTTCTCTCTTTCTTTTTCTAAAATAAAGTGAACAGAATGGATAACCTGAAATTGAACTGCTATTGCATATTTATAACATTATGCACCAGTTCGTTGGAGTCTACTTATTGGCACCAATTTGTTTGAGTCTTTTCAGAAGATGTTATCCTAATAGAATAGATCGATCAGGTCAGATCAGATCAGAGAAGAAATTCGGGCCAAGTCCAATAAGACTTGATCCATATTATAACTTTATAATTAACTATAAACAGTATCTGCGATGGTAAAAAGTGACTATCTGTGAGGGTATACTGATATAAAGATGTTTTTTCTATTAGTGACCGGAGTATCCGTAAGGGTATACTGATAGTATACCGATATAAAGATGTTTTTCCTATTAGTGACCGGAGTATCCGCAAGGATATACTGATAGTATCTCTCACGGATACTGTTCCATTCTTATATTAAATATAGCCCAAAATATTCTGACCTGTTAGTACATTTCTAACAAAAATAACCTATCCCGACCCTCCACGTTTTGATGGTGCGCTATCTACAGCATTTGCATAAGATCAGGCCATCCCCGGTTTTATATATGCAATATCATTATCGGACATTAATTTGGAGGAGACTTTGACGCCTAACCTCTTGGACTGTTTCTGCATATGATTTAAAAATGACAAATAAATGATGCAAACAATAACTACAGTAATAAATCAATCAATCAAAAGCGCACCCATTCAGTCCTATAAGTACACAGACTATCTTCATTGGATAACCACCAAGCTTTCATATTTGATACGAGAGAAAGAGGGAGAGAATCAGAGAACTGCTTCAAAATATATAATTCTTACTCTGGCCATTGTCACACTCGCCCTGCTCATGCATTCTTCCGTATTGGTTACTGGTACATGTCTACCTCACATCATTTAAAAGTTTTTATTATTTTTTTTTTTTGAAGAAAGTCAATTCAAAATTCTATGTAGTGTTTTGCAATTTAGAATTTTCAATCCTTATTCTGATGGTAGTATTCTTCTTTAAACCAAACTGGCGGCAAATTCATGGGCATTGTAGCAGTAATATTTGTGTTTATTGGCAAAATTACCTGTCAATATTTATCAGTCTATCAGAAATATCTATGTTCTCTAGATATTACCAACATAACTTATTTTGATATATTTCTAGCTACCGTATTTACTATTTAGATACATGCCATCTAAGCCATAGCTACTGAACCGATCATCAAGGCTCATTTTAGAAGGATTTTTCTTTAAATTAAAATGTTACAGTTTATATAAAAGTGAAATGTTTCTTATTATAACACCATCATTTTCTTTCTGATAGGACAAGATGATGTTTAATGAAACTCTCACAGAACCACGCAGTTATGCCGACTTCATTGAAAAACTTCGCAGAAGAGTGGTACATGATAACTGTACATCTGCAGGAGGGGTGCCAATGCTCCCTCCAAAGGAAGGTCATGAAAACAATTATTTTCATATCATTTTAATATACAAGGACAAAGACAAGATCAACGAGCACATTGAGATCACACTACAAATCCAGCAAGTCAACCTATACCTTGTTGCTTTTAAAGGGACCAATGGTCAATGGTATGCATGCCGACCTGAAGAGAACAGCAGTTACATAACCCCTCCTAATTCAAAACTGCTCCCTTTCACTGCAAGGTATCCACCAGACGATGCAGTTGTAAAGACCACAGTAGGTAGAGTAAGCCTTAAAGATGCGATATCTGGACTTGCCAAATACCACGAAAATGAAAATCAACCAATCGACAGCTTCTTCATGACACTAGCAGTAATGTTCCCAGAGGCAATTAGATTCAAAAGAGTAGCAGAGTTTGTGAATCCATGCATGCTCAAACCTTGTGATCAGGAGCCAGAAATTGGCATCGCTATAGCTGAATTGATCCGCAAATGGAAAGATATTTCAAAGGAGATGCGTCGATATGACCAATTTGGGAATTGGAACTCCACACTTTTCAAAGATCTGAATATCACAACTGTGGAACAAGCTAAGAGTACGGTAGGTATCCTGCTTTACCAGGAAGTGCCCCCACTTCTCAAAACACACACCAAAGGCGCTGACAAGAAAAAGTAGGAGGCGTATCGGAGGGTGCCTAATACCTGTTCATGAGGATCACACTTTTGATCATTGTATGGTTGGCGACTGGTGGAAATATTCTAAGTCTTCAAATAGCACTAATACATGTTCGGCAGCACATGATTAAGCTTCCTTAGATTTCCTTAGCTAATTACTACTGTTCCATGTTATCTCATAATAATAATAATGTTTGTTTTCATGATATTTCATTTATGTCTTGAAAATCTATGATATAAATAAAACTATTGCGTGCGTTGGTTTCCTTACACAATAAGAAATGCTATTTTGTTTGGCGACCAAATTATACAAATGAATTGTTCAACTTTTCATATAAATTGTCCATAATGTTGCCAAAACGAACACAGTTTTATTTCCTTGGCAGAAATTAAAATGAATTGAGATCTCCTCAATTTTGTGTTCGTTGTTCGAAACTTAACTGATAGATTAACTCTTCATGACAGACATACCTCTTGTAGAATGCAATAATGAAAAAAATAAAAGTAAATTAAAGAGGGATCGTAATATGTCATATACCCCCACTATATATATCTCTGTCATATACCTACTTTTTGCGGTAATCGCAGTTTGTTTAAGTGGTGGAGCCACATAGAGTAAGAGAATACTTGTCTCCTTAATTAGTTCAAAAAAAATTAAAACAAAAATCATCAAAAAAAAATACATAGAAGATTCAATAAATTTTAAATAATGTCTTTTCCTAATTTTTTTGGCAAAATACACTCTATTTCAATATATGCATTTCAAACTAATAAATCACAAACATTAAAAGATCAAAATTTAAGTACATTGACAATTTTTTCTTAATAGATAAATATTGATTGTAATAGTACATTTTTTGAAAAAAAAAATACTAGTCAAAAAGTAAAATAGTTTCCACCGTACTTAACAAAAAGGTCATTAAGTTTAGGAAAAAAGAAAACTCAGTTCTTAAATTCGTTGAAAATTTTCCAATTAAGTTTCTCAGTCCAAATGTTTTGACGTTAGCCGTATTCTATATATATATATAGGCAGTGGCTAATTAATTTGCTGCCGATAGCATTTCTGTCGGCAGTGCTGCCGGCCTTTTTTTTATTTTTTGATGTCCAAACAACAAATCCAAACCGTTAGATGTTTAATCTATACTATAATCTACTTGGAAACCAAATTTTATATTTTTTTTGAAATTTTTTTACTATTTATTAAACTGGTTTGAAAACCGTTATTTTCAATGCTGCTGAAATTTATTGAAATTAGCGGTTTTCAAACCAATTTAATAAATAGTAAAAAAATTCCAAAAAATGTAAAATTTGGTCTCCAAGTATATTATAATATAGATTAAGCATCTAATTGTTTGAATTTGTTGTTTGAACATCACAAAAAAAAAAAACCGACAACACCTCCGGCTAAAATGCTGCCGGCAGCAAATTAGCCGAACCTTGTATATATAATATAATACATGTATAATATATGTATATAGATATACATATAAGATGAATGTTAATGATTATTAAAAATATCAAATCTCAATCTAATCACTAAATTTTATCACCATGTATAAATTTTTTTTTGTTTTTTTTTCCTTTTTTTTTCTTTGTAAACTAATAAATTATAAATCCAAATTCATTTAAACTAAAATTCATTTGACATGGTCATATATTTGAACTCAATAATTTTTATTATAATAAAATATAAATCAAAATTACTAATTATTTTAAAACAATATTTCTTAATCAATTACTTTAAATATAAAAATTACTTTAAATATAAATCGAAATTACTTAAACAATGATGGAGGGGGAATAAAATTTCAAAATTTAATAAGAAAAAAAAAACAGAAAAGGGCACGGGCATGAGTCACAAGTAGACGAGTAGACAAATTGGGGGGAATCTGAATTTGAAATTTGAAAAAAAAAAAGAAAACAATCACGGGTCACAGGCACAGGCACGAGTCACGATAGGCAGACCGGTTCGGGCAGGCACAAATTTAGAACTATCTAGGTATGCCTGGGTTTTTTTCCTCAAGTACCTAGTCTGACCCATTTCAAACCCGTACCCGTGTACCTGTGAATACTCGGGACACAGACACGATCCGGTCAGGTAATGAACACGGACAGACCGAACCGGATTTAGCCCCCACGGTTTAAATCAAACCTCTAGACTAGGCAACTGACTTCACACAAACAAACTTATATACAAAATTATTATAATATTAACAACAATGAGACAAAACAGCTCTTAGTTCTCAAACCTACAGATCATGTGTCAGCAGGACGTGTTAGTTATTTAGTACTACATACATAGGTTCAAACCATGGTAGCTTGTGCTCACTTAGCTATCGTCATGATTCTGAAACTCGGAATCGGAATCAAATACTTGACTGTGAAATTAAAATCGGATGAATCGGTCAGAATCAAAAGAATTAGATCGGAAACTCGGATTTTTTGGACAGAACTTGTTTTGTAGCTAAAATATAAAAAAAATTGATAAAAAAAAATAATTTATTAGAAAACTAAATAGAAAGGTGAGCCTCAATACAAAAGAATATGGATAGAATTGATTAAATGATTAAATTAAATACAGAACAATACAAATAGCAATTATTAAATGATTAAATCAATTATTGTAATTCCATAATTAATTTTGACAAGGATATTATTACAATCACACAACTCAAAGATATTTAGCTAGAATCAAGTATGACTAAACATGAAAATTATTGTTTTATATTATAATTATATTTAAGTAAAATAAATAATATAATAATTTCTCACTTGTTCATATTATTACAATTCGAATGAACTTTATCCGATAGTTTCTCAATTCATATTATAATAATTTCTCAATTTATATGATAGTTAAAATTAATTTTATAATTGAGTTTCCAAAGAATAGTATGCTGAGAAGCAAATCTCATGTGCCAATTGATCTTTGAGATTTTACTGCAATAAATATTTGTTTGACTAAATGTATCTTCAACTCATTCTTCTTTGTTACCACTGGTCCACTGTAGACCATACACCTTTTCGACATCTATACCTAATGGTCTAATAAACCAAGTTTATTTAAAGAAGTGTATAAATTTCTCTTCCTTTCCCACAGAGGTCTTCCTTTTCTTTTGTCCCAAATGGAAAATCTTCTCAAATCAACACTTAATCTTCTCAAATCGAACACGTAAAAGATGCAGAATCAGCCTCAAATAGAAGAGAATCGCCTCAAACTCCTTGTTCAGCCTTTCTTCAAGCCTCCATGCAGTCCAAGTCACCCTACAACATCAAAGCCAGCTGAGACTCAGTCGAGGTTGGTGAGAATCTGCTATTTTTTCTTTGAATCGGCTCAACTCAAAGTAAAACTCGACTTGACTCGGCCGAAAAATCAGAAAATCAGCCGAGTTGAGCACTGTTTATCCGATTTTTGCTGAGAAACTCGCATGGGTGTGAGACTCGGGTGAAACTCGGCCCGGTCCCATCCGATAATCGGCTGATTTTTTGAACCATGACTGTCGCAACCAATTGCACTCCATGTCAGAGCTTTAAACCAGCAACCTTCCATGCAACCTTGAAACTACCATGAAAATCATCATTTTGGAAATCAGCATAATAATCGCACAGCGTCAAGCCAGCAACCTTCCATGCAAACCCACATTTCTCAACTTTACCAGCAGATTGAGCCTTTTTGTAAGCAATTTGATAAATTGCTAATGCCTCTTTTTTAATTTGATCTTCAGGTCTTGTTCTTTCTTTTAAACTCTCTAGATCCATAGAGAACCTACACAACCAAAGTGATTTAATTTTTAAAATTATAATATTTTAGACCCATGATCTTTTTGTTGTTGTTGCTACTCCAGTGCCAAATTGAGCCATAACTGTTGAATAGGTTCAGCTTAGGATCAGGCTTAGGAATATGGTTAAAAGTGCAAGAAATTAAACTTATCTCAGAATCACAAGGTGAGCTCCTAGTAAAAGGGTAAAACTTGCCTTCTTATAAAAGTCAAAGATATCTTGGCACCTCTTACTTTTCATATCGTTCTCCTCAATTCCACAAGCTTCACTCATTTCCTTTGAGTACTTATCATAAAGATCTCCCCACTTATCCATGCATTCTTTTGGGACTTCGGTATTCAAGCACGGAAGCATCTCAAACTCTGAGACAAAACCATAATTCATTATTTTTGTATGACATATGGAGAAAACTCTTTAAAACATACGAATACACTAGTATAAAAATTGGAAAACTCAGATATCTCCACGTATCTGAATATTCAGAGAAGGTGCGCTACAGTAATTTGCAAAGCACCAATTTTCTTGTGGAGTGACTTAAAATCTCGATCCAATCTCAATAGTTTTGCAAGAAATTAAGTCATCTATGTTTTTAGATTTTTTTTTCTATATCTTTGGAATAGAAGATAAACAGTTGCTTTTAAGTACTCTAGACCATTGAACAGCAATGATTTTCTATTTTTCTTGCTATCCAAAAAGATAGTAAAAATAATCTAAAAGATATAAAACTTGAACAACTCTGCATGGCCATTGAATCACAAAATTATAACACCTGGAGTCGCGCACAAGAGGATTGGTGCATTGCTAAGCATTGTAGTTTTACTCTATAAAGAAAAGGGAAGTACCGCTAACTTATTCATACAGAGAAAACAGTTAAGATCCAGAATGTTATATTTAAGAGAGAAAAGACAATATCTAGTGCCGGAAAGACATTTTTCATTCTATGTTGGGTCATATGTTTCTTTTCTCTATTAGTACTGGACATATCACTGGTAACACTGGAAAGATGAAAAGTATTTTTTTTATTTTTTTTAACCCCTTTGTAGAATTTTTGAAAATGTCATCAAATACCTCAAAGTCTTATAGAACAAAATCAAGCACACATACCAACCAACAAGAGAAGCACAATTTTCCTTTATTTGTTTATCTTTTGTGAAATCAAGCAAATGCTTACGGGACAATTGAAGCTTTTCCGCTTTCAATGACTTCACCTTGTCATATATCATACCAAATATACTTGAAGAGTTGTACTTGACCTTCTTTTCCAAAAAATGTGGATATTTGACCACCTTTAGATCATTCCCAACATTAACCTGTGCATTATAGAAAATCCAAATATATATCAGTTACCAATAGTAGCCACGACATCTTTTGCATGCAAGCTCTAACACTCTTACTATATGTTAATTACAGGTTGATCCTAGCAGTTCAGGTGCCAAGTTGTACTGGCTGGGTCAAATCAGGTGTAGGTTCTTTCAGGTTATTCGGGTTCATGTCAAGTAGGTCCGGATAATTAGGATCTTACTCTTACAATCGAGTGCATTATCTATAATTCACCCACAGAAAGAGAAAAAGTTAATTTCCAGTCTTGGGAGCATCAAGGGCGTCATAATATATGTTAATTAATTTTTCTATCTTTGACCAAACTTCTCCTTTCTCTACTCCAGGAGTGAGTAAGCGGTCCATATAAACCAACAATAATTCCGCAGCCAAGCTAACAGTGTAACTGTAAGATAAGAAATCAAGAGTAAACATTTACTATACACGCTCATGGGTTGGGCCAAGTATTGATACACTATCATTTGACAAACTTTTATGATTGCTTTTCTTTCCTTTTGCTTGTTTTTATGGTTAATCTCTTTATTGCAAGATTAGGGTTACAGAGGCACAATTGTACAATTTAATGTAATTTTATAATTTTTGTTGAATGAAATTTTATTTTTATTTTTTTTAAGAGGTAACTAGAGAACTGTTAGTAGTGTCACATCTGCAAAAGAAAAAAATGAACAGTAAGAACTAAGAACAATAACAGTAATAACAGGAAAAGGTTGGTATTGTACATCGGCTTCATATTTAAAAGGAACAAAGCATCACATATGACTCTTTTTATAACTATTAGGTTGATCAGATTGAACAAAGAAATGAAATCACCTCCCTTGAAATTTGCAATGAAAAGAGAGGGATGTGTATGAAAATTACCTTGGCTGAAATCTATTGTTCAGAAAACTGTGAAACAGCTTCCCTTCAAGTTCATTACTATTCATGTCAGTAATATCTATGTTCTGTGCACCTTTCTTTAACAAATTTTCTTCTGGTGGCAACCATGGTGGACTGGGGTTAAAATTCTTTAACAACTGTACAAAATTAAACAATCAGAAAACTACAACCACCATGTTACTTCATTTGTGGCCTGACAAAGCATTTGAGTTCCCATCATTAAAGAAGCCAAACTTACCTCTGGATGTCGAGATACCCAGTACATATCCCCATCAAAATCACTGTTAGCCATTTCATCAGCCAGTGATCTGGGTCCCACAGTTGGAAAGAAAATGGCAAATTTTGAGTCTCCAACAATTTTTTCCAAACCTTCTACAAATGTAGCTTTAAGTAGGTGTATGTCACCAGGATGCAGCCCCGGATGCTTGTACACTAAAACATCTCCCGATACCTGCCCCTTGTCCCTACATATACATTTCAGATTCAGATGTTGCTTAATCTTTAATAGGCTTCTATATTAAGCATTGTACTAAGGGTTTATAGTTTGTAGTTAAAGGCAAACAGGCCAACTTCTGTTTTCTTAAAATCGACTATTTTGAACTCAAAAGTTATCAACATACCTTCCAAATGCACACAAATTAGGGTACACAAGTGTGTGTGTGTGTGTGTGTGTGTGTGTGTGTGTTTTGCAAAATCAGGAAAAGAAGTTGCATACAGTATTATGCAAACTTGATTGGCACGGAGTTTCCCAGTGGGGTCTGTGGTCCCCATGAGATAGTAAGAGTCGCTGATTGGGATTTTTCCTGCCTGGAGACCTTTTCTTTCTTCCCCCATCAAAATGCCTAGCCGGTACTGTAAATAAGGCTCATCAAGAGGCATCCCCGACCAGATCATCCTGGCTATCATACAGTCATTGTCTATGCCCTCATTGTTCACTGCAACTGCCATTTACTTAACAAATGGTTATAAAACAGTTTCACCAAGTAAAACTCTGTGTGTGTGTGTTTGTCTGTGTGTCTATTTTTCTTCTAGAATATTCAATTGATCAGGTGTCCATGTTAATTTATGTTTTCTCAAAGACAGTTCAAGCTTGATTTTTACAGATGAAATTCTGATCAACACTAAATTGAGTTAAATTTAGATCAATATGCGATTTGTTACATTTAAGTGAATGGGACTTAATTGCATAATTGACTAAATGGAATAGGATTTACGTTTAAAAGCAGCATGTATGTCATAACGGGAACACTCGGTTTCTGCAAGAGAAGTTGATAGGAGGCCCAAGAAGAATTCTGCCGGAACCCCTCCAAAGTGAAGAAGTGCAATCAAGTATCTTGACAGGAGTACCTTCTTTGGACGGGTGCTGAAAAAGTAGAATAAGTCAAAAGATAGGAAACGAATGACAGGCAGTTTTGCAAATGAAAACTGTAAAATTAAGACAATATAATTGCTTAGTCCATTTTTTCTTATTCAGTACCTTGTGTTGACAACTTCCAAAGAGTTAAATGTTTGAACAGCACGCATTGAAGGATCTGGCTCCACTTTGATCATGGAAGGGCGAATTTGAATGGTTTTGTCTGGCAGCTATATGACATGGAAAATAAATGAACAGGAAAACAAAAGATATCATCAAGGATATCCTCCACTTTAATGGATAACAGCAGTATCTTTATAATGGCAATATAATATGCAAAATTAAGTACAATGTACTATATGGTCCCCACTAATCAAGTGGTTAATTCTGTGACATGTATATTATACCATTAGGAAACGGGGCGCATCGGACCCAAATCGATCCAGTGCTCACTAGGAACCATCCATTTCGTCTTATGATTCATGCATGTTGCTTCAATATTCATGAGGATCAAGCACACATGAATCATGAAACGAATCGGATGGTTCCTAATGGGCATCAGACCGATTTGGGTCTGATGCCCATCAGATGTGACCTGCTTCCATACCATTAACGTGTCAAAAAAATTAAAATGTTCTTTAAAGGAACTTTCCACATGTAGAATTCTTATTCTCTAGGTCCCATGTGACATTTATTATAAAAGAAAATGAAGTTAAGTGTTTCATTTAATCATTAATAGTTATTATCAGAAAAATCACTCTAAGAAATACATACTTAACATATTCATACGCTACACAAATAGGAAGAATTAAACCCAGAAATAAAAAATGAAATTGTTTAATACTGACTAGTAAATCCATAAGACCTAAATTCTTACAAACATAAAAATAGTCCAACCACTAAAGCTCCAGCAGGCAATCATGACATGTCATACAATTGTGAAAAACTGAACTTACCAGCTTGTTGACAAGAAGTGTTCCCTTCGCACACAATCCATTGTAGAACAGCCGAACTTGCATTAGAAGAGGCTGGAAACCAAGGTGAACAAGAGAAAATTTTCACTTCTACAGAAAATCCAGAGACTACTGAACTTTTATAAATAAAATAATGAATTATTGCATACCGGTCCATCATTGTCATAGATCTCTCGTCTTCTTGCACTAGCAAGACTCAGGCCATCTCTCCCAGCCTGAAGAAAATGAAAAAAATAAATTGAAATAAGATGGTAAAGGACACGTGAAGTACATTGATGGTTTAGCAGTTTAACTATGATAAACATAAAAATTTAGGTACATGTCAGCATGGTACTGTTTACCGTTATAATTTCTAGGGTCCATTTGTCTAAGCACCGAAAGCTTCCAAATAGCCTCAAATAATTTCATATTATGCAATGCGAATAGAAAAATATAATGAACCTGAATGTTCCCTTTAGACACATATATTGGGCACTGCAGAGCAAGGTCTTCAGAAATAAAACCGGTTCCATCTGTATGAATGCCGTTTAATTCAATGTTTCCATCCTACAAAAATTGCACCTAAATCAGATAAAATTTGCACTAACTAATAATATTTTTCCACGTTTTCCTTTTATAGGGCTGGTAGCAAAGAATGTTTTGCATCATCCACACATCAAACAATATCAAGCATACACGACACACCTTCTACAGATGGAAAATTGACATATAACCATGCAAAAGTGAAATAACATTACAGCATTGCCAATTTATGAAAAAGAAATGCAGTTCAGCACCTTCCTTGGAATTGGAGTAAAACCATATGTTTAGAACGTCCATAATGGTTAGTTGAGCTACTTCCATAATATTTGATGTTTAGTACAGGGACGTATAAGATTATGCAAAAACAGGTAAAATCACCGGCTTTACCTTACAGTGGATGTCTGAAATAGTTTGTACCGTCAACTCAGGATCAGATAAATTAATGTCAAGTTTTAGTGTCTTCGACAGAACCAAAGAAAGCCTGCATGTTTATGATTTGTAATTATACATACAATTCCTTCGATAAAAATTCATTTTATAATTCATTCTTAGAGAAAATAAGATTAAATACAAATAACTCTCCAGTCTGGACAAATTATATAAGAATGCCAAAACAATTAGAATTTACTACTACCTAGAGATGTATTTTGCTAAGCTGGGTACAGTATGTATATGCATAAAACTAAGGCGTATTTGGTTGACTGTCATGCAATAGTTATTCCGTTCCTTCTCCCAGCCCGAAGAAGTACACACAAAGTAGCACTTAACAGAGGACTTGGTACCACTTTTCTTCTTCTCCTCCTTTCCACCATCTTTGTACACTGCACATACAAATGGTGCATAGAGAAAAGAAAAGACCAAATATTACTACAGATCTGATTAGAAGTATAAAAGTAACGAAAGTATTCCAGTTTATATTAGTGGATGTAAGATTTGGAGGCCTCTCCCTTTCTTTTTTTTCTAAGGTTATCCAGGATCAGTGATCAAGTTTCCATTTCATACCAATCAGGTACCAGCGACTATAGAACACCAGTCCATGCATACATAATATTTATCCAAAAACCATGTAAACTAAAATCCAGAAATCACAATAGAGACAAAATATAGAATTTTAAAACCCAGCCAATATGAAAATAAAACCTTCTCAAATCAGTACAGGGACCAGTAATCAGCATATAAGTGCATATGATAACATACTCAAAAACTGATACTGTCGCAGGCCGAGTTCAATTCCCTGTTCCGCAACCCTATGATACACATCGCAATAGTAATCGAAGTCATCTGGATTTTTTTTCTCCTTGCTAACTTCTTCAAACTTCACTTGAAGAATATTTTCATCACCAAGAACACGTTGTAGGTGAGTCTTTGTAGACTCAAGGAAAGGACCCTGTATATAACACATAATTAACAATTATGCAAAAGTTACTAGTGCTGTGCACAGAAATTAAAGAGAATTATTTATCAGTATCTAAAATTAGATTTACTTGTTATGTTCCTCAACAATAAAGAGAAGTATCTTTTTAAGTTAGTAAGTACCTTAAATGTAGTATTTCCTTGAAGATCGACATGGCAGTGGAAGACGTGTGTTTTGTCCATGTCAGAGTCCAAAATCTGCATAGACAACAAAATAGTTCCTTGATGTAAAATTAATAAAAATCAACTACGTATCAAGAAGCAAGCATTGCATCAACAAAAACTAGATGGGTCATCATCTAACATATATTTATATTTATTTCTGGTCTATAGGTGCCATACAGGTAGCAATCAAAACCGGTACAAGTACAAAGGGAAAAGACAATAACCACCTTTCTTCTATCAGATGGCTGAATATTCTTCATCCCAAATTCTTTCCATATTTGTAACTCAAATGCTTCCATCGTCATGTATGTAAGATTATTTAGCAATTGCATTGAAACTGTCTCCTCTAATTTAGCCCTAAATTCATCACCATTGAGAAATAAATATCAACAAAAATTTCAGACTAATTAATCAACATAGAAAAACAAAAGATTCAGACTAATTCAGTAGTTGAAACAGGCCAGGCCAGCAACTAGAGCTTATATCTCAACCAACTGTTGAATTTGAAGGCACAGAACGTTGCCTGGATCAGTGTGAGAAAACAGATACCGCAATTGCAATAACTCACTTACAGAAGTAATAAAAAAGAAAAGAAAAAAATGAAAACATATCAACCTCCCGAGGTAACTGAAGATCAGAAATCTCCTCCTGAATTCGAAATCCCCCAATTTCTTCATCTGAGGGCTTATTACTCTGTGACATAAATCCCTCGCTCTTTGAGGTATTGAGCTATGACAATGGTTATCATACACTACTTCCGGAGGTGAATTTACAATTCTACCCGGAGTAATCTCTTGATCAAGCCGGATGGACTTCAGCTCCATTATTTCCCATCCAACTGAGCTTGTATCTGAATTATCTGTTCAGAAGTAAGATACAGAAGAAAGTGTGTAAACATCTGCAATACTACATGTCAACATCATCCGTGAGAACAGAGATTTACTGTCTAGCAAAAAATAAAAACTTTACTGAGCTACGATTCGATCTATTATCTAATAAGAATGGTTACCTCCGTCATGTTGTCCCGACAAAAAGCCGCATAATCCCTCCGCATTATGCGGCATTGCAATCTGAGACTGGTATTTCTTTGCCATGTACATTATAAACCTTGAAAAATTGTGCACCTTACGACTCGAAGCAATGTCGCCTAAAATTTTCAAGGATGCAAATTCGCCTAATCGGTCAAGCTCTTGCTGAGCGAGGTGGTCAGGCGGGGGCACTGATTTCTCCTTACATATTCTAGCAATCATATGCTCGACTGGGTCAGGAAGTGACACCATGGTTCGAAAAATCGGCCCGCGGCTGTGTCGTCGCAGATCGAGAAGTGATTGATGAAGTGATTGAAGCTGTGCCGTCGCAGGAGAAGTGATTGAAGAAGGCGCAGGCGCTGTAAGAGGAAGAGGGGTGGAGGGTTTAGGGGTTACGCTATAAGTGAGAGAGGGACGGAGGGGGTGGACTGGAGAGGAAGGTGAAAGAGGGCCGGACCTGAATTTTTTATTAAATAGAGTTAATTCGCTTCCCTCTTTGCTCAATCGAATAGATCAAATGGTTCCAACTTTCGTGCTAGATGCATATCCAACGGATGAAATAATTCCAGAATATTATAGAGCTTTTAATTGATATGAATTGGGGGAGTTAATTGGATTTTAATTGAAATTGATTTGAAAATTCGTTACGAACTATTCGAACTTTATCGTTCAAATTTATAATCCGATTAATTCAATACTAAATTATATATATCCAATTAAGTATTTACTAATCAACCTAACCGACTAAATTTGAAATTAATTCTTTTATAATACGAATTTTTGCGAATGACCTGCGTGAATTTTCTAAATTATAGTTATCTTTATAACTCGTAAAATTCTAATTATTATCACATCATAATAATTCATCATTTAATTATAGATTTAATATTTGTTTCAAACAGACGTTTTGATCCTATTTTAAAAAAAATTAAAAATTATTTGTGATGTATACTTAGTTAGTACATTGATCAATTATTATCTAATTAATAAAATTTTAATTAGTCGTAATTTGCAAATCGTTCGTTAATTGGGGGTCTCAATCGGCACAAGCGCAGGAGAAGGATTTCAAATTTTACAATCCGCTCCTCATGTGTTGCTAAATGTTTTACTCAATTTTACTATTTTTATTTGAGTGTAATATTTTGTCTTAATTAACATAGTCTTTTTTACAAATTATTTGTATCAATTTTTTCCTACTATTTGACTACAAAACTAGTTTATACCAAAAAAACCCGAGTTACTAATCTGATTTTTCCAATTCCAGCTAATTCATATGATTCTGATTCCATGGTCAAAAATATGATTTTGATTTCGGGTTTCAGAACTATGAGTGACACATCACAGTGTCTCCATATCGGCAAGAAGGGAGAAGTTGTGGAAAACGGAGGTGGTGGAGGCACCATCCGTGAAATTAAGGTTTAGGGTTTAAGCCTTAAAAATAGGAAAAAAATTGTAAAAAAAATAATTAGTACAAAAATGATATTAAGGTCAATTTTCACACTAATATAATATACTAATATAATAAAATATTAACGTTCGAAGCTAATTTGGGGAAGTGTAAAAACAAATGAAAACACATATCCATAGTGTTGTACTCTCAGGTAGGGTACGGATACTTCAGATAAACTCGGGATAGATAACGGGTAACAGATAGGTCGGGTAGTCAGGAAGAATAGGTACGAGTAGGATGGGTAATTTTTTTAAAACTGTACCCTATCCGTTTCATATTCATGCCGGTCTCAGGTAACGGGTACAGATATTTTTTTTTCTATTTCATAGAAACGGACGACCCAGATTTACTCTCAAGATACCTATTCGAGAGGAAATAAAAGGTTGGATTTGGAATTGGAGGGACCCTACAATCCCTTAGGATGGTAGCAGATTTATTTCCCTATTCGGGAATCAGGATAGCGCAGGGGCTAGTGTCATTTGTGCTTTGAGATTTGTGCCAAGTTAAAAGAATGATTCTTGATCATCTGTTTCAATTGTACTCAGTCAGTTAACCGGAGGGGATTTGAATTCGGTTAGGGGGGAAATTTGAAAAAAATTGAATTTCAAATTTTAAACAGGTAACGGGTATGGGTTAAATGGGTAAAGGGGTGCGGGTACAACGGGTTTGGGTGCGAGTACACGGGTGCAGGTACGGATACAACGGGTACGAATAGGCAGATTTCGAACATGGATACGAGTTCGGCAGATTTTTTTTCCAAAACGAGTTATTCGGTTCGTCTCAAATCCATACCTGTCTACCCGCTTTTACCTGGACACAGATACAGGTACCTTGGGTAACGGGTACAGGCCGGGCAAAACGGGTAGTACCCGTTCGGGTTTTAACATAACTCTACATATCCATAAATTTTCTTAACACTATATTCCATAGTTTTACAATTGAACCACATGAGCTGACTAAATCAACTCGTCATCTTCTATATTAAAATACAAATTAGGGGGTGTTGTTCTACAGAGCCAAAAAAAATGATGACATAACAGTGTCGAATAAAAATGATGACATGAAATAGTCAAATAAAATTAAAGCATACTCGTTTGTTTGCCTTTATCAACCATATCAAATTGAACTAAGAATAAATAATAAAAAAAAACAAACGATTACAATTTTGAAATATCTACATGCACTACAATGATGTAGATACTTTTTGCGAGAGGAAAAGCAAATTTATGACGGTACTCCCTCGCGAAAAGTACTGTCGCAAAAAGAAAAAGCTGAAGAATGAGAGTAGTCCGTCGCAAAAAGTCACTTTTTTATCCTCGTGAAAGGTGTCTCATTCTTGTTGTGATGTAGCAGTATAATCAATATAAATTGAAAAGAGGCACCGGCACCAAATGACATCGACAGAGGCGTGACTAAGTCTAAATAAATATTTTAATTAAAAGAAATAAAAAAGTAAGTATAACATTGTAATATCTAAACCATAATATTCATTATAAAATCCGAACAAAACTTGAATTATTCATTTCTCACTATGGTTGAAATTATGTGCCGAATAGACTCTTCGGCCCAATTTGTTTTATTAATTTTTGAAAATAGATAGATAAACTTAACAATTTGATTACCCTAGAAGGAGCATCCAATAAAATAGATAAAATATCTTCTAATTGAGATTTACTAGAAGTATTACGAAATAATTTTATGCTGAATTTTGTGACTATATAAAAATTTAATATATTTTTTCATGGGTTACTAAAAAAAATAAACAAAAATATTTTAGATCTGAATTATTAATCTCGATGCAAAAATTATTTCTGAAAAAATACATAAATTATCGTGATTCTTCACCTACATTCAAATTCTAAATTCTATATCAAATCCATTCAATCACAGGTGCTTAAAGTCATTTTATTTTTTAGTCAAACAACAAATGCTTTTCACTTTATTTTACTTTGCTCCAATTAGAAATAAAGATTAGAGAAAGCTCAATCCGTGATTTAAAATGTATACTTTAAGTACATTTACTGGGCCCACATTTTGTTTTACTATAGAATTGGAAACGTGTAAATCAGACTTACTGCCAAGAATCTTTGCCTTGTTATCAGGTAAGAATTGGAAGCGTGTAGTCAGACTTACTGCCAAGAATCTTTTGCTTGGTATCAGGGAAATTTTCCACACCAAGTAACTTGGTCACAGTACCCTCACTGGCAACTCAAACAGGTTATATCAACAGATGGCAGGTAGGTCCAGCTCAATTGTTTCACCAGCATACACGTGTCACCAATTTTTTTTCACCTTTCTCAACACACATGGCATGGCTATCTCAGACTCAGGGACATGTAATCTATTGAACGCTCATTAATATTTGCTGACCCAATAATAATGTACTCATGAAAGCATGAGAAACAACTTACAATAATTTTATAGTAATGCAGTATTTTATCACATGGCAACGCTACTGGAAAAACTGGAATTAGAATTGACCTATTTCAATTGATTATATTAAACCACTGATACTAACATCTATTTGGATTGGTTTTTTTTTTTTTTAAATTGATTCTAAAAACTATTTGGCTCGCCATTTTTAGTGAACCGATTCTGATAGTATTAGAATCGGTTGTTTACAAAAAATCGATTCTGATACTATCAGAAACAACCGATCTAGATATAAAAAAATCAGAATCAGTTATTTATAAACAACCGATTCAGATTAAAAAAAAATCAGAATCGGTTATTGATAAACAACCGATTCAAGTACTTTTTTTTTATTCAATGCTCATTACTTTTTATATTCAATAAAGGAAGATGATTTTTTATTCAATGCTCATTACTTTTTATATTCAATAAAGGAAGATGACTTTTTTATTTGAAAAAAAAAAACTAATTGTGCTGAAATTTTTTTCAAAATTCGAAACTTTCTTTAGTTTTTTTCTAGTTTCGAGATTAAAGTCATGGTTGTTGACAAGTTCTTAAGAAGTCACACCGAACATCTAATTGATTAAAAAATGCATCATTTAATAAAAGCTTTCCAAAATCAGGCTTTATATAGAGTTAGGTTAATATGACATTGGTGTCATTTGAAACTAAATAACACCACATTTTAAACCCTTAGATCTGCTTTAAGATTCGTAATATCTGCTTTTACTGTTCAAGCACTTTATTTTGTACGAATCTTAAAGCAGATTTAAGAATTTAAAATGTGGTGTTATTTAGTTTCAAATAACATCAATGTCATATTAGCCTAACTCCTTTATATATACCTGAACGTACAAGCCTAACAAGGGACGCTTATTTTTGCTTTTTTTGTTTTAAGGCTATCACCGGTACTTGATCTATAAACTAATTTATTTAGTAAATAATCGTATTGTGTATCATGCTTTAATTTTTATTTTTTTAGTAAATTAAACACAGATTACTTACTCTAATCTTTAACGTTATTCTCTTTTGGTTTTATCATTTCTTTTTATACTGAAGAAATATTAAAAAATATAGATCTTTTTTTCGCTAATCAGTAATTAATCACCTATTAATACCACCAACCACTACCATTGTTTCAATTTCCATCTCGTACCTTTTCCATCAATCATGATTTGAGTAGCGATTGAGATGAGGATGTTCAACTATTTAATATTCATAAAAAAAAAATCACATTTAAATTTCTACATTTTGTCATTTTTTACATAATTTTTTCTTTTTTTAGCCGCTAGATTAAAAAATTGTTCTTCTTCATCAATTATGTTATTATTATAAATGTTGTGAACTACATTCTTCTAGCTTGGTATACATAAGAAATTCGTGCTGGTCACTTGTATACTTTTCAACATTTTCCTTATACAAAAGCAAAAAAGTTCAACTGAAATTAAAGGAGGTTATTATAACCGATCCAGATAAAAAGAAAAAGAAAAATCAGAATCGGTTATTTGTAAACAACCGATCAAGATAGTAACTATTAGGATCGTTTTTTTTTTAAATAATCGATCTTGTTTTGTTTTTTTGTTTAAGTGCAGAACCAATATTTTGTAAATTCAAATAAGCATTAGGATCGGTTATTTCGAAATAACCGATCCTAATAGTATTAGGGTTCTTATAATTTTCATTTCGAGCCGATTCTTCGTTCTCATGTACTCAGCGATCCAGAAAGAATAGGCCTCTCAACTCCTCCATGTATCTATTTCTCTGTCTATCTCTTTCTCTCTTCACGGTTTACTCCCTCCGCAGCTCACCACCTTATGATCTTGCATATCTTCCGCTCACCTTAGCGCATCTCCTCCGCTCACGCTCACCTTAGTGTTTATTCCCTTTGCTGTTCACCTTAGGGTTTACTCCCTTCGCTGCTCACCTTAGGACGCTGCACCTCTAGTATTAGCTGTGCACGACAGCTCCGCACATCTCCTAGCTCCCTCTACGGTTTTGCATCTCTGTTGGTTGTGCACGACGCTAGAAGCCGAGAAACACTGACAACTTGGCCCGAGCACCGAGCACCAAGAATAAAGAAATTAATATGATAAGTGAACTTTGACATTTTTAATCTTTTGTTGGACAGATTTCAAGAATAGAGTTTATGCACTCAAAAGGGTATTTACATAGAGACATTAAATCAGATAATTTTCTCACGGGCCTTGGACAAAAAGCGAATCAGGTACAGCTCAAGTTATAGGTATATATGAATGTTAAATATATACTTTGGATCAACTTCACATGTACTCATTTTGGTAAAGTTGAATTTCTTTTTCATACTTCTTTTGTAGGGAGAACAAAACCTTACTAGTACTGCTCGCTATGCCAGTTGCAACACACATCTTGGCATTGGTGAGTGCATAAAATCTTATCCTATATTCAGATTTTTGCATTCTGATTTGTTTAGTGACAAATTCAAACTTCTGATTTTAGAACAAGAATGCTTTATAATGAAAAGATAACTAGAATCTAGAAATGCAATAAATTTAGTGTTTCTTATTTCCACTATTAAGTATTATACAATAATTTATTATATCTGGATTCACAAAATATTGGTTCTGCATTTAAAAAAAAATCAGGATCGGTTATTTATAAACAACCGATCCAGAAAAAAAAAGCCAGGATCAGTTATTTGTAAATAACCGATCCAGATAGTACCTATTAGGATTGATTGTTTACAATAATCGATCCTGATTTTTTTTATTGCAGAATCAACATTTTGTGAATCCAAATAAGCATTAGGATCGGTTATTTGTAAACAACCAATCCTAATAATTACTATCTAAACGGTTGTTTACAAATAACCGATCCTACTAGATATTAATCTGGATCGGTTTTCTGAAAGAACCGATCCAGATTAGTATCTATTAGGATCAGTTCTTAGGTATAACTGTTGGGTTTCGGATACCACTTTTGGGTTTCGGATACCACTTTTGGGGTTTCGCGGTAACCAAAATCCGTTTAGGCTTAAGGTGCGGAATTACCGTAGAACAAAAATTTCTACGGCCAACTTAAGCTCAGGATTAAACGGGGTATGTCAGGAAACTTTCCAAGGCAGTCCACCTTCAGTATTCCTTTGGCATCAAAACCCAATTTAATCCTTTTACAGATCTACTCCATGATTGATTTCTAAAACTTTAATCTACTTACCAATTAAATAGATTAATATAACATATTTATATCTTGTTTCCAAATCACAGTTGGAATGCAGACCGAGCGTGTAGAGCTACATCACGGAAGGAATCGACTCGTCTCAGAGCATCAGACGTCTGATGCCTCTATCGGTTATCCACCAGGACTAACCAGAGAGCGGTTAATTTCTTCTGCCAGAAATACCGTAAACCGCGAAATTCTGCAAAAACACTATTCACGGGGAAAAGACGAAAGCCCGTAAACATGAATTTTCGGTTACTCAATTTCATCAAATGAGCAAAACTGACATACCGCAAAATTCGGTAAAACACTATTCATCAATCCCGTAAATATACTCCACAACAACCCGCAAGATTATACGTCAACTACGTATAACTTTCTTTTCTTAACCGAAACACTATTTGGGAGAGAAACCGAGAAAGAGAGAAAAACCGATTCGATTCTGCACGAAACGGTACAAGTGAATTAGTGGTTTTTCTCTCTACATGCACCCCTCTATTTATAGGCTTTTGAGGAGGTTCGCAAAAGACCGAAATACCCCTCAACATATGCCTATTTACAAGGTATGCCATTGACACCTCATCCTTTTATATGTGAAATGACCAAAATACCCCTTCCACACCCTTCCACATTCTTCTCCATGCTTCTACATCATACAAGGTGGCATAGGTGTCAAATGACCATTTTGCCCTTGTGGATAGGATTGATGACATGCCATCTAGATAGGATCAATGACATGTCATGTGGATAAGGACGAATCTAAAAAAACCCGAATGCCCTCGGCCCGAACACAAATAATATTCGTATAATTATTCTGAATAATTATATATATATTTTTCTTACGGTTTGTTGTTTCGGTAATTTATACAACGTGTCCTGCACATTTATAAATTGACCGGTTAACTTTTATACAATGTGTCACACACGTTTATAAATTAACCAATGTTTTTGCTTGTTATTTTTACATAACATTTATAATTTAATTATAACACATATAATTAATTATAACCATCTTACTATTGATCATAACCAATTTATAATCAATCACAATAAGATTCTCCGATTAACTCCTATATGGTATGACCCAATAGGATCTGTGTTATGTTGGTAAATAGAGTTAAAACTGTTTTAACTTCTATAATCATGGGTGGCGTCTGGCAACACATCATGACCATCCAATTACACAGATGATACTGTACAGTACAATATCACGATCCAGTAAACAATTTACTTGTGTCTGTTCTTCTGTCTCATAGCTATCAGATTAGTTTCAAGGTAGATGTGTGTCATCCTTGTAAACTTAATCTTTTCTTGATCTTGAGCAGATTATCAAATATGATTACTCTTGTAATCATACCGCGCGCTGATAATCTTACTCTACCAAGGGGCCCAGTGATGCTATAGCTCGTATAAAATACGAGGGACAAATAGTATTCTTGGTAGACTATCACTTCCTCAACTAAGCTATACATATGGGAATGCTACCGTTATGACTGCTTTTTACGGACAGTGGTGGATAACAATCACACATATATATTTCTCGGTGGGAACGATAAATACCTCATACTGTAGAACGTGACACTGAATGAAAACATAAATGACACGAACACAATTCTATTTAATGTTTCATTCGAGGTCTGTCAAATACCATGTTCCTAGAACATGTATCTATGTGATTAAAATGACATCTCGTGTCAGGTGGTTTGTAAAACTTAACCATCTTTTAATCCACATACTAATCTTATAGCGGTAATTAGTGTTCCTGCTAATTACCTTGGTCAGTGACATTTTAAGATTAAGAGTATATATCATCTATATTATGAAGTTTCACAATTTCAGTCATGAACTCGAAATGATCCATAAATGCAATAATACTCAAGGCAACAAAATGATATTAATCATCCAATTCATGAACAAAGATTTATGATAAATTATCGTATTATTGACTTCTAGATTATTACAAACTAACAATAACTAAACCAGATAAGTGCCTATTTGGATTGGTTGTTTAAAAAATAAAAAAACCAATCATGATAGTGTTGGGGTTTTGACGGTTCAAACCCATTAATTTAGCTTAACAGCGGAAGTGTGTAAAACAAAATTTTTACAGTTAAGTTAAGCTAAAAATTAAACGAGGTATGCCAGGAAACCTTCCAAGGCGGTCCACCTTCAGTATTCCTTTGGCATCAAAACCTCATTTAATTTATTTACAGATCTACTCCATGATTGATTTTCTAAAGCATTAAATCTATTTACAAATTAAATAGATCAATATAACAATTTATACCTTGATTCCAAATCTCAGTTGGAATGCAGAATAAGCGAGAAGAGCTACACCAAGGAAGGAATTGACTCGTAGTATCACACGTGTGATACCTCTATCGGTTATCCACCAGGACTAACCGGAGAGTGGTTTATTTCTTCTGCCATAAATACCGTAAACCGCGGAATTCTGCTGAAACACTATTCACCGAGAAAAAGGACAAAATAAATATATTTGTGTCCCGAGGTTACTTGGTATCGCTTTAAAAGCTAAACCGCGGGATTTCGCAAAATATATTATTTTCCTAATCTCGAAATAACCGAAATCAAGGAAGAGAGAAAAACCGATTAACAAAGTAATCAGATTAACACGTGAATTAGTGAGTCTTTCTCTCTACCCCTACCCCTCTATTTATAGACTTTTGAGGAGGTTTGCAAAAGACCAAAATACCCCTCAAAACAAATCTATTTACCAAAAGCCCTTGACACCTCATCCTTTTATCATGTGAAATGACCAAAATACCCTTGCCACCTCACATGACACATGTCAACACATGGGAAGTCGGCACCAAGGTTAAAAAGACCATTTTGCCCTTGGCCCATTAAGGCATGAATAGTGTTGGGCTTTGATTTTGGGCTTTGACTTTGGGCCTTTAATTTTAATTAAGGCTTTGATTATTTTGGGCTTTTAAATCCATAATTCAAACCCATAATTAACAATTAAAATTCCAAATCATATATATATAATTGTCATGTACAATTATATTTCTTTTCGGTTATTGTTCGGTAACTTTTATACAACGTAACGTGTACGTTTATAAATTAACCGTTGTTTCTGCTTGTCATTCTAAATGACATTTATAATTTAATTATATCACGTATAATTAATTATAACCATCTTAATATTAATTATAATCAATTTATAATTAATCAGTAAGATTCTCCGAGTAGCTCCTATATGGTGTGACCCAATAGGATCTGTGTTATGTTGGTAAACAGAGTTAAAACTGTTTTAACTTCTGTTAGTCATGGGTGGCATCTGGCAACACATCATGACCATCCAATTACACAGATGATGCTGTACTGTACAATATCACGATCCAGTAAACAATTTACTTGTGTCAGTTCTTCTGTCTCATAGCTATCAGATCAGTTTTAAGGTAGATATGTGTCATCCTTGTTAACTGTATCTTTTCTTGATCTTGAGTAGATTATCAAATATAATTACTCTTGTAATTATACTGCATGCAGATAATCTAACTCTACCAAGGGGCCTAGTGATGCTATAGCTCGTATAGAGATACGAGGGACAAATAGTATTCTTGGCAGACTATCACTTCCTCACCTAAGCTATACATATGGAAATGCTACCGTTATGGCTGCTTTTTACGGACAGCGTTAGATAACACTTACTCATATATATTTCTTAATGGGAACGATAAATACCTCATACTGTAGAACTTTGACACTGAATGAAAACATAAATGACACGAACACAATTCTATTTAATGTTTCATTCGGGGTCTGTCAAATACCATGTTCCTAGAACATGTATCTATGTGATTAAAATGACATCTCGTGTCAGGTGGTTTGTAAAACTTAACCATCTTTTAATCCACATACTAACCTTATTGCGGTAATTAGTGTTCCTGCTAATTACCTTGGTCAGTGACCTTTTAAGAGTATATATTATCTATATTATGGAGTTTCACAATTTCAGTCATGAACTCGAAATGATCCACAAATGCAATAATACTCAAGGTAACAAAATGATATATAAACATTCAATTCATGAACAAAGCTTTATGATTAACTTATCGTATTATTGACTTCTAGATTATTACAAACTAACAGATAGTATCAGTATCGCCTTCATAAGGATCAGTTATATTCCGATACTAATATGCGTATGTAACCGATCTTGATTTCACATTTTCCACTAGTGTAAATATATACTATTTGTTGTATTAATAATTTAATTTTTAATTTTCAAATGATAAAAGTGTATCATTATTCCCACTTGAGCAATGTATGTGTATAGAAATTATAATATTTTGAATTTGTCTAGTACAAAATCAACACACAGAAAAAGTCAGAGGTTGATTGCAATTATTTTTTTAGCGTTGATCTTAATTTGTATGAATAACTATATATATATGACACCATATATATATATATATATATATATATTCTCCATATCTTATTGAAATTAAATAATCCAAATCACATGTGTAATTTGTAACCATAATGCATGTGATCTCTTGGATATTTTATTAACCCAACAAATAATTTGGCTTATTAGATACAATACCAGAGGCCCAATATTTTATCACATGACATGAATCATATGAGGAATCTATCCAATTAAATGTAAACGAAAATAAACAAATATAACAATACCACAAGGGCATCATTATTTATCTAATCTCCTAAAAGAGAGCATTATTTCTGGTGTAAAATTAAGTATAAAAGATAGTTACAGGTCCCTACAGATCATTCATAGCTAGACTAATAGAACAGGCCACATACAAGAAGATTTTAAAAAAAAAATTAGTACACAAATGAAGAAAAATGATATGATTTAAAAAATACAAATTATATAGTTTCAATTAATTAGTATCCAAAATCTTCCTTTCTAGAATAGAGCATTTTGCATTAGTAGCTTCTTTCTTCTTCTTGTTTCACCAAATAACCGGACTGCATGCAGGATATCTAGAATTAAAAAGATAAATAGTTTTGTTGCAATTTTATCGATAAATTATGTTGTGTTATGTTCCAATTTTATGGATAAACTAAAACAGTACTAAATTTTTTATTGCATTATGTTTGTTTTTTACATGGTTGGCACTTGTTTTTACATATTAACTAATTTTTACTAGTTATAACTTTATACAAAGTTTACACTTTATGTAATATATATATATATATTTCAAAGATAAATACTATACAATTTATTTTTCTATGTGAAGCATTAAATAGTGTTAGTGTGTATAAATTAAGAATTACAACCGTCAAGCGTGGCGACCCCTATGTAAATGTTATTTTATCAAAAGAATTAATGAAATTTTATTCAAAATTGACACTTACTGCAACCTTCAATTGTTTCGTACTAATGGCTATATAAATACAATAAATGTGGAATTTCCTTGTTGACGAAATATCAATTAACCTGCACTAATCTAGGGCAATTCGTTAACACCATAAATTTTATAGTCATGATATAACATTCTTTCCATTTTTTACGTTGAACAAAGTCCTTTATTGCATATATAATATATGAAAATAATAAATAACAAAGATCCCTATAATATAAATATACGTGCCAGATATCAATTACAGAAAAAACTGCAAACACCCATTAATAAATGGAGATGAAGAATTGACATCCACATGTCGTGCATTTCAAAGGAAACCTATGACCGCATTGCGGCAATGCTCTCAATTTCTCTCAATTTCCTCCAAATTAATGAGTTACGATACCGCAAAATATACTGTTGAATTTTGGGGTAATTTAGAAGAGACAAAGAGAATGGTTTATATGGTAAAAATGCATTGTATTTTTTTATTTTTGTATATTGGTCTTAACTTTACAATAGTGATTTCTCTCTATTTATATTACAATTGTTCCAACGGCTAGAATAGTATACCGTTGGTACCTTTCCTAATTAATTAATGCTCTACCAACTCTATACAGCTATACTTATCAATTATTGAAATAATACAAATTATAATGGTCACTTGATCGATGATGTACGACTAAAATCTCGATCTCATTTCTCAACATATACTCGTTCCAAGGTCAAGAAGTCATGAATGGACGGCTTCTGATTCTACAGTTTTGTTAGAAAAATGATCCGACCACTCCACTCTGGGTATTATCTATGAAAGTGGAATGTCTCACAGTTAGGTGGTCGGGACATTTTTCAAAAAAATTTAATTGAGAGAGTATAAACTATAATGTTTATGCTAATGAGTTTGAAGTGACTGTTTGGTTGAACTGTGAAAATAATTGTGAGGAATTTTAAATTTGAAAAGTTATTCACGAAAAACTGTATTTACCTTTCCAAAAGACTTATTATTAATATTATTTTTTTAGATTAATATTTATTTAATGATTTTTATAATACTAAAGGAATTAATAAAATGAATTCATTGATAGAACAATTACATAATATTTGAATATGAATAATAGAGTAGAACTAGGTTGTTCCTGAGTTCACTAAGTTTCTTGGTGAACTCAAGTCTAAAATCCATTGCATCTGCTTCAAATGACGAATTCGAATTATTAAAATCCGTCTATCTTCCAAGTGATGCATATATGAAAATTTTAAACATTTGAATTAATTTAGTATAAAGTTAAGCGGTCAAAATTAGATGGTTAATAAATTAATTTTAATGCATTTATTTTTTGAATATTTTTTGACCACTTGACTTTATGTAAAATTAATTTTAAAATTAAAAAAATTTACATGTAGACGCACCACTCATAAGGTAGACATGTTTGAACAATTCGGATTCGCCATTTGAAGCCGATTTGATGGATTTTAAACTTGAGTTCACCAAGAAACTTGGTGAACTTAAGAACACCTAGTTCTACTCTGAATAATAAGTCTCATAAAATGTCATGAAAGCAATGTCACATCTTTTATGGAAATATGAATCTGGTAATTCATACAGAAGTGCTGTTTTCTTCACCAATTTTATGTTGTTGTGTACGTTTTGAATTTAAAATCTAGAGACTAGAGGGAAGCCTACTCAAAAAGGCCCAATTTTTTAATCTAATTAGAGAAGTGTCCAAAGAAGTATACATAAAATATGAAAGCTCCTGTCTGATAAAAAGGCCCATATTGTCCCAAATTCACATCCTCTCCAATACCTGATAAGGAAATCTTTTACAATTACTAGATCTGAACCGTACTTTTTAACTTGGCACGAATCTCAAAGCTCAAAAATACAGCCCCCTACAGTGACCTGAATCCCAAGCCGGTTGAGATTTAATCTCAAACAGTAAAGTAAGTGATCCTCTGCAATAATGGTGCAATACCTGAGAGGATACGGGTTCTATTGTCCCAAGCCAAGACCCATTAATCCCTTAATACTATTTAAATTAATTGTAATGTTTCTTTCTTTATTTTTTTTGCTAAATGCATTTGTAATGCACTGCCTCAGAGAAGGCAATTCTAATGTTAGTATGGGGTATTTTGTGTTGGTTTGTTCAAGAGGGACTTTTTTTTTTCATCATGACATCAGATCATCACCGATAAATACGAAGTACACAAAAAAGGTGAACAGTACTGAAACAAACTTATGAACTACCAAATTCATTTCCTAACAATAGAGATGATATTGCATTCATGCGATTTATGAGTGTGTGATATGTTAGATATCTATAAGTACAATACTTTTTGTAGTTGTTCCATCAAAGATGCATTTATTATTTTTATTGAATATTATTATTATTCAATTGAGAGATCAGAGAAAATCTAGTAAATGTTCTACATGGAAAATTTGACGACAAAGGTAATGATGGACACTAGAAAGAAACCAAAATTCAATATATAGTTAATTAGGGGGAAAACAATTAAACAAAAAACCATGTAACAATATTCCTGAGCAGCCCCATTATATTTTTGCACAAAGCTCAAATTTTCAATTTAATTGAAAAATAGTACACACTAGCACACTAAAACTTTGAATGCTCCTGATCTGATATAGAAGTCCCTTGATTTGATCTGATCTAGTATAATTTCTTGTCCAGTACATTTTCAAGAAAAATATCTTTAAACTCTTCTTTGATTTAAGATGTTAGCATGAATTGCATTGTAGGTTTATTGCAACTATTTTCAATATTAATGCCGTGCAAATACTATGAAATAAAAATTATATGTATTTTATAGGAACATACTATTTTTTATCCCCCTAAATTTTAATTAATGGAGTAAATAGTAATGGTGCCTTTCAATTTTCATTAATGCAGTATACAATATTTTTTTCAATAACAGATAAGTGACAATGAAAGTGCTGACGTGAAAGTCATCGAGTATTGATCTATAGAGAAAAATTTGTCATATCTTCAATTGTAGAAACATTTTACCCGCAACACATTTCCCAATCTGTGAATAACTCGACTGATATGAGAAACTAACATATAACATACTCAAAACACTAGAGCTGCATAGTAATTTGCTACAATGATGTCAACAACATCTTATTAATTTTTAACAGTTTTACATATTTTTCATAATTTTTTTCTCCTTAGTTTCATAGAACAGTAATAATTTCCTTATTTCCAAAGTATGTTTGATTAATTTCCCCTGTAAATTAGTTGAAAACATGTAATTAGGTCTTGTTGGACTTTCTTTTATTCCAAATACTAGATAAGTTCGTTTGCTCATGTAAAAGTATAACTAATGCTTATGATTTAATGTGAAATATTAGAAGATAATGCTCTTTCTACCCAAATATTTAAGCTATTGCATATATTTTTATTCACATTTGTTTATTAACTAATTTTTACATCTTACGAATTCAGCTTGATTGCTCTATTATTATACATCTTTGTCATTTCTAGCTATTTGATCCCTTTTAAGTAGGCGTGCTTCTGAGGAAACAAATATTCATATGTTATCGGCCTGAAAAGGCCCAAAACCCATTATGAGAGAAATTAAATGTTATACTTAGGTCTTCAAGCCCATTATGAGAGATCAAATTAAATCTCTGCCATTTCTACAACAGATCGGTTTCACCATTGAAGATATATATTTCAGGTTTCATTGCCAGCCACCCTTTTCCGTTTGCATTCAATTGTGTGGCACAGATTGACTTCTCACTACTGGAAAAACTGAAATCAGGATTGGCCTATTTGGATCGGCTGTATGAACCAACCGATACTAAAAGCTAATGAAAGCACAGCACATGAACTAATTGGATTGGTTCCTAGCTAAGAATCGATCCTAATACTTGCTAATTAGGATCGGTTCTTAGCTTAGAACCGATCCAGATACTATTTGGATCGGTTCCTAACTAAGAACCGATCCTGATACTTTTTTTTCAAAGATGGTTCTGCAAAAAAAAAAAAAAATAGTATCAGGATCGGTTGTTATAAACAACCGATCCTGATACTATTTTTTTTTTTTGCAGAACCAACTTTGAAAAAAAATAGTATTAGAATCAGTTGTTTCAAATAACCAATCATAATACTATTTTTTTTTTTTTTGCATAACCAACTTTGTGTGGTGCGCTGTAGTCTAAAATGCTCTGTTCGAATTAAAAGAAAATTGGCACAGTGACAGCTTCAAAATTGAGATAGCAAATTTCATTTTATAATTAAATTTAAGTTTAATTGATTTATGAATTGAAATTTCTACAAATTAGATTTTTTCAATATTTTAAAATATTTATGTTTGTAATTTTAATATTGAGAAGTATATGTAATTAGGCATTTGTGTTATATGTAATTAGTGTGGTGATTAATAGAATATATATATGGCTGTTGTATATGGTATATGGTTCAATTATAAAATTTTTTTGATGAAAATTAATGTAATTTATATTATTAAAATTTATGTGATAATATAATTAATTATTTGACATTGATATTTCATTTTGAAGTCATTTTGACTATTAAATTTTTTTATACAATCATGCATAATGCATCAATGACTTGTGCCATACAATAATATACATAGGATTTGAACCCTTGTTGTGTAGGGTTGTGAAGGAACGAATACAAACATCAGCATTTGGTCGATCGGAACCGTTAAAATGAAAGAATGTCATATTAATTTCACCATTATAAAATTTGATACAATTCGGGATTCGTTTACTAGTTCATCAAAGCAAAACAATATAGCAACATCGCACGGCCGTAAATAGTTTATGTTGGATCAAAACTTGCAATTGTCGGGCCTTCGGCACTTTTACGTTATTAAAGTTTCATGTTATATCTTGATCGTTTTAAAAATTATTACATGTCATTTAATTACAGACTGTAGCTACCGTGCTACGAAACCAACGCTCGACTCAACCTTTTAAGTGTGATTTAAATTTTATTCGGAGTCGCCACCCGTAATACAACGGGAAATATACAATCTAATTTATTTTATGCCCATGGATAAGCTAGGTTCGTGTCTTGGTTATGAATGTGGAAGGTGTTAGGCACCACACTCACCCGATCAATTGGTCTCTACTAATTCTAGCTTTCAAAAATTTATTTCAACGATAATGTATATTACAAAATGAGATAAACAAGCTTAACAACAACAATAAAAAAAGAGAGAAAGATGGAAAAAAAAATAAAAAAAAAACAAAGCAGCCAAGAGAAAGATAGAAATTAATCAAAAATTTCAAGCCACGTTGATCTTCGTTCTCGTTAATTGCACGTCATGGAACATGATGATCTCTTCAATGGCTCGGATGGATGGTTTTAGTATTTGAGAACTTAGTTAATAGGATAGCATGATAGGTTTGTCACTCATAATTTTTTTTGAAGCTCATTAGGAAGATGTTTGTGGACAGCTACTATTCTAACTTGCTGTTTTTTTTTCTGTGGGCTGAATTATGGACGTTTTTGCTCTCTTTTGTGCTTTGGGTGCTCTAACCAACCATGAAAATGAAGTGAAGATGTAGAGGGCTATTTATAGGTGGAGTTGGAAGCCATTTGAAGCTTAAAATCATGCTTAATCTGCTGCAAGAAGCCATGCCCCACAGCTGATCCTGTTTTGAACATATTTGACTAGAATTAGAAAAAGGCTGTGAAAAACACTGAGATATAATGATTATAATGCAGGAGCAAAATCCAAACAATGTACACAGGTACTTAGCTGGTTTTTCTTAGTTTTAATGGCCATTTTGCACACTTTAATCATGTTTTTTACCAAGAACAAGTGGAAAGTGCAGCAGCTGGAATCCTGCTGTTCATTTCAGAGATTTGTACTTATTTTAGGTGATTTTCAAGAAGATAAAAAGCTGAAAAGTTGCTGCAAAGATATGAACATACTATATATTTCTAATATACATAAATTTGCTAATTATATTGTCCTTAATATCATTTTTCCACTGCTCAATTTGGTGCTGGAATTTTGCTGCTGCTGCATTTTTCCTTTGCTGGTTTTTCTGGTTGCTGGGATTTTGCATATGACTTAAATCAGAAAAATACTGCTAATATTTGTAAGTTTAGGTAAATAATTTAGGGTTTAAATTTTAGGACCTAAATGATAAATTTTAAAATAGATAATTATCATAATAATGCACAAACTCACTGAGTTGATGTGCTAAAATTAAAGTGTCATCTACTACTCGCTCATTGGCAGATGATTATTGCACCATATAACTTCACATATTGTATCCCATCATTGGTAATTTCTTGGATAATTAAGCATCAAATAATCTCTAATATTTACCAACTTCTAACTAGGCAAGTAGATAATACCATATTATTTTTTTTATACTTTAGGTGATCACTTATGTTTTACTAGAATTGGCATGCTAACTCCTTTGAAATAAATTTTCTTTTGGGATGGCATGATTTTTGACCCATAAGAATCAGTATATATATCACCTTTTTAAGAAAAAGTTAATTTATCTAATATTTAAATGCAACATCATGTGAAATAGTCAAATATTAAGTTGAAATTGAAGCTAGAATCCAGCTAAAAAGGGGTTTCAAGTTGCTCCTTGGCTGGTTTTGCCACTTGCACAAGTGATTTGACTATATATTTTATAATCAACTTGTCATCTTGCCACTAACTTCATTTGGTGAACTTTTCTGAATTTTTATTTGGTAGTGTAATTATGCTCAAAGCTTGTGAAGATGTGACTTTTCTGAATTTTTGTGATGCTATAAAATATATTTGCTAATTCTAGAACACTTAAGTAAAGTGACTTGTACACTAAATACTATCCTTTTCCATATTAAAAGGCTTCATTTTGGGGATGAAAATAATATATGCTTGATATAAATGGTAATGTCTTGCAAAGTTAAGCATGAGTATTAAGGGTTTGCACGTATTTTATAAAACATGGTTAGTAATATTTATAAGATCTGATTATATATTCTTCTTGAAAAATGTATTTGTGACTTATTAATTTTTGCTATATATGCTAAAAGAGAAGCATGGCATGATGATGCAAAGCGATGTTAGTTTTAAACACGAAGCAATAATTAATTATCATTTGATTCATGAAGGTGAAAAATAAACATGTTGATGATATGATCTTTTATTTTTAGCAAATGATTGCTTAAAATTTTTGGATAGTAATTTCATCCAAAATGTTTTACTAAATGCAGCTCGTTAAGACTATTAAAACCAAATTAATTGACTGATCCTTATCCTTAGCTTAACCTTAAAAATAGGATATAAGAAATAAATATCTTTTATAAGATTTTTATTCGCAGTCATACTTCATCTAAGATTTTTATACTTCAGAAAAAAATATATATATAGCGTACTACATGTTTAGATATTTATAGTTTGTCTAAGCGAGGGTTGAATACTTGTTCTTGTCACAATAAGAAATGTGGTACATGCTTAGAACTGGTATTTTGGTGTACCGAACGTTTGTTCAAGCTTGAACAATGCAATTCATAATAATAACTAATTCATGTTATAATTTTGAGATTTTATCTTAATTTTGCGAGATGATATTTTTTCTCACTATATATATATATATATATATATATATATTTAGATGTTATCTTAATTTTGCGAGATAATATGTTTTTCCTCATCCTATATATATTTTTTAGATTTTATCTTAATTTTGCGAGGTGATACAAAGCACTAGAATTTATCATAAAACTGTGGATAGGAAACTGTCAGTAATAATCATTGTTAATGCGGATATAATTATATATATATATTTTTTGAAGTATCTTTCATAATATTCATGCTGAATTTTGTTCAACCCATAGTGAACATTTTTAGTTCGAAACTAGGCAGTAAAAATGGTACTTACCAAAAAAATGATTGCGAAGCGTACCTCAGTTTGCAGGTGCATGGAGATAACATTATTCATTCATCTTGGATTTTTCAACTTGCGTTTAGTGCAAGCGCTTTTTTTTTTGTCAAGATAACACAATTTGGGGTGTCTGCACAGACCCACCGTTGGATGATCATGCAGAAATGAACGGTCTGCATTCCATTTAACAATTTGATGCCATTAATAATAATAAAATTATACAAAATTGATCATAGTAGAGTTGATTTGGCCATACAAACACAAATAAATATTTTTTATATTTTTCACATTTTTTCGTAATATTTATCCGCGTACATGCATTACCAAACAGAAAAGAAAATAAATGGTAGTCGTTTGATGGTTGATAGACCATCAATATGAGTGGGGTTTACCTCAGTGATCCTTCTTATATATAGTATCAGGATCGGTTTTTTATAAAAAAACCAATCCTGATACTAATTTTTTTTAGTAGAACTAACTTTGAAAAAAAAATTAATATCAGGATCGGTTTTTTATAAACAACCGATCCTGATACTATTTTTTTTTTCAAAGTTGGTTCTGCAAAAAAAAAAAAATAGTATTAGCATCGGTTGTTTATAAACAACCTATCCTGATATTATTTTTTTTTCAAAGTTAGTTCTGCAAAAAAAAAGAAAAAAAAAAGAAAAAAAAAGAAAAAGAAAATAGTATCAGGATCGGTTGTTTATAAACAACCGATCCTAATGATAACTCCCTATATAATCTACTTAGGGTTCTTCTTATTTTCATTTCGCGCATCTCATTTTCATCTTAGCGTCTCTCTATCTGTCTCCGTATCTCCCTCTCAAAATCCTCAGTACTCTTTGTCTCTCTCTCTCTCTGTCTCCGTCTCTCCCTCTCCTCCGTGTCTCTCTCTCTCTCTCTTTCTCTCCGTCTCTTCCTCTCAAAGCGGAGCCTCTCGCACCTCCGATCAACTAATCATCCGGCCGATCAACTATTATGGTATTAGTTTTATCTAATTTTCTCATTATTATACTTTTAAAACACATTTTTTTGTATTTTTTTATTGAAAAATATTTTTCCATCTAATTGTTACCTTTGTTTTTGTTTTTAGGGTCTTTTTTAATCTCAAGTGATGTGATTGCAAAAGAGGTAATTATTGATTTTTTTTATTGTTGTGCTTTACATTAATTGCATAAATGTGTGTTAATTGAAGAAATAGCCTAATTAGTCACTTGTATGTTTGTTAATTATTTTTTTTGGATTTAAATTTCTTGTTATAATATGTAATGCTTTACAAAATGTTGGTTCTTGGAAAAAAAGAAGAATTATGATCGGTTGTTTGAAACAACCAATTCTAATATTATTTTTTTTAAAGATGGTTCTGCAAAAAAAAAGAAAAAAATAGTATCAGGATCGGTTGTTTATAAACAACCGATCCTGATACTATATATATATATATATATATATATATATAGAGAGAGAGAGAGAGAGAGAGAGAGAGAGAGATAGGCTATGGTGCATTGCACTATAAATCATGGATTTAAAGTCCAAACGACTGATCCGAACCATTAGATGTTTAATCCATATTGAAATGTGCTTGGAGACCAAATTTTACATTTTTTGAAATTTTTTTACTATTTATTAAGTATTTTTGAAAATTGCTGTTTTGCTGTGAACAGTAAAAAACAGTAAAATTTTCTGGACCATCAGATCAGCGACTTTAAAAATTACTTAATAAATAGTAAAAAAATTCCAAAAAATATAAAATTTGGTCCCCAAGCACATATTAATATGAAGAACAAGATGAAAGGTTCAGATCAGTCGTTTAGAATTTAAATCCATAATTTATAATGCAATGCATGAGAGGGTTCATGCATTGCAATACACCATAGCCCATCTCTCTCTCTCTCTCTCTCTCTCTCTCTCTCTCTCTCTCTATATATATATATATATATATATATATATATATATTGCAGAATCAACTTTGAAAAAAAAAAATAGTATCAGGATCGGTTGTTGTGAAACAGCCAATCCAAATTATTGTAGTATCAGTATCATCTTCATCAGGATCGGTTGTATTCCGATACTAATATGCGTATATAGCCAATCCTGATTTCCATATTTTCCACTAGTGTCTGTATGGTGGTCCTTGAATCGGTAGAGCATTTTTCTTTGTTGTTCAAAAACTAGTGGAGCAAGCCTTTGGGTAGCAACTTATTAGAAAAGGTGCTAATGTCAAACTTATCTTTTTTTTTTTTTGGATAAAAGGCTAGTGCCCGTTTGATTCAAGAAACCCGAACCATTACAATCACAAACAAGAGTCATGTTATCTAAAACAAAAAACAACCAGATGCATCAACCCTAATTACCCTACCTATCACTAGATATCAGTTTAGAAGTTTCTGACTAACAAAAGAAACAGCACAACATCCAAACGATATAGTCATAACAGGAAAAGATAATCTAATTATATAAGTGGATCCAAGATCAACTCGCAGCAGAATGGTCTGTCTCCTCCTCAGGTGGCTGATACAGTAGCATCTGTGTATCCTCTGGGTCCCAGATGCGGATGGGTATCTCCTCAATGATCTTTGGCAACCAGACTGGAATCACATCCCTTGCTTGACGTTTCACTAGACCTGTACGTTCAGTAATTGGTCAAAGCAATAATCATTAAAATGATTGATCTAAATGCCTTAGAAGTATGATGTTGAAAACAAAGCTCATTCATTAATTTCCAAATCATCCAACTAAGTGCACTAAACACTAATAAAAATGTCATCTGTAATTTTTTTGGTAATGAACTAGCAAAATGTCATCTTTCTCGTTACGTTCCTTTTGAGAAAGACAAAGAATATGTTTTGAATACACAGGTCCCTGTAGAACCTGAAAAGGTTGAGAGCAACTCCATCAGTGCTCACATACTTCGTATGACAAGCAATATAGAGCAGCTGAAGGAGCTTAACTGTCCGTTGGACAAACAGTTGGACACAGAAGTTATCCTGAACTCACTTATTTATACGATGAATAAGAGATGGCAGGAGCTCTAAGGGATATTTAGGATCGCTGATGACGACATTAAGAAAGGTTCTTATGTCCTCATAATCCAAGAAAATAGGAGGAAGATCCAAAAGGCAAAAGGCAAAATGGCTCCTAAGTACAAAGGCAAAGGGAAGTTGGTTCCTAAAATGAATACTCCCATGATAAATGTTTCTGCTGACTCTGACTGCTATTATAGTAATAGCTGAGATCACTGAAAGAGAAACTGCCCAAAATATCTGGAGAATCTGAAATCTGAGAATGTCTCAGAAGCATCAGTCTTAGATATTTTTGTTATTGAAGTTAACGTTGCAACCTCTATTAATAATTGGCTATAAGATACCAGATCATGTGCTCATATGTATTTGAATATGCACGCGCTAAGTAATATGAGGAAGCTTCGAAATAAGAAAATACAACTCCAAGTTAGAAACGGAGCAAATGTTGTAGCCGTTACAGTCGGTAGTATAGAGTTGTATTTGCCTAGCGGGCTAGTCATGGAACTAGAAAATATTTATTTTGTTCCCACTATTTCTAGAAATATCATATCATGTTAGACATGAATGGTTTTTCATTTGTTATAAAGGACAATTGTTGTTTTATTTATAAAAATGATACATATTAGAGTGTTGGGTTTCGGATACCACTTTTGGGGTTTCGCAGTAACCAAAACTCGTTTAGCTTAAGGTGCGGAATGACCGTAGAACAAAAATTTCTACGGCCAACTTAAGCTCAGGATTAAACGGGGTATGTTAGGAAACTTTCCAAGGCGGTCCACCTTTAGTATTCCTTTGGCATCAAAACCCAATTTAATCCTTTTACAGATCTACTCCATGATTGATTTCTAAAACTTTAATCTACTTGCCAATTAAATAGATTAATATAACATATTTATACATTGTTTCCAAATCACAGTTGGAATGCAGACCGAGTGTGTAGAGCTACATCACGGAAGGAATCAACTAGCAGTGTCACACGTGTGATACCTCTATCGGTTATCCACCAGGACTAACTGGAGAGCGGTTTATTTATTCTGCTAGAAATACCGTAAACCGCGGAATTATGCAAAAACACTATTCATCGAGAAAAGGATGAAATAAATATATTTGTGTCCCGAGGTTACTTAGTATCACTTAAAAGCTAAACCGCAGGATTTCGCAAAATATATTATTTTTCTAATCTCGTAATAACCGAAACCGATGAAAAGAGAAAAACTGATTAACGAAGTAATCAGATTAACACATGAATTAGTAAGTTTTCTCTCTACCCTCACCCCTCTATTTATAGTGTTTTGAGGAGGTTCGCAAAAGACCGAAATACCCCTCAAAACAAATCTATTTACCAAAATACCTTGACACCTCATCCTTTAATATGTGAAAAGACCAAAATGCCCTTTCCACACTCTTCTCCATGCTTCTACACCCTTCTACACCCTAAGGTGTCATGCAAGGTGGCATAGGTGTGAAATGACCATTTTGCCCTTGGCCCATTAAGGCATGAATAGTAAAAGGCTTTGATTTTGGGCTTTGACTTTGGGCTTTTAATTTTAATTAAGGCTTTGATTATTTTGGGCTTTTAAACCCATAATTCAAATCCATAATTAATAAATTAAAATCCAAATCAAATATATATAATTGTCATGTACAATTATATTTCTTTTCAGTTGTTGTTCGGTAACTTTTATACAACGTAACGTGTACGTTTATAAATTAACCGTTGTTTCTGCTTGTCATTCTAAATGACATTTATAATTTAATTATATCACGTATAATTAATTATAACCATCTTAATATTAATTATAATCAATTTATAATTAATCAGTAAGATTCTTCGAGTAGTTCCTATATGGTGTGACCAATAGGATCTGTGTTATGTTGGTAAACAGAGTTAAAAACTGTTTTAACTTCTATAATTATGGGTGGCGTCTGGCAACACATCATGACCATCCAATTACACAGATAATGCTGTACTGTACAATATCACGATCCAGTAAACAATTTACTTGTGTCTATTCTTCTGTCTCATAGCTATCAGATTAATTTCAAGGTAGATGTGTGTCATCCTTGTAAACTTAATCTTTTCTTGATCTTGAGTAGATTATCAAATATGATTACTCTTGTAATCATACTGCGCGCTGATAATCTTACTCTATCAAGGGGCCCAGTGATGCTATAGCTCGTATAAAATACGAGGGACAAATAGTATTCTTGGTAGACTATCACTTCCTCAACTAAGCTATACATATGGGAATGTTACCGTTATGACTGTTTTTTACGGACAACGGTGGATAACAATCACACATACATATTTCTCAGTGGGAACGATAAATACCTCATACTGTAGAACGTGACACTGAATGAAAACATAAATAACACGAACACAATTCTATTTAATGTTTCATTCGAGGTCTGTCAAATACCATGTTCCTAGAACATGTATCTATGTGATTAAAATGACATCTCGTGTCAGGTGGTTTGTAAAACTTAACCATATTTTAATCCACATACTAACCTTATAGCGATAATTAGTGTTCCTGCTAATTACCTTGGTCAGTAACCTTTTAAGATTAAGAGTATATATCATATATATTATGGAGTTTCACAATTTCAGTCATGAACTCGAAATGATCCATAAATGCAATAATACTCAAGGTAACAAAATGATATTAATCATCCAATTCATGAACAAAGTTTTATGATAAATTATCGTATTATTGACTTCTAGATTATTACAAACTAACATAGAGATCATCTTATATGATGAGTAATCTTTATATATTAGAAATAGATAAATCCGTGTTTAACATCAATAACAAATGACTCAAGGCATCACATGAAAGTACGACTTACATGTGGCATTGTCGTCTAAGTCATATAAACAAGAAATGCATCAAGAAGTTGGACTTCTTAGTAAATTTGATTTTGAATCAAATAACACGTGCAAATCTTGTTTGCGTGGAAATTGACCAAGGTGCCTTTTTCAAGAAAGGAGAAAGGGCAAGTGACTTATTAGCCCTCATACACACTGATGCATGTAGACCTATGCGTACTTGTACAAGAAACAGTCATAACTACTTCATCATGTTTACTAATGATTTCAGTAGATATGTTATGTCTATTTGATGAGACATAAGTCTGAATCCCTTGAAAAGTTCAAGGAGTATAAGACTGAAGTAGAACTGGACAAAGGAATTAAGGTCTAACGATCAAATCGTAAAGGCTAATACTTGAGTCATGAGTTTAAAATGTACTTAGTGGAATATGGGATAATCTCACAACTCACATCTCCAGGGGCACTGCAATGGAACAGTGTTTCTAAGATAAGAAATCGAACTCTGTTGGACATGGTTCGTTCTATGATGAGTAATGCCACCCTTCCCAAAATTGTTTTGGGGTTATGCACTACAAACTGCCGCACTACAAAATTGTCCGAGGAGGAGCAGCAGCAGCAGCACTGCGAGACAAAGCCGTCAGTAGTTCCAATTCGAATTTGGAACCAAGGTATAATGTTATATTAATTTATTTAATTGTTAAATAAATTTAGTTTTAGAAATCAATCATGGAAATAGATCCTCGGCTTAGGTTAGACGTAAAAAATTTTGTTTTATACCTTTTTTCCGCACCTAAACCAGTACAGGGTTTTACCGGTTCTCCACCCACAAAAATCCAACAAAAATTAATAAAATATATACGAATGAGGAAAGTATAAACAGTATTGTAGTTTATAGATTGGTTGAAAGATGGGATCCAATGTTTTTTATCTAAAAGTTTGGATCCAATTCAACGATTCAAATTCAAATATTTTGTTCAATTTTAATAGATTTACATGCACCACAGAAGATCTGAAGTTTATCCAAATTTTTTGCGGTCCTCACTCCTCATTGCTCTCCATCCCTTTTTTTTCTTTGAATAAAATTGAAGAATTTCTATATTGTTTTTTGTGCAACCTTTTGTGTTGCTGAGGCAAAATGCAACATAGAAGAGAAAAATTGAATCCGATCCAAATTTTTAAATCGAAAACATATATTGAACTCAATCTTGCTATTGGTACAGGAAAATTTGTACTCTTTTTATTTTCTTCTCTCATTTTTTATTGATTCTATGAATAAGAAATTCTCATGAGATGATATATATTTTGTCGGTGGATTAAAAGACAATTCCACATTTCATAATATACTGTACACATGTGAAATTAAAAGGAACCGTTGGATCAGTGATTTTCAAAGTGACTTAATAAATAGTAAAAAAATTCCAAAAAATATAAAATTTAGTCTCCAAACACATTAATATGGAGCATAAGATGAACAGTTTGGATCAATGTTTTGGACTTTAAATCGGGTAATCTATAGTCTAATGCACAAAAATATCTAAGCATTGCAATGTATAGTAGCCTTATATATATATATATATATAGAGAGAGAGAGAGAGAGAGAGATGGGCTATGGTGCATTGCAATGTATAGACCCCTTTGTGCATTGCACTACAAATCACGGATTCAAAGTCCAAACGACCGATCCGAACTGTTCATCTTATTTTCCATATTAATATTTGCTTGGGAACCAAATTTTACATATTTTAGAATTTTTTTACTATTTATTAAGCAATTTTGAAAATTGCTGATCTGATGGTCCAGAAAATTTTACTGTTTTTTTACTGTTCACAGCAAAACAACAATTTTAAAAAATACTTAATAAATAGTAAAAAATTCCAAAAAATGTAAAATTTGGTCTCCAAGCACATTTCAATATGGATTAAACATCTAACGGTTCAGATTGGTCATTTGGACTTTGAATCCATGATTTATAGTGCAATGCACAAATGGGTCCATGCATTGCAATGCACCATAGCCCATCTCTCTCTCTCTCTCTCTCTATATATATATATATATATATATATATGTATATATAGAGGAGGGATTGGATGACACCCTTTTTTGGTGACATCGGATAACATCGTGCATCTTTAAAGTTTTTAAAGTCCAAATGGCTGATCCAAACCGTTCAACTTGATGATATGTTAAAATGTGCTTGCAGATCAAATTTTACATTTTTTGGAATTTTTTACTATTTATTAAGTATTTAACAAAATCGCTATGTTCAAACCGTTGAATTTTTGTACCCATCTTAATAATTAGTAAAAAAATTCAAAAAAATATAAAATTTCATCTGCAAGCACATTTTAACATATCCATCAAGTTAAACAGTTTGGATCAACCGTTTGGACTTTAAAAATGCATGGTGTCATTCAATGTCACCAAAAAAGGTTGTCATCCGATCCCTCCTCATATATATATGAATAGAACTAGGGTGTTCTTAAGTTCACAAAGCCTTTTGGTGAACTCAATTCTAAAACCGATCAAATCAGATTTAAACGACGAATCTGAACTGTTAAAACTTGCTTATTTTATGAGTGATGCGTCTACATATAAAAAAATTTTAATTTTAAAATTAATTTTGTATAGAGTGAAGTGGTCAAAAAAGTTAAAAAAAATGAATATATTAAAATTAATTTATTAACATTTTAATTTTGACTGCTTGATTTTATACTAAATTAATTTGAATATTATAGCGTCAAAATGTTTGCATAGAGAAACTTAATTGGAAAATTTTCAATGAATTTAAGAACTGAGTTTTCTTTTTTTTTCCTAAACTTAATGACCTTTTTGTTAAGTACGGAGGAAACTATTTTATTTTTTGACAGGTCGTATTTTTTTTCAAAAAATGTACTATTATAATCAATATTTAACTATTAAGAAAAATCTGTCAATGTACTTATAAATTTTGATCTTTTAATGTTTGTGATTTATTAGTTTGAAATGCATATATTGAAATAGGAGTATATTTTACCAAAAAATTAGGAAAAAACATTATTTAAAATTTATTGAATCATTTATATATTTTTTTATGAGTTTTTTAAAAATTTGTTTGAACTAATTAAGGAGACGAGTATTCTCTTACTCTATGTGGCTCCACCACTTAAACAAACTGCGATAACCGCAAAAACTAGGTATATGACAGAGATATATATGGTAGGGGCATATGACATATTACGATTCCTCTTTAATTTATCTTTATTTTTTTCATTATTGCATTCTACGAGAGGTCTGTCGTGAAGCGTTAATCTATCAGTTAAATTTCGAATAACGAACACAGAATTAAGGAGATCTCAATTCATTTTAATTTCTGCCAAGGAAATAAAACTTTGTGTTCGTTTTGGCAACATTATGGACAATTTAAATGAAAAGTTGAACAAATCATTTGTATAATTTGGACGCCAAACAAAAAAACATTTCTTATTGTGTAAGGAAACCAACGCACGCAATAGTTTTATTTATATCATAGATTTTCAAGACATAAATGAGATATATCATGAAAACAAACATTATTATGAGATAACATGGAACAGTAGTAATTAGCTAAGGAAATCTCAGGAAACTTAATCTCGTGCTTCCGAACATGTATTATTCCTAGAATATTTCCACCAGTTGCCAACCATACAATGATCAAAAGTGTGATACTCTTGAGTGAGGAACAAGTGTGATCCTCTTGAACAGGTATTGGGCACCCTCTGACACGCCTTTGAGTATTTCCTCGTAAAGCAGGATACCTACCGTACTCTTAACCTGTTCCACAGTGTTGATATTCAGACCATTGAAACCTGTGGAGTTCCATTTCCCAGATTTGTCATATCGACGCATCTCCTTTGAAATTGCATCCCATTTGTGGATCAATAAAGTTATATTGTCGCCAATTACTGGCTCCTCTTCACAAAATTTGAGCATGCATGGATTCACAAACTCTGCTACTCTTTTGAATCTAATTGCCTCTGGGAACATTACCATTAGTTTTATCAACAAGCTGCGGATCTGTTGTTTTTCATTTTCATAGTATTTGGCAAGTCCACATATCGCATTTTTAAGGCTTTCTCTACCTACTATGGTACTTGCAACTGATCCGTCTGTTGGATAGCTTCCATTGAAAGAGAGCAGTTTTGAATTAGGGGGGGCTCTGTTCCCTTCATCTCGGAATGCATACCATTGACCATTGTTCCCTTGAAAAGCAACAAGGTATAGGTCGACTTGCTGGATTTGTACTGTGATGTTACAGTCCCCTTGTATTAAAATGATGTGAAAATGATTGTTACCAGAAACTTCCTTCGGGGGGAGCATTGGCACGCCTCCTGCATATGTATATGCCAATCTTCTGCGAGGTTTTTCAATCAAGGAGGCATAATCGCGTGGATTTGTTAGAGTTTCAGTAAACAGTAAATCTTGTCCTATCAGAAAGAAAATGATGGTGTTATAATAAGAAACATTTCACTTTTATATAAACTGTAACATTTTAATTTAAAGAACAATCCTTCTAAAATGAGCCTTGATGATCGGTCCAGTAGCTATGGCTTAGATAGCATGTATCTATATAGTAAATACGGTAGCTAGAAATATATCAAAATAAGTTATGTTGGTAGATATTTCTGATAGACTGATAAATATTGACAGGTAACTTTGCCAATACACACAAATGTTAATGGTAGAATGGATGGTTCTGAAACTCGGAATCGGAATCAGAATCAGATACTTTATCGTGGAATTAGAATCGGATGAATAAGCTGGAATCAAAAGAATCAGATCGGAAACTCGGATTTGTTTAGCAAAATCTTGTTTTTAGCCAAAATATAGAAAAAAAATTGGTAAAAAAAGGGTTTTGTGAAGAAATTACGTTAAGACAAAATGTTATAATCTATTAATATGATATAATACATGCATTACAACCAAAAAATTATTTTATTGTCAATTGCTACGACAACCAGACTAAATCATCTCGACATCCTATGTATTAAAATATAAAAGGGATATTGTTGTATTGAACTAAATAATAAAGTACTTTAAAAAATAAAAAATAAATAATAAAGTTATTAATGTGATAGCAATCAAATTTGTATTGTAATTACTTAAAAAAATAAAGTTTATGTAATTTTAAATAAAATAAAGAAAATAAAAATACTACTAATATGTACAAGAGAAATATAAAAATTTTAGTGTCTACTTCTATATTTTTAGAACAATAAAATTTCGAACCTAATAATCCCATACGGCTATACTTATCGTTTAGTCAAAAAAATAAAAAATAAATAAAAAAATACACACAACACTTTGAGTGTCATCAGCTGTAGAGTTATGAAAATATACCAATAGTTCACTACCGCAATAGTTTGGATCTACTTGATTACATAAACCAATAGTTGATATGAACATAGTCTATCATGAACCAATTAATGTTCTCAAAATAAAGCCATACGGTTCACGTACACCCAGTCTATTTAATATTTTTTAATACTTCAAGTCACCTCTTCTCGACAGCCACATTTGTTTTCCCCAAATATCTTCGACGGCAATGGAAAAATACAAATTGGTTCGGTTTAATCATCGAAACAGTTTAATTTTGCTCTTAACGGAAGAGATATAGAGGAAATTTGGCCTAGTGTTTCGATTGACAATCAATTTTATCGGTTTCTGCATGTAACTCGAAAACCCGATTCAACTCGGGAAAAATCGGCTCGTCTCCGGCCGATTCCGGTCCGACTCGGCCAAGTCAACTCGGAATCGGCCGATTTTTCGAACCATCTACAATGCCCATGAATTTGCAGCCAGTTTGGTTTAAAGAAGAATACTACCATCAGAATAAGGTTTGAAAATTCTAAATTGAAAAACACACTGAATTTGGGGCAATGTTAGTGTCAAACTATAATTTCCACTTTGAATTTCTTTTTCTTTTTTTACCAAAGGCGGTACATCATATATTGACTTTCTTCTTCTTCTTCTTCTTCTTCTTCAAAAAAAAAAAAAAAAAAACATTTAAATGAAGTGAGGTAGACATGTAGTACCAGTTACCAATACTGAAGATTGGATGAGCAGGGCGAGTGTGGCAATGGCCAGAGTAAGAATTATATATTTTGAAGCCATTTTCTGATTCTCTCCCTTTTTCTCTCGTGTCAAATATGAAAGCTTGGTGGTTATCCAACGACGATAGTCTGTGTACTTATAGGACTAAATAGGTGCGCTTTTGATTGATTAATTTATTACTGTAGTTATTGCTTGCATCATTTATTTTTGTCCTTTTTAAATCGTACGGAGAAACAGTACAAGAGGTTAAGCGTCAAAGTCTCCTCCAAAATCCAAATTAATGGAGTGGGTCCCAGGACAAGAAGTTAAGCATCACAAGTATTTTTCTACATCTCCTGATTAGCGCACTAGGAAAAGGAAATGATTGCGACCAATAACAAACCCACAAGGACGTATCTTTTGTATTGTTTCAGAAATTAAAAATTTTATTTTCTGGCAAAGAAAATGATTGTTTTTTTCTTCCAAAAAACAAATTAAGTGCACTAATGGTACGCTTCCACCATAAACAACTATTTGGGACCACTCCTTTAGTACAGTTTCACAGTTTTTCGCACGCTAACCATATTCATATAATAGTGCGGTCTCAGATAACTGTCCTTGTGGAATTGTATACTATGGATGTAATATTCCACTAGTTTTCTTGTAATTAGAAATAATTCATTGATCAAGAGTGATATATATTATTATTATTTTGTTTAATTGCATGCAATCAACACCTTCATTAATTGTTATAGTTTGTTCGTAAAGATACAAAATATATAGTTTTCGTATAAATATAAGATTTGCAAATAATACTATATATGTAACGTCATGACAAATGATTTTCCGAGCAGAATTGGGTAATTTTTCTTCCGACATAAGTTAACCAGCAGTGAATCAAGAAAAACATTTCAGTTTAATTTTGGTAAGTTGTAATGTATTAGGAGTTGTTTCCTTGAAGTTACTTATCGATAGATATTACTAGTGTCTTAATCTTGTCAACATAACTTTCTTAATATAGACTTAGAAAATCCCTTCTCGCCTAATCCATAAAAGCCTTAAAAAACTTTTATAAATTAAGCCTTCCTTAATTTGTTTAAGCTGGCTCAATCCGTAAAAACCTAAAAGAAGTTTTATAAATTAAGCCTTCCTCTACTATACATATGATTAGAAGAATAAAATTCAATTAGCGCTGTCTAACAAGTTAGAAATTTAAATATATCTGTTTAGAACGTTGCTCGTAAACCTTTTTGATTGGGCTTGAAATTAATATGCTGCTTGCTTTTTTCTGGAACAGCGTCGCTATTGAATAAGATGCAATCCAAACATGTTTTCCACGTTGATCAGAATAGCGTTGATTAGTAGCTATTTCCCAAATTTAACAAGAGGTCGGATTAGAGAAACTCTGACTCTTTGCACTACTATATATAGAGAAACACTTCACCTTCGGTTCAAATTGCAATTCCCAATTAGGTTCTGAACCGGTGACTATCGCTCTGATAGGAAAGATATACACATATGCCATCGGCTCAGAACCGATGGCGTTAATTACTATGCCAACGACAACGCATGATTGGCCAGACAGTGTAGACCACCCAACGCCATCTCTTTCGTTTTGCAACTGATGCCATAAGTAATTAACTCCGTCCGTTAGTATTATTGGTTGATTTCAAAAGTGTCGTACACCATCTGTTTTGTTTGAGTCGGTGTTCATAGGTCCTAGTTTGCCATCTAATAATATTTTTGGGCCGTCAGCGAGTTATTTATATATTTTTTAATTACTAGTCAAGTACCCGTTCGTTGCAACGGAGATTGAAATATTATTTTGTTCACTTTTTGTAAATGTAATTATTTTTAATTAATTTTTTCATTATGTGTTCATTAATAATAAGAGCAAACGATAACCTTAGATCTTAATAATATATTATTTGTAGAAATAATTAATTGTAAATACATATCACACATGTATGTTGACCATTGCGGAATATAACTGTTCATCACATCTGTGCACTATATAAAAGTTTGATATTGGACAGATAATAATATTCACATGTTACTGATCAAATCGATATAAACTAACGCCAGTTCTATTTAGTATATACAATAATATTTGTTTTAATCTTTACGGCCATGTTCGGCACCATGGCTTAAGAGGTTGAGGTTTAACAATTTAATCTTCACTAAGGAGTTGGTGTTCGGCAACAACACCAGTAGATTAAGAATAAGCATGAGTGAAATAAAAAATATGTTTTACTTTAAGAATAAGCATAAAAACTAAATTACTCTCAATTTTTTTTTTTGATATACAGTGATTGATACTGTGAAAAAAGAATTGAAGAAAAATTTGACACAGTGGTAACTTGTTTTTTTTAAGGTGTTAACAAGTTGCCAGTAACATTTATATTAAATAAGGAAGCGGTAATAAAAAGAAACCATTCATATAAACACTATTTGAAGGCAAACCATTAATACTAATATTGAATAAGTGAACAACATTTAAAATTTCCATAAAAGTAACATAAAGGGGATAATTTGGAAAATTGACAAGTAAATATAATTTTATAAGAAAAATTCGCATAATTCTCATTTTCTATATTATTTAGTATAAAATGTTATGGTACAGTAAAATTGACTCTCACTCTCTGTAATAAATTTTTTAAATAAATGGCACTCATAGTCGAAAAAATGTATATAATTAATCTCATATATATTTGACCCCATTGAATTTTTTATCATCATCATTATTATTAGAGCATCCGCAGGTAATTGTTTTGTGTTTGTTAATCCAACGTGGCAGATTTTATTTAAATTGTTGGGATGTAGGTAAATTTCTAATAAAGCAAATTTGCTTATAAAAGTATACCTCAAAAACAAAAAAAATTGCTTATAAAGCAAAGGCTTTCTTTTGGACAGGGTGGCAAAATAAAACAAAATGATTGGCTGTCAAAAAATAATATTTTTCTTTTCCCAGTCTCTCTTCCCCAAACTTCCGTACCCAACACAAGAAAAAAAAAAAAAAAAAAAAACTTTTCTTTCATTTTTCTCAAAATCTGTTCCTTTCCGATCATTAATTTCTCGAAGTCTTGGTTAATTTTGCCTTTTCATTCTGTGCATTGTAAGAATCTCAATTGTTGGGGTTTTCTTTGAATATCTGATGAGAGTTTCTCCGAGCAACAATGGTGAGGGTTGAAATCCCATTTGAACCCATCCTTGTTTGAACACTTTCTCTCCAAGATTTTTTCGTCCCTATGCAAATTTCTGCATAAAGTCGTGGAGTTTTACTTTGATTAGAATTGCAATGAGGCATTTGACCATGGTCGTAGATCGCAAAGAATAGACCTTTTTGGTTTTATGAGACGTGCAAGGAGCTTCACTGTTGCAGAGCTTTAGCAATTAACATTTGTTAAATTTCCAAATTGTACTTTACAGATGACGTGGAACGGACGTGTCAATGATTATTTTTGTGTGTAATGTAGGGGTAGCGTTAGCATAGGAGGCAAGCATTCGGAAACTTCCTATAATAAAAAATAAAAACAATTACAACTCGTCTAAACTAAAGTCTTCCTGTGATGACTCAAAAGAGTGTAGTCTTCCCTCGGAGACTTGTGGGTCCGGATCCTCTAAAAATAATTTAAAATTTTGAGTTTTAATTCGGACCATCCGATCAGAATCTTATCCCTCCGATATAAAGTAGAAAACCCCAAATCTTTAGCTAAGTACAAAATTCAATCATTGCCATATCTAAACCGTCAGATTGTGTTGAGATTCGTGTAAATTATTTAAAACTCACCGATTTCCATATTAAATTATTAATGAAAACCAATTGTACTATATTTAAGATAGACCGATATCAACATTCTGGTACCATTACACAAAACAAAATAGAAAATAATTATAGGTATTTTGACACTAATAGAACTGTTTATAATAACCAGCTTTAAATAAATCTTTAAAAAAAAAAAATAGGGAATCGAATTCGAAGCTTCCTTTCTTCCTCTCATGTTGACTCTTGACTTCCTCTCATTGTCAGTACTTAAAGTAATGCATTGCCCCTCAACCAACACTTCTATCCATCTTATCACCTCAAACACATCAACCCAATTCCAAATTAATACAAACCATATAATTAAATAACTAAACTTCAAATTCTTTGAGTCATCACCATCTTCCATAAACAAATCCATGGGCAAGCCAGATGACCCGCCGCAACGTTCCGAATCAGATGAAATTTTCACAGGAAAAGTCCTCCTATTCACCTTCCTCATATATTTTGCTCTCATGTGCATCATCTGTAGTTGCCCGAGTCCACGTGATAGAAGACGTCGCAGTCGCCGTGCCCACTGGGGACAACCTCGATTAGTCTTCTCCAATCGTACTGAACCTAGCCCTCACCGCCTTGACCAAAACATAATCGACTCGATTCCAGTAATCGAACTCTCTCTGCACGAAGATGACAAGGTTTCGGAATCGTGCGCAGTGTGTATCAGTGAGTTTACATATGGAGAGAAATTGAGAGCTTTGCCGCAATGTGGTCATAGGTTTCATCTCGAATGCATCGACATGTGGTTCGCCTCTCATTCTACTTGTCCCTTGTGTCGTGCGGATGTCAGTTCTTCATCTCCTAATTCAGACCAACAAGTGCAATTGGGGGAGACTGAGAATAAGGAATTATGCAGCGGGCATCACTCACCTTTGGATCACATCGTTTGATTTTTTTTTTTTTTTGTAATTTATGTTTGCACATATTATTATGTTATAGAAATTGTAATTGATTATTTTTGAGCTATAATCCTATGAAGAACTTGATCAACGCAAAAAATGGAAAGAATCTGATATCACTGTAATTAAAATTCATGGTTTTTACGAACTGCCCTTGATATATTTTTTCTTAGTTGAAATTACCAAACTAGTGAAGGGTAAATGGGTAATTATCTATTTAGTCAACGAGGTTAATACCGCATTTATTGATATTTATGGCCATTAGTACCAAATAAATGAAGGTTACCATAAGTGTCAACATCGAATAAAATTGTAGTCCTATAAACTTGAAAATAAATTTGGGCAATTTCACGTATACCCCTCAGAAATCTCAAAATTTAGTATTTTCCCCATAAATTTTCATAATATGATATTTATCCTTCTAAATTTAAACACTAAAAAATTGATCCAATTTATTGACTATTCTATTAAAACTCATTTTACCATTTATTTTAAAAAATGTAAATTGTTTATGAAAAATATTATTTTGTCTGTTAACTGGTTGTTTTTTTTAAAGAAATAATTCATTTTCTTACTTGTGATGTATACACAAATATATACATAAATGTCAGTGTGTATGAGTGGCAACTACATATAAATGAACTTTTTATCCTTGAAACCGATTAGGTAGAAGACAGATCATTTTTCTTACACAAATTATATCTTTTAATCGTGTAATATAGGGTAAAATAAATACTTTTAAATTTAAAATGAGTCATAATATAAAAGTCAATTTATAGACATATTTTCAGGAGTTTTTAAAATTTGGAAGGGTACGTAATATGATATATTCTCTCTGGCTGAACATGGTCTTGTGCTCCCAGATTTTGGGCCTGTGCGGTTTTTGGGCTCTAGTCATATTGGGCTATATTTTTTTTTCATTAATACTGAAGAGAATTAATAACTTACATTGTAACATTCATATTGGCACATATATTGGGCTATATTTTTATTTTTTATTTTTTTTGTGATTGTTCTATTAATTTACCAATTCGTTTTCAATTTTCAAAGTTCAAAACATCGATCCGAACCGTTCAAGTTGTTCTCCATATTAAATTGTGCTTGGAGACCAAATTTTACATTTTTCTGAATTTGTTTACTATTTATTAAGCCACTTTGAAAACAGCTGATCCAACGGTTGCTTCTGATTTTACTGTTTTGTTAAGCCACCGTTAGATCAGCGATTTTCCAAGTGGCTTAATAAATAGTAAAAAAATTCAGAAAAATGTAAAATTTGGTCTTCAAGCACAATTTAATGTGGAGAACAACTTGAACGGTTCGGATCGACATTTTGAACTTTAAAAATTGAAAAACGAATTGGTAGCACCAAAGCTCAGAAACTACCACTTTGATCTTAGCCAACCTCTCTATATATATGGTGCCATAGTTATTCATAGTCACCTGTTAATTTTAAATTTTAATCACGGTTTAATTAACATGAGTCATGGCACTCACTCACTTATATTAATCAGGGTTTAATTTTCAATGGGTATATATTCCAACAATTTTCCCTTATTTTTATTATCAATAATATTATATATGAACTTACTGTTCCTTGAGCATGTAAATTTGTTACAATTTCTCCACCGTGATTGGCGAGTATTTGTCAAGCATTAAATTATAACGTAACTTCCTGTAGAATTAAAAGGGCTAAATTACAACTCATCTTCCTCTGAAGAGTCATGCAAGAATCTTCCCCTTAGACTAGTATCACCAAAGGTAATTACACAATATTTTAATTTAGATCCGGATCGTCCGATTTGTTTTGCCATATATGAATATTAAATAATTCCATGCTTTTCATCTTGGAACCGAATCTCTTGCCCCCTGAGATGCAGGAAATTCTTACCTCCAGAGTCACTGTGAGGTGGGACAAGTTAATGTTAAAGGGTGTTAAAGGGTTTAATTATTATTACTGTTTTTAAATGAGGGCCTACTCGCAATGACTCTGGGGGCAGACGATTCGATCTCTTTCATCTTGGGCTGGATTCTGATCGGATGGTCCGGATTCAAACTCAAATATTTTATTACCTCAGAGGATAAATGGATTCCTGAGACTAGCTAGTTCCTACTTTTCTATTTTGAAGTCTTCTTGCATGTGTGTTTCCTTAATTTCTGGCCTTAAGCCCCCCTTCCATGCATGTTTCCTCCGTACTAATGCAATGCAAATACCCCTCAACCTCTCCTATAAACATAACATGCACCATTCCAACACTTCCATCCATCCATCTTTTCACCTCAAACACCATCAAATCAAAATACATACAAAACATATAGGGTGCATTTGGATTGTCAAGAATAGCATGGAGTTAGCACTGTTCTTAGATTAGTAAATCATTTTCCGTCTTTCGATCAGATGCACAAAAGCCAACAGGATCTTTCATATGCAAATCCATTATGAGCAATCTAGATGAATTGATACTAATAGGCCATCTTATATGTTCTTCCATATTCATTCTCCTTTTCATTATATATAGTTATTTCACTTATTTGCATCACTGTCATAGAAGACAACAACTAGATCACTGGCGACAACCTCAATTATTTTTCTCCAATAGTTCCAAACCTAGTCCCTACCCCCTCGATCAAAACATTATTGCCTCGATTCCGGTAATCGAGCTTTCTCTTCATGGAGACGACAAGGTTTCAGAGTTATGTGCAGTGTGTATCAGCGAGTTTACAGATGGAGAGAAATTGAGAAAATTGCCGAAATGCGGTCATAGGTTTCATTTCGAATGCATCGACATGTGGTTGGCCTCTCGTTCTACTTGTCCCTTGTGTCGTGTGAATGTCAATCCTTCATCTCCCAATTCAGATCAACAGGTGCAACTGCGAGAGATCAAATATAAGAAATTGTGCAGCGTGTTTCTAGTTTTTGTTGTAATTAATATTTGGCACATATATTTATATTATAGTGATCTTGGTTAATTATTGATTATTTTTGGCTATTATAGAAAGAAATATTATGGTTTTAAATAGCTAGCTATAGCTACGCAATATCTGGTTTATAGCTTTTCCGGATCTCAAATTAAAGCTATAATGCTATTAACATTTTTTTCTTTCATAATGATTCTAAATAACTAGCTATAGTTGCACTATAGCTGCGTTATAGTTTTTTCATATCTTAAAAACTATAACGCTATAATCGCTAATTAGAACCTTGAAAGAATGTGATACCATGACTATAAAATTCATGGTGTTTACGAATTGTCCTTGATATATATTTTGTTTTTCCTGTGTTTACCAAACTAGTGCAAGCTAATTGGTATTTAGTCAACAAGGAAAATTCCACATTTATTATATATTTATAGCCATTAGTACAAAACAATTGAAGTTTACCATATATAAGTGTCAATTTTCAATAAAATTGCATTGAAACTTGACAAAATAAATTTACATAGGGTTCGCGTTTGATGATTGTAATTAATTTACACATACACTATTCATATATATTTCAATGAAAAAATTTATATACATATGATATATGGTTAATGCTTCACATAGAAAAAAATTGTACAATATTAAATCTTTGAAATTTATATATTACATAAAGTGTAAACTTTGTATAAAGTTACTAGTAAAAATTTGCTAACATGTAAACACAACTGCCAACCATGTCAAAAACCAACACATTAATGCAATTAAAATTTTAGTATTGTTTTAATTTATCAATAAAATTGCAACATAACGCAACATAATTTATCGATTAAATTGCAACCATACTATTTATCGTTTTAATTCAAGAAATTCTGCAATTGGTCTGGTTATTTGGGAAAAAAAAAGGGAGGAAAAAGCTAGTATTGCAAAATGATCAATTTTACAAAGGAAGATTTTGGAACCTTAATTAAAACGATATGACTTGTATTTTTAAAATAATATCATATTTTGTCATTGGTGTACTAACTATTTTTTTTTTTTAAATCTTCTTGTGGACTTTTTCTTTTAGTCTAGCTATAAATCTGCAGGGACCTTTTACTATCTTTTAAACTAAATTGTATATTAGAAATAATGCTCTCTTTTAGAGAAAAATAAATAATTAATGCCCTTGTGGCTTGTGATCTTGGTATATTATTTTATTTTCTGTTACATTTAATTGGATAGATTCCTCCTATATATGATCCATGCCATGTGATAAAATATTGTGCTTTTGGTATTATATTGGGCCTAATTATTTGTTGGGTTTAAAAAAAAAACCAAGAGACGTGCAAACAAAGATCACATGTGATTTGGACTATTTAATCCTAAATTAGATATGGAGAATATATGAATTCACATCCTCTCCAATACCTGATAAGAGAATCTTTTACAATTACTAGATTTAAACCGTACTTTTTAACTTGGCACGAATCTCAAAGCTCAAAAATGGGGTCCCCTATAGTGATCCGAATCCCAAGCCGGTTGAGATTTAATCTCAAACCGTAAAGTTAGTGATCCTCTGCAATAATAATGCAATACCTGAGAGGATACGGGTTCAGAATATATATGGTGTCATAGTTATCCATTCAAAAATAACGCCAAAAAAATAATTGCAACCAGCTGCCTTTTGATCTTTTGATGTGTTAATTTGTACTACACAAATTCAAAATGTTATATTTGTATGCATATACATTGCTTAATTGGGAGTTGTGAAATTAAACAAAATGAATCATACACTTTTATCATCTGAAATTTTAAAACAACAAGTAGTATATGAGGAGGGATGCAATTATACCATTTTATGATAACACATCTTGACACCATATTTTTATAAGTCATTCTTACGATTTCAAAATTTAAATAGTCGATCCGAACCGTTCAACGTGATGTCCATGTTAAAATGTACTTGGAGACCAAATTTTATATTTTTTAGAAATTTATTACTATTTATTTAGAATTTTTTAAAATTGTTGTTTTTCAATGGTCCAAAATTGTCTGAAAACAACAATTTTGTACACTTCTTAATAAATACTAAAAAAATTCCAAAAAATGTAAAATTTGGTACTCTCCAAGCACATTTTAATATGGAGATCATGTTGAACGGTTTGAATCTTCTGTTTGGATTTTAAAATCACAAAAATGACTTATAAAAATATAGTGTCAAGATATGTCATCATAAAATGGTGATTGAATCCCTCCTCATAGTATATATATTTTAAAATTGTAAGCTGTTTCCCATAATTTCATGGGCCCCAGGATACTGACAGAACTAATTGAAAACAATTAAATAGAAATTGTATAATTAATAGTTAAATGACTTGTAATTCAAATGAAGATACTTTCATGGGCCCCAGGATACTGATAGAAGCAATTCAAAATAGAAATTGTATGATCATTAGTCAAAAGTACCTAATAAAAAATAAGAGAATGTTCTGGTATGGTGTGACTGAAAACTTATTAAACAAAAATTCTTTGGATATTAAATTTTGAACAAAATGTACAGTTAAGTTCATACTATTTGCTTTCTAATATTGGTATAAAGCAGATTCCAAATTTCAAAAGCAAAGAAAAGAGGCACATCCTTTACTGTTCTGACATGATCAGATTGGATTGGATTAATTAGTGCATGATGACTGCACCAATAGCAAAATAATTTGGATTAGTGGAATTTTCTATTCATAAAAAATAACAATGAGATTTTTAATTTTTAAAAATAGCAAAATTATACATTCCTATAGTAATATAGGTATTACAGATAAGCCTGTGCTATGAATTTATATTTTTATTTTTATTTTTAAAATTTAAATGATCAAATCTCAATGGCTCACCATGATCTTTATACAAAAATTTATATATCTAGAAACCGAATTTTATATTTTTTTTAGAATTATTTTACTTTTTCTTTAACTAAGTAGAAAATCACTATGATCGGATATCTTTAAATCAAATGATTTTCTATTTCAAAATATAAAAAAAAAACAAGTTTAATTAATAATATATAATTTTGTCTCTATATATAATTTTATATGAAAATTATATTTAACTATTTTCAGGTCTACTATTTAAACTTTTAAAATAGATATATGAATATATAATACAGCTATGTAATATACATATTTATATGTATTTATGTACAAATAATGAGCAAACCGATGATAAAACAATTGAAGGAAACAGATTTTGTTTCCCAGATGAGTCAATTTTGAAATATAAAATAAATAATTGCCATTTGCCTCAGTCTTCAAGAAGTTTTTAATATATAAAATAAATAGTTTGAGGTCAACTCCGTGCACAGATTTGTACCATTGTTTGTCCATATGCCAAGGGGACATATTTCTATTGGCTCTTCAAATAGAAAAAAATGTTATTCTATTTATAATATTGCAAAATATTTGACTTCTGTCATTAATTTAATTCAATTAATAAAATTGTTTCTTTCAATCCGGTTAAACACAGTCGCCAAAAAGCTGTGACATGCAAGTTGAATATTAATGAATATATATACGATTTGGCTATGGTGCTATGGGTAGCTAAGAGGCTTCCCGTGCTACGGCTTAATATTCGACTTTTTAAAATTCTAACGGTCGATTCGAACCATTTATCTTGTTCTCCATATTAATATGTGCTTGGAGACCAAATTTTACATTTTTTTAAAGTTTTTTACTATTTTTTTAGATTTATTGAAAATAGCTGCTTTTCAAACAAATCTGGACCATAAAAAACAGCGATATTCAATAAATCTAAAAAAACAGTAATTAAAAATACACACACAAATATAATAATTTAGTGAATTCAAACATTTGTTGATTCCATCCTCCGACTTCAAAACTTGGGTCAATGCCTATAAAAAAACACTAAACGAAATGTTTTTTTTTTTAATCTGGAAAGGAATATCTTTGACCTGGCTTCCACTAAAAAAAAGTTACATATCTTGGAATTTAAAATATTAATTTTTACATAATTCTTGGACACTAAGTTAATATTTTCTTTTGGAAAGCCATTCATCCATAATTATATTTTGCTGATCACATTATAATATTTGTGGGAATCCAGTTAATATGACATTGTATCATATGACACTAATTTCAAAAGTTATTGGATAGACTTTAAACGAAAAATTCAAACCAATTTATTGTATGAGTGATGAGTTTACAGACTCTATTTGCAAAAAAATAACTAGGTAAAAGTGTAACCCAAGAGCCACAACATAAATTCTTTGTTGCAACAAATTTCCAGTCATGACCTTAAGTAGGAGCTTATACTAAAATAATTATTTTTTTATATTAACACAATTTTATCCAAAGTTTATAATTTGTAGAAAATTTTAACCTTTATAAATTATTGCTTTAAAAACGTGCTTCTCTCTTACATGAAATGAAATAATTGTTCTTATCCACTTGTAACCAATTCATTCATAAAATTTAATGTTGGTACACTTTTGCAGGACAGCCCTTGCTTTTTTGAAATAAAAAAAAATTAAAACGAGGACTGCATGTTTTCATGAAGTCGTATCCTCTGCATTAACTCAAAAGTGAATCTTTTTAGTTAATGAATTTTGACCATTTGATTTGTTTTAAGATTCGTGCAGATTAGATCCGCACTAATATTAAAGGTCCCCATATATCATAACCAGTTACCGGATTGGCTCCGTTTAAAATCAAATGGTTGAGATTCATTAATTCAAAAGATTCCTTTTTGAGTTAATGCAGAGGATACGTATTGTGTTTTCATAAAAGAATGAACCCATCATTATCAGTAGCTAGACTTTATTGTTTTTTCTATTTTTAAACCTCAAATATTTTGTTATCTTATTTGTACTTCCAAAGTATTTGCAAAATGTTTTTTTTATGACATAGCAACTGAGCAACGCTCAGAGTATAGAGGAGTTGTACAAATTATTGTTGAAGTTGTGATGTAAGGAAAATAAAACCATTTAATGCTGTTCCAAGGCAAAATATTTAGGGATAATTGTTGGTATATATCAGTGTTCTAAATAATGGTATGTGTTTGTCGAACGGATAGGGTGCCGTCAAAAAATTAATCGGGAATAATTTCGAATAATAGACCGATTAGTCAGAAAAATTCGTAACAGTTTGATTGCCACCAATGACTAATTAGTCGATTAATTAGTCTAAACGGATGTTTTTTACAACACGGATATATACATTAAAATACTCAATTTCTTATTTTCTCATTTTGAAAACTCTTATTTTAATTTAAAATGAGAAAATAAGATATTTTTTAGTGTTTTGATCGAGAAATAGAAAAGCATTTTACTTTAAAATAGAGATATAGATAATTTAAGTGTTTTGATGGCAAATAAACAAATTAAAAATGTTTAAATGATATATCAATATTTTTTTGCAAATAATTTTACCCACAATTTTAATGTATTTAGAAGTGATAAAAGAAGCATCCTGTCAAAAATAGAAATGAAAATGCATAATAGTCCCATTGAGATATGGCATGTTAAAAAATAGATTTGCAAAATTGCAAGTAAAGCAACTTGGCCAAGTTGACAACAAAAATAATGCACTAGCATCATTTCAATTACCCCAAGAGTCGTTTCTTCTTCTTCCTCTCTCTCTCATCCCAATTCAAGTACCCAATAGATTTGTTTAATCTCTTGTGATTTATTAAATTTCCTTTGCCAAGAAATTATTTGTTTGACCCTTTTGTTGGTCTCTCTCTCTCTCTACTTAAAAAGCACCAAACCTTGTCTCCAATTCTCCTTCATCAAAAGTCAAATCCTCCATTGATCCACATTTTGAGAACAAGATGCAAAACAACACCAATACACCTATAGAAGCTAACCAATATAGCACGGCACGGCATTCGCACAACCGGTTTCTCACCGGTGTCCTCATCACAGTCAATATCCTTCTCATCCTCCTCCTCTACTTGTGCTTCTACAAATACTTCTTCCGTAAACAACCTTCATCAACCGCTACAATCGATACACCCGATTCAACACCTCCTTCTTCGCCCCGTAACACCCGTGCTATCGATTTGAATATCATCAATTCTATACCTATTGTTGAGTTCAAGATTAGTGGTACCGAGAAGGCTGAGTGTACGGTTTGTCTCAACGAGTTTAAGGATGGAGATAAGATGAGGGTTTTGCCACGATGCAATCACCGGTTCCATGTTGAGTGCATCGACACATGGTTCCAATCTCATGCGAACTGCCCGTTGTGCCGTACTCCGATTGAGGAGAAAACCGGTGTTGAGTTGGAGTCCATGGTATGATTGATTAAATTGTTCATACATCAATAGGTATAGTTAGAGAAAAATTAGAGACTGATTAATGATTGCTGGAATTTGGTGATGAATTTGTGATCTTAACTTTGATTGAGAAATGCATGTTTTTCATTTAATTGGTCTTGCTGATAAGATGTGCCATGTACAATTAAAGGATCAATTTGAGATTTCTAGTTGGTCAGGGACCATATCAGAAAAAGATGTTATCATGAAAAAGATAGATTTGCTGAGTCACTGAGTGACCAACTAATAGTGATTATTGGGTTAAAAATAAGAGACCGAATTATCTGCCTTCCGGGAGGTGGGAATTCCTGCCCCCAGAGTTATTGCTGGTGGACTCTAATTTAAAAACAGTAACAATAATTAAATCCTTTAATACCCTTTAATAGTAACCGGTCTCACTCCGTAGTGACTTTGAGGACAGGAATTTCCTACACTTCAAGAGACAGGTGATTCGGTTCCTAAAAATAATATTTACTTTAAAAAGTAATGGCACATATTTACTTTAAAAAGTAATTAGGGGGTATACATAAAGAGTAAGAAATTTAATTTGTAAAGTACTTTTTTTTTCTATGTACATAATTAATGTTCTTTTATGTTTTTTCCTTCTCATTTTTTTCTTTCAATGTGCTTGTATATGCTTGAATTAGTACTTCCACTATTTCCTTGTAATTAATTTATAAATAATACTGTCTATTGTCACTCTATTTTGGATTTGATTTGCCACAAAAGAGCCGGACTTTTGCTGCATTTGTACTCGTTATCTTATAAAATAATTAATAAATATTAAATTATACATGATTTTATTATGATAATTGTTTGTTAGTATTTATAGATATATAACTTTTTATTGATTTCTAACATCTTATGTAATTTTTATTTAGTAACTTATGAAAAAAAAATGAAATTCAACAATTTATTAGTTAATAATTTTAGGCAAAATTGATTTACACAATATTTTATTTCATTACTAATTTTTATTTTAAAAATAATCCGATAAAAATTATAATTTTTATATTTTATGATAGTATGTAGATAATGTGTTCTATATATTTATTTATGTGTTAAATTATCTAAGGTATCGTTTTATTTCATAATTGTTCAATCTTAGTTCATTATAAGTTAATATTAATTAACAAATAAATTACGGTACGAGTAAGACTAATTTTAAATGGTACATAAACAAAAATATCTCCATCCAATCCATACCACACATGCATACACTTCTAATCTGAACTTATATAGACATGCCTTTCGCCTTCAAAAATTTACTCATTTGAGGAAAAAAAAAAACAATTTATTATTCTACAGTCACAAAATGGTAATCATTTTAACATGAGAAGAGTTCAAATGTCTTTATTTTTTGTACCTTCACCATGCTTATATTTTTTAAAGAACTTTAATAACTCAAAATTTAAAACTTAAAAGTCAAAATAAAATCGTTAGATGTGATCTATGTTATTTTCTCTATATGCTCATAAAAAATTATTACATTTCAATTTAGTATTTATGTGAACCAATAAGTTAAAAAATCAATATTTAGAAATTATCTACATTAGTATGTTTTTTACACACTCTTCATGACAACTAAAATAAAATAAAAATATCATAATTTTAATGAGTACATAGAGGAAATGGAGTTTTGATTCGTTTTATTTAAATATATTATGACAAAAAAAATAAAAATATCATAATATATTTAAATAGAGTTTTGATTCGTTTAATTAAAACCCCACTTGGATGCTGATTCTCAAGTTTGACCAACTGGCTTTAATTAAACCAGTGTACGTACTCATCCTCAAATTGTGGAGAGATTTGCATTTGACCCTAATTATTATGGAATTGTTCAAACATGAAAAAGCGGGTGTATATATGATAGTTTTCACATTTTTCAAAGTTTTTATATGATATTTTTCAGTTATAGAAGGTTATATATGTAATTATTTGTACCTGAATTAATTAATTAATCCGCTTCCACAGTGGAGTGCCAGTGCGGCCAGAACAAAGCACGCTACCTATTCCAGTCCCCAAAGTTTTGTGGCACAACCCGTATGACTCTTTCGAGGTACTTACCTGACCAGAATAAATTCCCAGTTGATCAAACAAAAAAATATACAGGGCCCTTTGTTAGTATATCACAGCACAGATTGACAAAATGTTTGCCACAGAATATCTCACATCAATTGGATCACCTCCCCCGCGAATTCGTATCTCTGAGATATCTCAAACTTTGCGTGACTTTATCGAAAATCCTAACCGTTTAAAGACGTTCTACACGAATCTCAAAGCCCACATGACACTGACCCATACATCATCTCCGAATAGGCACCGGACACGTCGGTCACGCAAAAGTTGAGATATCTCAGAGGATACGCACTCCCTCCCCGCGGGTAATGATATTAACAGAGTACTTTTAACTTTATACAGTGCACAAACCATATGAAGCTCTATTTTTATTCTGTCGATTGTGTGCTTCATGAAGCGTCAACTGCTCTTTAAAAGGTGTTACCCTACCACCGCTTTAGAGCAGCCCGGGAAAAGTAGAGACCAGGCTAACACCTGTAGTAACCAAAATTTTATGTTTAGATCTAAACCGTCCGATCTATTGTGACACGAATATTAAAGGATTCTTTATAGCTCGGATTCTAATCGGACGGTCTATATATAAACTCAAAGTTTGAGTTACTTGAGGTGATATTAATTCGAGCCGACGCCTTATCAATCATCATTTCCTTTTCAAGGCTTGTCTCTCTCTCTCTCGCCTTTCGATTAATTATACATTCGTACTCTCTTTTTGATTCAAATATCGTGAGTTTTTTCTCTTGATTTCTCTAATGGAAGAGAAAGGAGAAGGAGATGGGGAAGCCAAGAAGGCCTACTCCTCTCCACTTCGCATCTCTGCTTTACCCTCTCAGGTACATACAAATCACCGATTTCAGTTCATATACTAAATGCAATAATTTAAATTACTTGCCTGAATCAAACAGAAACATTTATTAATTTTTTTTGGTAATAACAGCAAGCACAATTAAAGCAAATGTAATCTGAATGACAAATTCAATTTTTGTAAATTTTGATTTGAATTATATACGGTCTCACTTCAGGAATCTTTGGAAGAGGGAGAATTCAGGCTTTCATCCCATGTAAGTTTTAGGCGTAACCACTGGTACCAACAATTTTTTTTTTTTTTTTTTTAAAAACTGGCATGTATCCACTGGTACCAGCATTTTTTTTAAAAACTAGCATGTAAACACTGGTACCAACAATTTTTTTATTTAAAATGGCATGTATCCACTGGTACCAACAATTTTTTTATTTAAATTGGCATGTATTCACTGTTAACAATAGTATATATTTTTTAAACTGGCATGTATCCACTGGTACCAACAATTTTTTTAGAAAAATCTAAGTACAATTAACTAAAAGAGATAAATACTGGTATTATATTTTGTGTGTGAAGGTGGTGTCGTTACTTTTGGGAGAGTTGAGCCCGGCACATGCATTTGAGAAATGGGTCACTTTGGTACGTAAAAGAAGTAGTAAGATTAAGCCGTCAGGATTTCCGGGGAGACAGTTACGAACTGAATCTATGCCTAGTAGATGCATGCCCTCTTTTCTTTGCCGGGAAACCAGGTATGTGATAGCAATATACTTCTTTGCAAGTTATAGTTAGTAAAATGAGATAATTAAACTGTTACCAACTAGTCAATTCACATAACCAAGCCAGTTGTGAGTACTATTATGACTTTTGTTAGAGTAGGGTTAAAATGCCCCAATCATGCCTAACATTTATCTATGTTTACACAAAACATTCAATCTGAGCTGCTCAACATGATCTCCATACTAAAATGTGCTAGAAGAACAAATTTTTTTTATTTTTTGGAAAAAAATTACTACTTTATTAATTAGGTTCAAAATCGCTAATTTTGAATGGTCCAGAATCTTCTGAAAAACAATGATTTTTTAGCAAAAAATTTATTTTCAAACTCCAAATAGTTGATCTGAACTGTTCAACATGATTTCTATATGAAAATGTACTCGCATACAAAATTTTACATTTTTAAGAATATTTTTACTAATTTTTAGATAGGTACAACATCACTGCTTTTGAAAATTTTACATTTTTAAGTATATTTATACTAATTATTAGATAGGTACAACATCACTGCTTTTGAATGGTCTACAATTTTTAGATCAAGTGATTTTCTACATATCTAAAAAGTAAAAAAATTCTAAAAAAATGTAAAATTTGATCTACTCGTACAATTTCATATGTAGATTGTGTTGATCGGTTCAGATTGATTGTTTAAACTTTGAAACTTGAGATATTGATCCATAATACATACCAATATGCGCTATGCATAGTACCGTGCTAATGTGCTCTTATTTTTCTCTGCTAGTGGTGAAACAGAGAGGATACCTCCAGTTAAAGAAAAGACAGTGGTGTTTGATAAAGAAGTCTGTGAAGAGCAGATTCAAGAGACGAGTTTATGGAAAAGGTTGGGAAATGCAGCCCGGTTGGACATTGACTCGAGTGACTTCTCGTGGGACCGCCTCCAGTCTCTGCACCACTCTGAGCACACCAACAGCGCCGATCAATCTGAGGATGAATGCAACAAGGTTTTGGAGGTATGTGACTGATCAATCAGGGTACATTTGGATTGAGAGTGAGGTTAGTGAGAATAACGTACTAACCCAACTAAATGTTGGGTTAGCGGAATAGCACACTAACCGGAGCTAACCCAAGTATTGAGAATAGCTACCTTTTCGCCCAAACGTGGAATAGTCGCTAACCCGACTAACCTTGCTATTCCTTGGCACCCAAATGCACCCTCAAATAATTAATTATTGGTAACTTAATATCTTGGGGCAATTTCTTTGAATTAAATAATTTAGAATAAGATATGTTGGAAGTATGATTTGGGCCCTCGGCATTTTTTAATAAAAAAATGAGAAAGGATGTACTTATAACTGTCTTGTACTGGCAGCCATTTGTAAGTTTTTATCGATACGTCCCTACCAGTATATCATGTTACATGATACCAGCATAAAATGGTTTGGTACATTCAACCTGAAGTGGCTCTAGAATTGTTTAAAGAAGCTCAGCATAACCTGATTTTGACTAATTGCATATGCAGTTGACAGTGAACTCAGGTGGAGTTGTGTTTTTTGCTTTGTTCGGTGCTCTGAGCAATGATGACACCACAAAAAACGAAGCAGCTGCAGTGATAAAGTTCTTGTCTTCTTCTAGAATGGCGACACAATCTGAACGTCTCGGCTATGAGTTTGCTAAGCATCTTGGGGTTCACACTCCTCAGGTGTTATTACTTAAAATAATTGTGTTGCATTAAATTTGAATGTGCCATAAATAATGATACCATTTGGTATATACTGGCAGTAGGGGTATCTTGAGGAGTACAAAGGTCGAGATAAGTTTTTTATATCAAAGAAAATTAAAGAAGAGAGAAAAAAATTCTACATAATATGACTTCTTCTTTTACAGGCATCATATGAGTTTAAGTAATGGCCGGTTTACAATATGCCTCACAGAAACAAAATTCAAATTTGCAGTTGTTTGGGACTAAAGGCTTTGTTGTTGTTGTTGTTTATGAATTTGACATTGTGTACCTCAACTGGCAATCAGGCTAGGGTTATACACAATTCAAATGCTGAGTGGCAAAGGATAATAGAAGCTGCTGAGATGGCACGTGAGTCAGCTGCCTCAAATGGAGACGAACTAGGTGAAATTACATGCTCGGATTTGCTAGAAGCTCTTCAACTTAGCAGATGTCTTTTCCTCATGAAGTACTCCCATCAACTCTTTTGTCAATTATTTTCAATTTCGTACAAACACCTGTAGATACTATGTTTGGTGCCTTTTTTCTATTTTTTTCATGATTTGAATCGAGTACTAAGAGCATCTACATTTTAATTTCTTTCTAATTTCTAAAGCACTCGTGGCATTTCCTATTATAATATTTGGGATATAACATAGTTTCTAATTGCTGAAATGGCCACTAAAAAAATATAAATTAACTTAATTTCTATGTAGTGCTTGACAGCTGTTTTTAATTTTTTCTTAATTTTACTGATGTAGATGCTCTAAGGTTTGATGGATGGTTATGTTATTTTCTTTGTTTGTTTCTCTTTAATCCATGAGATCTCTTCTTATATAGTATCCAATTTTTTATTGTTCTATGTCAGTTATGTACATGGATCGCCTCTACTCGAAGCATCAAAAGCATTCAATACACAGGAAGCTGCAGGAATGACTGCTGCATCTCTTGGTCGTGTCCTGTTGCTAGATCTCATATTACGCAATGAAGATCGGCTTCCTTGCCATGAACTCGGTTGGCGCGGTAACCATGAAAACCTCATGATATCTGACTCACCAACCCTCAGTAGAATTCCAAAAGTACCTAAGAAACCTTTTGTCAACTCAGTTTTACAAAAGGAGCAGCGATCTAGCTCAGCTGATGGCCGGCTTGACTCGCACCAACCACAGCATAAAATTCAAGATGAAAGAGAGGGGTGTTTTAGTAATTTCACTGTTGTGGCGATTGACTCGGGGGTCCCACGCCGGCCGCCAGCTGGAAAGAGAGTGAAGGATTGTGAGCGGTACCCGAAAGTAGTTGAGCTTATATTAAATAGTTCAGATTTCTCGGGAAATATTTTGTACGAGATTTCAGGTGGGAAGTTAGGGTTTCCTGAAAATATTATGGGTGAATTGAGTAATGATGTTGATATGGCAGTGGCTGTGCATGAATTTCGAGGTGGATTCCGTGCAGCTTTGAGGGATTTGGAGGGTTTCCATCTTTTTCTCCTTGCGCTTTACCAGAAACTGGAAGGGCTTCTAAGGGTATATTCGTCAATAATTGGGAAAAATTCAGGTGAGAGCGAGATGAGTGATTTGGGAGTGCAGGAATCAGGTTCCCAAATGGATAGTGAGAGTAATAGAAGTACCCCCAAGAGCTCTTCTTCTGGATCGCGTGGGACCCATGACTCCTCTCCAGTTGGTCGATTCTCAAAAGCAAGTGGAGAGAAAGAGATGTTTCGTGGTATTAGGTTGACTATGAAATTGCGTGATTTTCACAAGACACCAAAGGTTTGTATATACATTTTTATTTTTATTTTATTTTTTTATCACGGGAACTGATATTCTGAGCTAGGCTTTATTAATTTTTTTGAGTCTTTCTATAGGATGATGCTGAGTTGGCAAAAGAGATAGAACATTGGAATGAACGTCTCAAGACTGAAGTTGTTAAATTTTGCGAGGAAAATAAATTCAACACGGGATTTTTTGATGGGCTTGACAGTAACCTTGCAGTTGATGCCTATGAACTTAAGGTATTCTATCATGATGTTAAAAGAGTGAGGCTATGATACTATGCACAGCGCATATTGGTCCATACTATTAATCAAAATCTTCATTTTTAAAATCCAAACAATCAATTTGAACCGTTCAACATGATCTCCATATGGAAATGTACTTGGAGATCGAATATTATATTTTTTAGATCTTTTTTACTATTTTATTAGATAGGTAGAATAACACTTCAAAAATAGTGAGTTTCTACCTATATAAAAAAAGATTGTTAAAAAATAAAATTTAGTCTGGAAGTACATTTTCACATAGAAATCGTGTTGAATGGTTCAGATCAACTATTTGGACTTCATAAACAAAGATTGATCCGTAGTACTGTGTAAAAACAAATTGGAAAAACTAGATAAATTTAATTTCTTATTACATTTTTTCAGGTCCGTCTTGAACATATTTTGGAGAGAATTACCTTGATTTCTGAAGCGGCAAGTACAGAGCGACCATCTCCAGTTACAAGCAACTTGTTCATCGGTGGTGCACTTGCTGCCAAGTCAACTTACACGCTCCAACACTTAGGCATTACTCATATACTCTGCTTGTGTTCAAATGAGATTGGGCAATCAGATTCTCAGTTCCCTGAACTATTTCAATACAAAAACTTTTCAGTACGAATTTTGAATTTTGTTTTTCTCTTTTTGCATGATTAATTTGCAATGTTCAACCGATTAATTTGCATCTGTGTCCATGTTTGAACAGTCAAAGGTAGATCAAGGACTTAGTTAGGTCAAACTCAATAGTAAATTGAATTTAAAAAGCATATGGTACTGTATAAAGACCTCTGACTAGTGTACATCTTTTTCTTAGTATAAATATTTTCCTTGACTTTAATGGTATCTGATACATGAACTTTTTTCCATTATTTTATTGGGTTTTCTGTAGATACTTGATGATGAGGATGCTGACATCAGCGGCTTATTTGAGGAGGCAGCAGACTACATAGTAAATGTTGAAAATTCCGGCGGAAAGATTCTGGTGCATTGTTTTGAAGGAAAAAGCCGAAGCACCACTGTAGTGCTTGCATATCTAATTTTAAGAAAGTAAGATCAATTAAATTCCATTTCAGTAAGGTACTGATATGTAACATATCAAATTGAGCTCTCAAAATAGCATCGTAGTCAATAAATGCAGCAGTGGAAGTAGGTTGAGGGAAAGGGGTATTAAGTACCCACTATAAATTATAATTTTTTTCCAATTTGTCCTTTATTTTTATTTTTTTTATTTTCACAAAAAATTAGATTATTAGCCCACCTCATAAAATGAAAATCATCTCCCCCTATCTCAATTTTCTGATTCTGCCCCTAAATAAATGAGCTAAAATTTTACTGTCCAAAGGAGGAAACCAACATTGATCTGAAATGCTTGAATCTTTTTCCATTTTTCTCCTTTCTAAATGAGGTACTTCTTATTTGGTAGATAGCTGGAGAAGAAAGAAATAGCGAGGCTTTGGTACTATACATAGCGTGGATTGGTCTGTACTATGGATCAATTATTTTGTTTTCAAAGTTCAAATAGTTGATCTGAACTGTTCAATATAAATCTCCATATGAAAATGTACTTGCATACTAAATTTTACATTTTTTAGAAAATATTTTAGATATTGATTCATAGTACAGACCAAACCGCACTATGCATAGTACCATACCTTCACTCAAAAAGAATACTAAATCATGTATAGTAATTTTTCAACGAAATTTGTAGGGGGTATACACTTTCAAAGGCATGGTCCATACTAAAGAAGATGCACCGCAGGGCACAACCCAACGATGGTTTTGCTAAAGCTCTCCTAAACCTAGATAAGCGTGTACACGGGAAGGTCTCGATGGACTGGCAGCAGAAGCGGCCGGAAATGAAAATTTGTCCGATTTGCAGTAAAAATGTAGGACTCAGCACCAGTTCATTGAAACTGCATTTGCAAAAGTCACATAAGAGGTTTTCATCAGGATCCGTGGATAGTGTGATGAAGGTGGAGATTCAAAAGGCAATGGATGGTCTCCGGATTTCACGTACCGGAAGTATCAGCCCCACTGGTCAGACTACTTCCTTTCTACTGTGAACCACAGCTGTTTTTTCTCATTTTTATTTTTATTTTTTTTGAATATATTTAATATCATTTTAGTGTTGAATAGAGATCTGAACTTGAAAATATTTATGATACATTTTAGGGCATTCATATTTTCATATATTTAGTAATAAGTTGTTATTTAAATCTTAGTTGCCCAATCAAAGTTGCGATTATGAACATTTATTTCATTTTTTGTGAATTTTCTCCGAGTTCACCGGTCAACATGATAGGTACAAAATTTCATATTAAAATGTACTTAGGACCAAATTTTATATTTTATAGAATTTTTTACTAAATTTTTAGATAGGTACAAAATCACTGTGTTAGGATGGTCCAAAATCTTCTAATTTTGTATCTATTGAAAAATAGTAAACATTTTCCAAAAAAATATAAAATTTAGTCTCGAGGAACATTTCAATATTAATATTATGTAGAATGGTTCAAATCAAGTATTTGTACTTTAAAAATGATGATAAGAAATGTGGAGTATGAAAGGGGCACGAATATAATAAAATAATGAGGTATTTTAACTCATTAAAGAATGTTTCTAGTGTGAGTAGAGATGTGAACTTGAGTCTAATTGTGATACATTTTAGAGCATTCATGTGTTCTTATATTTAGTAATAAGTGATTTCTTTTTATACCATTAAAAAGTTTCTTTTCCATTTTACATTTCTGAAAATGTGCTCAAAATTTTAATTATAGGTGCCAAATCAATGGTGTGATCAGAACATCTATTTCCCAAAAAGTGTTGTGTAATGTAAGGTATAGAGTGAAACTTTTGGTTAATGAAATATTCCGTTTTGTTTTCAATTTTCCATTGTCGATTGTATTTTAAAAGATAATTCTTTGTCTATATAAAATATTAAAAAACAGAGAGAAACATAAATAGTATCAATAAAATTTCATGGGTAGATCAGAAGAGTTTTTCAATCTGTAGAATTTGTACCGATTCAAACTATTTTTTTTTTAATTTTATTTATTAAAATATAAAAAGTTTTTAAGTAAAGAGATAAAATATTTTATAATTGAGATGTAATAGAAAGACTTCATCTATTTTCTTATAAAGTTTTTATATTTTAATAGAGCAAGTTCAAAAAAAAAAATTTGTTTTGAATCGGTAGGAATACATTCTACCGATCTAAACGATCTAACTTAATTTAAACTTGTATTGGTATAATTTCTACCGATCTTTTCACTCATGAAAATCTATTGGTACTCTTTATGTTTAGCTCTTCTTTTTTATTATTTTCTATAGACAAAAATATTCTTGACCGAATACATCGCAGTATGGAATAGTACATTATGTGTGTCGATCATGTATTTGTGATTCGTATGTCCTGTGTAATCACTATTCTCGTGACATGACCATCATTCGGAATATTAATATGTCACGTAAATTGGTCTGATCACAACACACGACCACATGAGTCATGCATGATTAGAATAGTTAAATATTGATTTAATAATGAATTTTGAATAAACTAACTTAAATTATAAAAAAAAAAGATAGTTAACAAATATGATCAGTCACATGTCCACTAACGTCCTATGATCCCATTCTAATTTGTTCACCTAATAACACAATACATATTTCCATCTTCACAATCATCTTATAACTGAATCCAACCACCAGAAAAATGCACCTTTTGTTGACCACATGTTGACCACCATGCACGCTCTAAATTGGGCAAATAAAAAACAAACAGTCAACTCCTCAATTCTTTCCACATAATTGAAACTTTTTGTTGACCACCATATGCATGCAACTCAGTTTTGTCAAACTTTGCATGCTAAAAATAGCAAACCAAAACATCTATAAAACAAATTTCATACTGTTGTCATCAAACCCTACTCCAAGGCCTCAAAACTTGCTCTCTCTCTCCAGACAAGAAAGATGGCCTTCTCCCTCCGTACCGTTCTTGTTCTCTCTCTAGGCCTCTCTCTTCTCTTTACCACTGCCTTGGCCGGAGCAGGGCTCATCAAGGAGACGTGCAAGTTCGCGCATGTGCATCGTAATATGTGCTTCCAAGTCTTGGCATCCAAGGTAAAGGTTTATGTCACGCATGGTTTTGCACTTAATGCAATTCAACCTCACAAGATGTAGTTTGTCAAATAAATGGAATTAGAACCTATAATAATGGCACGTTCAGTTGTCGCGGGATTATATATGTGGAATGAGATTTTTCGCATATGGTAACTCGTGTCCATGAATATGCACAGGAACAATCATGAGAATATTGCTGAAATGAATGTTCCTTTTGTACCGTGGAAGTAGTGAGAAATTTATTTTGTTTTTGAAAGACTTGTTTTCATTACTAATTTTGTTATTAATAGATATTAATAGTTTGTGATTAGTTCTAAAAATATAAGGTCTAATAATAAACATATATAATTTTCTTAAAAATAAATAAATAAAACTATATAATTATAATAAATAAAATTTTCTCCTTAATTAGTAATGTAAAGTATATGAATTATATTAATAGAATGACAAAGAGTATTATGGTTTTCGATAAAGCATCTTTTAATTAGAAAATAAATTAATTAATTTGAGATCATCATGGTAATTTTTATGATATTCAGATGCAAGTATAAGTATAAATAATATAATTTTTATTCAACATTGAATATTAATGTAATATTTTCTTTCTCTCATTTATTTGAGTTAACCATAATATGCTACTTACTATGATACCTACATATTTAAGGGAAAAAAATAAGCACAATATTCGGATATCCATTAATGCTCTTCTTTGATCTCTCTATACATGAGAAACATATATACATGCTACATTAATTGTTTGTATTCAGTCCAATATGGAGGAATTGAATTTTTGAACTCAAAACATACATATTTTTAACTTTTGGCATCTTGATTTTCTGGTTTCTTTTCTTTTCGGATGAATAGCGTGAGAGCAGAAACGCCAATGCCTATGGCCTCGCAAGAATTGCGCTGCAGATCGTGCACAAGAACGCCTCAAAGTTGGCGAACGATCTAGTGGAACTCCATGACAAAGCCGAGGACATGTCAGATCTCCAGCAGTGTCTTGAGGAGTGCTTGCGGCAGTATGAGGATGCCATGGAACAACTAGACGATGCCACTGCAGCACTTGATGCGAAGAAATACAGGGAGGCTGCTCAGTGGGTCAGCGTGGCTCAAGGCGATGTCAGACTATGCCAGGTCGGCTGCAAGCCCGTGCCAGAGTACAAGAACATGCTTACCAAGCAGAATGGCAATGTGGGCCGTCTCTGCAGTATCTCAGCCTCCATTCTCAGATCTCTTGCTGTGAAAAAACACTAGATCAGTTGGCCGATTGATTGATCGATCGATCGGTTGAGCCGATTGGTGGTGTTCGTTTCTTTTGTTGGGATGATAATTTTTTTTGCAGGAATTTATGGATGCACAATCAAGTACTTGATTTGTCATGTATAAGAGAGATGGCAGTTTAATTTATATACTGGTAATTTAAAAAGTTCATTGTTAGGGTTTTATGCCTTACAGATATAAATACACAATACAAAAAAATTTCAAAAATAATTATGCACTTATTTATATTCATGTACTTTTAGTTTTGTTCAAGAAACCCTTCAATTCTTCATGCCGATTTTGTTGTGTAAGCTTGTTACAAGTGGAAACCTACATAGTATTAACTATTCATTACTGACAATAAATGGAAAAAAATAATTGTGTAAGAAAAGAACAAAATAATAACAAGGAAAACAAATGTTTCATAAATACAACTTATATCCATTAAATTTATTTCACTTTGTGATCTTCTTCAAGCTCTACTAAAGGAAACCACTATTATATGGAACCCCCGTTTGCCCCAACCAATTATCTCCACTAATAAATGCACTAACTGTAAAATTACTAGCTTCATTGCTACCAATCAGATGATATCCAGGCCAAGTCACCCTCTTATCCGACCATGAGCCCGGCCCCCAATTGCCGAACTCAGCATAGTACAACGGTAACGTGGTCAAACCGTAAGTTCCGGGCCAAATCGACCATCCCGCGGGACTAATCAAACTATCTAAGAATGATTGCATAACCACCACTCTAGAATATGGCCTCCATGGTCGCCCGAGAAATGTTGGGACGACATTTCTGGTAGCTGCCAAGTCGGGCGTGGCCTTGAATTGACACCCTTGGAGACTGAACCCGGTGTTTTGGTTGGGATCGGATCTAGACTGTGCTGTAATGGTGATACCCTGGCCTGGCAACGGCACACGTGCATAAATGTTACAATTCTGGAACACTGCAGCTGCATTTCCTAATATGAAATCGACCGTCCCGTAGATGTCACAGTCACGGTAAAATTGTCGCATGGAGTGAGCATATAAGGTGTCTTGGTATCCCTCGATGCTGCAGTCATAGAAGGAAGAGAAGTCAGCAGTGTTCCTCAAGGCAACCGCTTGCCCGTTGATGGCACCAGCCGTGTTCTGAATTGTGAGGCTGATCCCAACAAATCCTCGGCCACCAACAGCTTCAAAAATGATATTCAGTTAAACAAATCGATGACGAACAATCTTTACTTTATCGAAGAAATATTTTTAATATAATATAAGTATGAATTAACGTACCAAAAGTAGCCGAGCTAAAAGTACTCCAGATGGGACCCGCATTTCGGTTTCCAGTGATCACCGTCCTGCCAATCCCACTTCCTACAATCATTAGATAACTTTGGCTCGGAGCGATGGAGATATACTCGTTGTAGACACCGGGCATCACATAAATTAAAAAGTACCCCTTTGTTCCGTCTAAATACTTAGGTGCAGCTGCTACTGCAGCACCTATTGTATTGTACTTCGATCCCCCATTCTTGTTAACCACTACTACGTCATGCACCAAGATCGCTTGTAGGAGCCGACGACCACCAGGCCTTATTGACTTCACATTTGGGTTCTTGAGAACCTTTCGAGTGGTAAACCCGTTGTGGAAGTGGTGTCTCGTGCCATTAGGATTCCAAGCATTGGTGTATAATGCCAGAGAGACGGTATAGAGCTTAGAACAGTTGGTGATGGAAGGGATAGCGATGTCATTTGCTACAAGGCCATCAGAACATGTTTGATGATTTGTAAGCAATGCAGAAAGTAGGGTTTGTAAGGTATCTACATTTGGGTCTAATAGGGTATTTGAATTGGTGCCATTAAGAGTTTTGATTGCGGAGTTAAGGTACTCTATGTTGAGTCCAGATAGCATAAGACAGTCTTTTATGGATGACGTTGCGGCCGACGAAAGCCTTGCATTGTTAGTATGATCATTTAGGTAATCTTGTAATTTTGTGTACCACTTTTTAGAATTGGAAAGGGATTTCAATAGGGAGAAACGGCTGTAGTAGTAGAGAGAATTTGAGGTATTTTGCGTTGTTGGAAGGACTGATTTGCAAAATTGCGGGTCAGGAGTCGAGCGGCACGCGACCGAGGGAGGTACAGGAGATGATGGATCAGCAAAAGAAACTTTTGCTGTCAAAAAGAAGAGGAGAAGAGACACAACTAGATTTAGGGTTCTAGCCATCTTGCTCGTTTAATTCAAGATGGTTTCATTTCATTTGGGAATGTGTGAGAAGTGCTCTCTCCTTCTCAATATAAAACATTTCTTCTAGTTCACATCGTCTCCAATCTTGTATTAATTGTTTCTGTGAAGCAGGATTGATTTTTGAGCAACATGCATGTAGTTCATTTATCAGGATTATATTTATATTGTAGGGTCAAATTCATGTATCCTCTTCAAAAACTTTGAAATTACGTATTTCTTTCATAAAATTTCATTGTGCATGCGTCATAAGAAGAGATCACAGAAACCTACCAATTATAATATTAAACAATTTTAAACTTTATAAATTGCATAAACTACAGGATAAAATGAGAAATTTATAAATTTAAATTTAATGTATTAGAAAAGACAATAAATTGGACAAATTTGTATGTTTCTGAAATTTAGATGGGTAGATGTGATATTATGAATTTTAGAGGGAAATATATTTAATTTCAAAGTTTTTGAAGGGTATACATGAAATTTCTCATATATTATGATGGTACTATCTCCTGAGTCCTGAGTACTACTGTACATATTCTATTTGGTTAGCAATGGACCTGTTCGGTACTTCATTGAAAATGGAGATGTATGACAATGGTCCTTGCAATTTCTTTAACCAGTTTAGTTTGTTTGAAGCTTTGCAAAGAAAAAGCAAAACAAGTTGTTTGAAGTTTGAACTTGACAAAACAGAAAAGTCTAATTTGATTTATTACGGTTCCATAATTAATTTACAAAGAGAGCAAGGTTAAAGTCTAATTTTTTTATATTTTTTATTAGTTTTTTACCATCTACAATGTTTTGTACCTTTTAAAAAAGTAGTTACAATTTTTCAAAAAGATATAAAATTTATTCTTCAAATACATTTTAATATAAATATTATGTTGAGTGATTCAAATCAGCTGTTCGAACTTTTAAAACAAAAATAAGAATACAAGACAGTACATGAAAACAATAGAACATTTAATGCTACTCATTTATAAAAATTGAAATCTACAAACTCTCTATAAATTACGATAGTCTTCAAATTATTTTAATGTGTAAGAGTTTACTAGTCCTTTTTTGAATCTTGTTTTAACGGTTTGCTCTCGTTGCTTAGGTTAAAAAATAAAAAATAAAAAATAAGAGAGGGGGATGGCTTAGAAGAAGAAAAGAGAAGGTTTTGCCTGAAGCTAACGGCTCTTGTATAGGACGCGATGCAATCAATCAGCCTCGTAATACTAAAAATCAAAGAGTGAGTCTATGGTACTATGCATATTACGATTTGGCACTGTGTTACAGCTTTATATTTAATTTTTCAAATTCTAACGGTCAATCCGAACCGTTTATCTTGTTCTCCATATTAATATGTGTTTGGAGACCAAATTTTACATTTTTTGAAATTTTTTTACTATTTTTTAAAATTTATTGAAAATCACTGTTTTTGGATGGTCCAGAATTTTTAGATCAAGTGATTTTATAAATATCTAAAAAAATATAAATCTTAAAAAAAAATGTAAAATTTGGTCTCCAAATACATATTAATATGGAGAGCAAGATGAATGGTTCAGATCGACCGTTAGGATTTAAAAACTCAAATATAGAGGCGTAGCACGGTATCAAATCGTAATATGCATAGTGCCATAGACTCACTCAAAAACAAATCATAAATCTGGCGAGGTTCTCTTTTGTGAAACTTTTTTGTTTTTCTACGACATATCAGACCTGAAATCATGGAACTTCATGTTAGCAGATAAGGTTGTGCAACCTATATATATATATATATACATACATACATATAGCACTAGCCAATAGGTGATGGGATGGGAGGTCTCAAGGTACAAATGATTTTTTTAATAAACTGTTTGTAATAAAAAAAATAAAAATATATGTTTCGTCTAGATTTTGACTGGTGACATGTCATGGGTAGAGCAGAAAAAATGGCATGGTGCCGGCTCTATAATGAATGGCATGGCTACGGCAAGATACGTTTGTCGTTTATGTACTATGATTATTTGTGTATTGTGATTATTTTTTGAAAATTTGACACGACATATTATGTGAATGATCTAGTCATAATACATGATCACGTGAGTTACGTCTAATTAGAACTGTTAAATCTTGACAAAACAATGAATTTTGAATAAACTAACTTAAATTATGATTAATGTTCATGCGAACTATATTTGGTCACGACATGTTTGAATACACAGTGTGACTTACGTAGTGTAACTATTTGTGTGCCGTAACTACTCTTTGATCTCTTCATCTTTTGATCATAGCATGACACAACACATTTTTTTCACTCTAGTTATGGACAATAATATATATATGATTAGTGAAAAAAATTAGTAATGTTGCTATTGATTTGGTGGTGATACCCCACGTGATGTTACATGAGTTATATATATGACATAACCTGTGTATTCATTCCTGTGTCGTATCTCTTTTCAATTGAAAATGACATGTTACGACGCATCACATCAACAGATCCAATCACTTCACGTCACACGACAAATTTTTGCAATATTTCTTAGTTTAATTTATTTTTCAATGAATTCTTATTTTTAATATTTTTATTTTTTTCTATGAACTAATTTAAAACCTAAAAAAAATTAAATGTGACCAATCACGTCGCGTCTAGTCACGACGTGATCACACATGATGTGACCGTTCACTTTATGTGACTGAACTCTATCATTTTAATCACATTGTCTCACATCACGTAAAGAAAAAAAAAAAAATTAATCATGTATTGTGACATGTATAACCAAATTATAATATGTTAGTCATGCCATATTTTGCTTTCACAATATTCAACTTCTTAGGTAGCAATATGTAGAAAGTGGCAATATGTGGATTTTGTTGACTTCTGGTATATAACTTATATCAACCCTCTCGCAAATTTCAGTTGGGAATATTATTGTATCTAAAATTAGAGAACAAAAAGTGAGACTTTAAAGATTGAATTGGTGTGAGTTGCAACAAATTTCTTTAGAGAAAAATAGTCAGACACCTACCGATTTTATTACTGAAATCAGAATGTTATATGGATACTGGTACCAAAGCACTAGTATCAATACATATTCCATAGAGTACATATGAGGACCTAACCAGTTAAGAACAAAGCTTGACATGTCATGCTAGCCTAGTATAGTTACAAAATAACACAATCCAAAATAAGCCTAGAGTATCACCACAAAGTTTCCATAAAAACATAAGAAATTAACCTAGCAAACCAACAAAAGTAACATAAGATAGACTATCTAGAGACCCTATTATCAAAATCTGGTCTCTTTGTACCAGAAATAGGATTGACCCAGGGGTTGACAGGTTACTGGTGCCCTCTACCTCTGCCCAATCCTTGTCTTTCTCCATCTCTGCCAGTTCCAAAAGCTGATATAAATCCTAACAAGGTCAAAACACAATATCCTAAGGCATAACTGCGAAAAGACTTTAACCTTTTATGGGATCTTTGTTTCTCATATAAAATCAAACACATCATTAATCATTCCCCTATGCTCTAACCATTGGTAGAAGGACTGGACTGAGAAGATGGAGTTAAGTGTAGAGGGGTCAAGGTTAGCATTCCTTAGTAGGCGCTGGAGGGCATTCCACTCTATTAAATAGACACCAGTAAGTTGTCTCATAAATATAATAGATAAATCACAATTGTCAAAAGCCTCAATCACTAACAAATTAGAGCTTGTGAATCTTAAATAAGAAAGGGTAAAGATTCTCAAGTGGACAAGCTGATAACCATTTCTCTTTCAAAAAAGAATATTTTTACCACTTCCTAACTTCTTGCTTAGACCCAAATTTAATATATATATATATATATATATATATATAGAGTTAGGCTGGGGTGCTATGGATAGCATAGTTGCCTCCCGTGCTACGGCTCAATATTCAAGTTTTCAAAATCCAAACGGTCGATCCGAACCGTTCATTGTTTAATCCATATTGAAATGTGCTTGGAGACCAAATTTTACATTTTTTGGAATTTTTTTGCTATTTATTAAGATGGTTTCAAAATCGCTGTTTTTATTAAAATTCTGCACCACTGGAAAACAGCGGTTTCAAAAATGCTTAATAAATAGTAAAAAATTTCCAAAAAATATAAAATTTGGTCTCCAAGCACATTTCAATATGGATTAAACAATGAACGGTTCGGATCGACCGTTTGGATTTTGAAAACTTGAATATTGAGCCGTAGCACGGGAGGCCACTATGCTATCCATAGCACCCCAGCCTAACTATATATATATATATATATATATATAGGACTTGGCTACGGTGCTATGGGTAGCTAAGAGGTCTCCTATGCTACGGCTCAATATTTAACTTTTCAAAATTCTAACGGTCGATCCGAACCGTTCATCTTATTCTCCATATTAATATGTGCTTGAAGACCAAATTTTACATTTTTTGAAAATTTTTTACTACTTTTTTTAGATTTATTGAAAATCGTTGTTTTACAGACAAATCTGGACCATAAAAAACAGCGATACTTAACAAATCTAAAAAAATAGTAAACTTTTTTCTAATAATGTAAAATTTGGTCTCCAAACACATATTAATATGGAGAATAAGATGAACAGTTCGAATCGATCATTAGAATTTTGAAAAGTTGAATATTGAGCCGTAGCATGGGAGACCTCTTAGCTACCCATAGCACCGTAGCCAAGTCCTATATATATATATAGAGAGAGAGAGAGAGAGAGAGAGAGAGAGTACAAGGCTTGGGTGCTATGGATCGCATAAGATCATCCGTGCTATATTCTCAAAAATTTATCGTATAAACTTCAAACTTCGATTTAATTAGCTCAATAAATTGGTTATATAATAAACTTGTAGAACACTAATTTTTACTATATTTGGAATTTTTTTGCTATTTTTTATGATTTATGAAATATGGCAAAAAATAGCGTAAAATATTGACAATTTTCTTTTATTTTTAGGCCATCTTTCATAAGTCATAAAAAATAATAAAAAAATTCTAAATATAGTAAAAATTAGTGTTCTACAAGTTTTTTATATAACCAATTTATTGAGCTAATTAAATCGAAGTTTGAAGTTTATACGATAAGTTTTTGAGACCGTAGCACGGAAAACCCTTATGCTATCTAGAGCACCCAAGCCTAACTCATATATATATATATATATAAGAACACTCCTCCAAAAGAGTGAGCATTTAAAAAAAAGGCCTGAATTTTCATACTTAACAATCAAGATTGTTCCACATCCCTATATGACTTGTGGGTCTTGAAATCTTATCTACCATTTAGTCAAAAAGGCTTATTGGTTCATTCTTGCTAGATCTAATAATACCCCCAACCCTACTTGGAATTTACTCCAGCAAACACTACATGAAACTTGTTAGAAATAATAGAACCATAAAATATTCAAGATAAGAAATACCATAGCGGAAAGCAATTTGATATTGGAGGTTCCTTTCACGTCTAGTCGTCGTACACCTTTTTGTAGTTTGTCCAATTCATTCTCTTCTTGTCTATAGAATCACTACAACAGAATAGATTTTTTGCGACCATATTTGTGACCGGCGCTAATATCGGTTGCAGAAAATCTATTTTTTTCAAAAAAAAAACTATAACAAAAATCAGATGTGACCAGGACTTTCTGCGACCGTATCAGCGACCGGCGCCAACACCGGTCGCTGAATTTTTTTTTTTTTTTTTTTAGTGTCGTTGAAAAAGAAAACGCGGCTTCTGAAAAAAAAAAATCGCGCCAGTATCCCTCCGCCAAAATCAAAATAGCTCTGATCAAAACCTTTTCCCAAAATCAAAACCCTCCCGCTCCAAACCAAATCTCCGCTCACCCAAACCCACCCTCCCGACCCAAACCCTTACTACATCCGCGCCTCTTCACCTCTCCTCTCCTTTCTCCTCAGTCTTCTCTGAATTTATCTGCCTACCTCTTCGTCTCTCTGTCCTCTTTCCTTCTTCTGCGAAAACACTCCACAGCAAACTGCACCGTTGCCTCAACCTCCTTGCTGCTGCCTTATGCGTGAAGCTTGAGGCGAGGCCGAGAGCAAAGGAGGAGACGGTTCCAACCACTGACCTTCGCCACGACGTGAGTCAGAAGCACGAATTGAATCTGAAATTTTGTTCAGTAATGTTCTAAATTACTTAGTTGCTTCTTTTAAATGTGAAATTTCTAAGAATTTGTGTTAATTGCTTGTGGTTGATTAACACGATTCAAATCTGATTTTAATTGAGAAATTTCATGTTTTTCATATGCGGGTTAGGAAATGATCTTTGTGACAACCTTTTTGTTTTAATGTTTGTACCATGCACCTCTATTGATATAAATTGTAACTGGTACCAGTTCAGTACCAGTATTTTCTGATTCTGGTACCGTTAGGGGCTGTTTCGTAAGTTTCCAACAGGGTGCCGTCTTATTGTGCAGTTCCTTTATACTATCAATTTGTGGTGAGTTCACTTTATGGAATGGTCAATCTTTCAATTTTGAGATGATTCTTCAGGTAATGTTAATAGAGTGGCGAGTTCACTTTATGGAATGGTCAATCTTTCAATTTTGTGCATTGCTATAGCTCTTGTCTTAATTTTAACTTGTATTCTTGTCTTAATTTTCAGAAAAAAAGAAAACAAACAAACAAACTTGATCATAGACTACTGTTTGGGAGCCCTTATCAACAGTCGGGGTAATTGCACGACCTATTTCTAACACTTATGATCTTTAACATGAAGTAATTAAAAGATGTTAAATAAATAGAAACCAGGGGTCTTTTTGCAAAATTTCTCTTGCCTCTGATTCCGACAACATGGTTCTTATTCAAATGAGTAAAATTCCTAAGAATGATATTTTGGTGCAAGGTATGTACCCTAAACCGAATTATGGCACTAATACATGTGCATCCTCAGCATTGAAATTAAGTATAGATGCCACTGGCACTCAAAGTGCTTCAAATGACCTCTGACTGGTCAGCCAGTAGAGAAAAATCGAGGGACCAAATTAAGAACATAAAACACAGCTAAATAAAGGGCTCAAAAACAAATACACTAGAACTTGATTTCATATTTTTAGCATTTTTCTACTATTTATTAGGCATTTTCAAAGTTGGCTTTTTTGAAATGCAAAATCAGCATTTTATGTTTTTATTTCCACTTCCGTCCCTGTGTCAAACAATTTGTTGGTTAATTGTTGGTGAGATTAATATTTGCTATTGAAAATTGGTTATGTGCAGAGGGATTTAACAGCACCATATGTTGATGATAGAGAAGCGACTGTTGCTGCCTTTTTTTTTTTGCATTTGGAGCCTTTCTCGGGTAATTTCAAGAACCTCCCTTTTTCTTGATGGATTTTTGCTCGAGATGTGATAAATTGTGAGTTCTTGTGATGAATTGGGGTATTGATCGATTGAGTGCGGGTTATTGATTTTCCCGGCTTTATTAAATTCATTGATATGTGCTGTTTTGTTAAATGGGGGTGTTTGATATTGTGCAAAATAACAATAGGCTAGCTTAATTTGGGAAAATTAGAATTGAGAATTTTGAGGAATATGTGCTTTTTTTTTATTTCATGACTTGAGAATTTTGAAGAAATTGTAATTGATACTATGGCAAAACTAGAATTTTTGTGTTGTTATTATTACTGTTATATCTCAAATCAAAACTGTAATTTTGTATGATATTTGACATTACAATTGAATCGATCTATTGTGTATGTTTTGAGAAAGTAAAATTAAAAAAAATCCAAAAAATTGACTGTAACACCATGTAAATTTAAATTAAAGTACTTGGATCATAGTCCAATTGATTCTTTGCAGTCCATATTTTCTAATTTATCTTCAGCCCAATTTAATTAATTAATATTATAAAGTCCATATTTCCTTAAATAAATCCCAGCCCATATTTGAAAATCAATTCTTTACTGGCCAAATCCAATTTTCTTTGCTGTCCTTATCTTTTCCTAAGCAGCATTTTATTTGCACCATTTCATATTGAACCTTTTAAACAACCAAAGGGTGCAATTGCATCTATTCATGAAGACTAGTCATTAATTATATTAACATGCACAGTCTCTCTCTCTCCACAAAACACACTCACCCTCTTCTCTTGACCCGTGAACAGTAACTCGTGTAAACAGTAACCGTGAACAATAATTTCCCTCTGTTCTGATCCGGTCTGACCTCTCATTCTTCATTACTTCTATAGGTATGTGATATTATCTATTATTATCTATTTTTGTATATTCATCGTAATATGCTAATTTTATGTTCAACATTGTTTACATTAAAATATATGAAGTATCTAAATCTCTCCAGAAATTTCTTTTCACTTGTAAACTATAGTCACTGTCACAATTCATTTCACACTATTATACTCTATCATATATTTTTGTATTTCACACTCTCTATCTTTACAATCTGAATATTTTAATCTTTAAATAATTATAATTACTCATTATAAATAATTATTATTTGGAAACGAAAATAATTTATGTTAGTAACTGAATAACTTAGGTTCATATCTAGAGATTGAGGAACGTGTCGAATGTAAAGAGTATGTTCCAGGAGCCCACGGAATTTCAGGTGCGGTGTATTTTCTGGATAGTTGTTAAATTACTTTACCGTTTGGTTATATATTTATTCTATAGTTATGTGATGAATGGTGAATTTGGAATCTAAGGAAAGATGCCATGATTGTTATTGAAATGGATTTTTGAAATGAACATGCTATATATGGATAGAAATGGCTAGGAATACGATAAGTGAACAGGGGCCGATATGTTTTACATATCGGAATGTATACATTGGGTCCGGTGTTCGACTAGACCCCTCATTAACGTGATTGTAGGCGAAAGCGGTCCTGTCACGGGTCAAAACTTAGCGGAAAGCCGGATGCACCGTCTAATGAGACAGTCAAGACCTAGCGGAAAGCCGGATGCACCGCCTAGTGAGACAACCAAGACTTAACGGAAAGCTGGATGCACCGCTTAGTCAGGCACAAGAAATGTGAATTAAAAAGGAAAAATAGATGTTTTTGATTAAATAACTAAATTGGTGCATCATTGGATAGATTTCATTAATTGAATTTGAATGAGAAATTTATATTTGATATTTAAAGTTAATTTCACAAAGATCCGGGCTGGAACTAAAAATCCGCACGGAGAGTTTTTGTTTGAGCTCTCATCCGTACCACTTTATATGTGGGTTCCAGGTGACGAAGACAACGTGGCTAGGCGAGGTGAGGAGTAAAATGAGAAGGCAAAGCGAGGATAACTATTATATTGCCACTTAGATTGTTTATTTTATTTGTTTGAATACATATAATGAACATGGTTATGAGACAATTATATAATAACCATATCCATTTATGTCATTTGTATCAAAATACTTGTGTGATTTATATATAGATTTGTGGCAATATATATATTTTATTAAAATTTTATTGATGATGTGTATAATATGCTCACGCCTTACGTATAAATACGTGGCGGGTTGTCATGGGGTGTGACATTGACAGAAAAGTAAATATAAAAAAAAATGAAAGAATAGTATTCGCGACCGAATTTAACTATCAGCGACCGTCGATTCACGATCACCAATACCTTTTTTCTGACGTCAGCAAAAAACAACAGCGACAAAACAAATTGGTCGCAGAAAAAATATCAGCGACCGGATGACGTCATTCAGCGACCGATGACGTTATCAGAAGAGCATCTGCGACAATGCTTTCAGTGACCGGAGTATCAGAGACCGGAATCGACTTTCTGCAACTGGAATGACTATCGGCAATCGGCGACTTGACTATCAGCGACCGAAAAACCGGTCTCTGAAAGTCTTGCCTGCTATAGTGAATACTAGTTGGAGACACACCACAGTGATATACCGAACGTGTCCCACTAATTCACAATAAAAGTACCTAGTACTTGAGATTCTCTTTTCTGAAATTTTTGTTATGTGTTTCTCTATATTCGAGATACTTCAAATGAGAAGTATGCCATTCTATTTATAGAATATGAAGTATGTCACATTGTTTCACAAAAGGCCACATTCTTTCGCTAAATGCCACATCCTTTCGCAAAATGATCCTTTCGTGAAATGATGCTTCTTAAGACACATCTCTTCATCGAAAGGTCACATCGACGTATCTTTTTGTCCCATTAAATAGTTTTCATATCAAAAATTCCAACAAATTAAATATATATTATTTTCTCTGTATAACCTATTTCTCAATTTATCAAATTTTTGAAAAAAAAGAAAGCCTAGGGACTAACTGTTAATATAGAATTTATGGCGATACCAAGGAGTCCCTAATATATGGTTCAAAGAAAAGTGTATTATTTATTCAATTGAATCTTCGTAAGCCCAAATCACACAATTCTCCACATAAGTATACTTTCAAGGTGAAGTTTAACAAAATTAACAAAAAACAATATCATTTAATATTTAAATGCTTCTATCAAGCAAACATAAATTTGATGAAGACTACCAACACAACGAAAATTAATACATGAACTACTAGATTCAAATTGCCAAAATACCCTATGCCGACATTCGAATGGCCTTGTCTGAGGCAGTGCATTTCAAATGCATTTAGCAAAATAAATAAATAAATATGTAACAAAAAAAATAAATAAATAACTAACATTAGAATTAATCAAAACATTATTAATACGCTCTTGGTTTGGGTCAACATGGGCCCATTTATCAGATCAGGAACTTTCAGATTTTATGCATACTTCTTTGGACCCTTTCAGAATTAGATTAGAAAATTGAGCCTTTTTGAGTAGGCTTTTCTCTAGATTTTGAATTCAAGATATACACAACAACATAAAATTGGTGAAGAAAACCAACACACATGTATGAATTACCAGATTCATTTTCATATAAAAGAAGTGATATTGCTTTCATGAGAGATTTATGAATGTGGGTTCTACATATTTATAAGTATAATATTTTGTAACCTATCAATGAATTCATTTTATTAATTCCTCTAGTATTCTAAAAAAAAAATTAAAAAAAAAACACTCAGATACTAATTAAAACGAGAAATCAGAGAAAATTCAGAAAATATATCCCATGGAATATTTTAATAGAAAGCTTAAGATAGGTTGGAATGCTCGAAAGCAAAGAAAATTTAGTAAAGAAAAACTAATACTTATATTTGATTTCAATCGTTGTTAATATATCGTGGTCGAATTTAAATAAAGAAAATTATTTAATATTGCAGTCAAGAAAACCACAATGTAATGCATTGGCAAGACAAGTGCTTTTGAAGATAGCTCCATAGATATCTGAACAAATAACATATTTTTGTTTGCACCATTAGAGACTACATGATGTCACCTCCTTGTTGTTTTTTGTTGGAGATTGTTGTTCTACTTACTCTCGTTTTGATAGTTAAAAAGCACTGTAATATATAATTAACAACATACCGGAAGAGAGTAAAAGAAGAGCAAGTGGGAAAGCAATCTTCATGATCATGCTTTTATTGATTTTTATAAATGTCAATTTGGTTGAATATATATTTTCTTAAGAACAATTTATTTATAATGTTGTCTTCATGTCCTCTTTTTTTCTAAATAAAGTTTCTTTGCCTAGTCATCTCCAATCTATATCTGCATCTCTATGAATAGGTATTAATTAATTTTTAAACAAGAATTAACTTTACGTACATTGAACCATTTAATTATGGGTAGTTCTATTTTCAGATCAATAATTGCAATATTTAGTGTTCAAAGAAAATTCTCTCTAAATATTATGTTTTACTCTTCAACTCTTTTTTCTTTCTCACTACACCAAAATCTACTTCGGGCAACCAAAAAGTTGGTTGCAATAACTATTATTTGGTTGCAATAGACTAATTTTGCAACCAGAATAATTGGTTACGGGTCATTGCAATAGTTTTGATAGCAATAAATTTACAACAAACTCTTTGGTGGCAATAAAAAATTATTTATTGCAACCATAATTTGGTTGCTATACTGATGTTGCAATAATGTTTGCAACCAAATAAACGGTTGTTATTGCGTATTTATCGCAACAAAAAATAGTAGCGATAAACTAGTATTCGCAACCAAACAATGGTAGCAATAAAATTATATTGCAACGAAATCTATGTTTGCAAATTGTGCAATTGTTGCAACCAAATTTTAGTTGCATAAAATGCGTAGCAATAATCTATTGCAACCAAATAAATGGTTGCTATTGCGCATTTATCGCAACCAAAAAATGATAGCAATAAGATAGTATATTGCAACGAAATTCATAGTTGCAACTTGTGCAGTTATTGCAACCATTATCGCAACCGAAAAATAGTAGTAGTAAGATAGTATATCGCAACGAAATATTTGGTTGCAACTTGTGCAGTTATTACAACCAAAATTTAGTTGCATGAAATACGTAACAATAATCTATGACAACCAAATATATGATTGCTATTGTGCATTTATTGCAACCGAAATATGGTAGCAATATGATAGTATATTGCCACTAAGTTATTGGTTGCAACTCGTGCAATTCTTGCAACCACCTTTTAGTTGCACTAAATTGGTAGCAATAAATTATTGCAACCAAATAAATTGTTGCTATTGCATATTTATCACAACAAAAATAATAGTAGCAATATTATAATGTATCGATCGCAACAAAACTCTATAGTTGCAACATGTAAATTAAATGCAAATAAATTTTGGTTGCAACTAATTAATTTAGTAGCAATATTATTAATTTATTGCAACAAAATAGTTTATTGGTTGCAATGTGGTGTTGCAAAAGATTGAATTTGGTGTAGTGTCATACATAATTAATCTGTCTAATTAATTGACAAAGTTAATAAAGGAATTTACTTCCTCAATTTCTTACATTGGTTCTACACTTGGAACCAATAGAATAACATTTTGAAATGTAATTTAAACCGAAATTTGTACAAAACACTCTCCCTCTCCCTTTTCTTATATTGATTTTTAATGTAAAACCGATATAATAAGTTCTCGCTCCTCACAAACACTCTCCCTCTTTCTCGTCTCGACCAATTTATTGCAGTGTGCAAGTTAATATAATTAAAAAAATATTAAACGTACCTCAATCTCAAACATGGATAATTAAATTTATGTATTACTTCCCACGTGTTATATTATTTGAGAAGATTCTAGGTCTAACCCCACTTTATTATGTACATACTTTGCTAATGGTAGGACGAATGCAGGCATCAGCAATAGTGTATGTACATGCGTGGATATATAGAGATATAGAGACGGGCTAAGCTCAACATATTTGTTCCTAGTCTCTAGGACAAATAATTCGGATTTTCAATTTTCAAAGTTCAAACAGTCGATCCAAGCCGTTAGATGTTTCACTTATATTAAAATGTGTTTGGAGACCAAATAATTTTACATTTTTTGGAATTTTTTATTATTTATTAAAATGATTTGAAAATCGTTGTTTTTATTAAAATTCTGCACCATTAAAAAACAATGATTTTCAAACTATCTTAATAAATAGTAAAAAATATCCAAAAAAATTATAAAATTTGGTGTCCAAGCACATTTTAAGATAGATTAAATATCTATCGATTTGAATCTGCTGTTTGGACTTTGAAAATTGAAAAACCGAATCATTTGCTCCGGAGGTTGGAAACAAACAGTTTGAGCTTAGCCAGTCTCTCTCTCCATATATATATATATATATATATATATATATGGAGAGAGAGAGAGAGATGAGCTATAGTGAGTTGTGAAGTAAAATACGTTTATACTCCACGCAATATCTTCATTTTCAAAGTTCAAATAGCCGATTTGAATCTTCCAACATGTTATTCATAATAAAATATGCTTAGAAACTAAAATTTACATTTTTTTGGAATTTGTTTACTATTTATTAAGGCACTTTGAAAATATGAAAATATGGATGGACAGTAAAAATTTCTGGGTCATCGAATCAGCGATTTTCAAAGTAGCTTAATAAATAGTAAACAAATTCCAAAAAAATGTAAAATTTGGTCTCTAACCACATTTCAATATGGAGATCATGTTGAGTAGTTTGGATCCACATTTTGAACTTTAAAAGAAGAACTGAATTTCAATATGGAGATCACTGTTTTATGTAAAAGGATAACTGAATTGATGTAAGTTGATCTGATGAAGAATAATTCTTGTGCTTCGCCACTTCATTTAGTTAAAAGTGATTATTATGAGTTTATGACGCAATCAAGAGACGTGGAATTTTATGTAATTTAGTAAGTGGTAACAAATTCTGATTATTATGAGTTTATGACGTCTCGATCCGACCTCAATGCGTTATTAACATAATAACCACTTACTTTTCAAAAAAAAAAAAAAAAAGTTTCTTAAAAATGACAAAAGTCTCAAACTTCGCTTTCAAAAAATAAACGCAATAATATTCTTATTCTCTGATAGGTGGTAGTACATCTGTACATGCATCATCTGGGTCCCTTAGATATATAGTACATGGTCCTAATATATGATCATATGATTCATGAGTTTGTTTTTTGTTCTTCTTTTTCAGTCCGAAGAACGCACAAAAGCCAGCACGATCTTACATAAACTAATCCATGGGCAAGCCAGATGACTCGCCGCCCCGTGATCATGAATTGGCACCACCTCCACCGAACTATGTTATATCAGAACAATTCATCTTAATCGGCCTTTTCATATGTTGTGTTGTATTGCTTCTTTTTTCCATTATATATAGTTGCTTGAGTCACCGTCATGGAAGACATCGCCTAGCTCATTGGCGACAACCTCAATTAATTTTCTCCAATTGTACCGAACCTAACCCTCGCTGCCTTGACCAAAACATTATTGCCATGATTCCAGTAATCGAACTCTCTTTGCAAGGAGATAACAAGGTTTATGAGTTGTGTGCAGTGTGTATCAGCGAGTTTACAGTTGGAGAGAAATTGAGAGCCTTGCCGCATTGCGGTCATAGGTTTCATTTGGAATGCATCGACATGTGGTTCGCCTCTCATTCTACTTGTCCCTTGTGTCGTGCTGATGTCAATTCTTCATCTCCCAACTCAGACCAACAAGTGCAATTGGGATTATGCACTGTTCATCAGTCACCTTTGGATCGGTTGGTTTGATATTTTGTTAAATTTTGCAGCTCTTATGTTTCTATAGTAATTAATTATAATGTCTAGCACATAATTTTATATTATAAGGATATTGCAATTGATTATTTTGAGCTATTATGTAATTAATAAAGGACTTGAGATATATAAATGATATTTACAGCGTAGTTTCGGCTTTATGCGTTGCATGGATAATAGAGTCAAAACAGTGTTATATATAACATATATACTGCGTGAAGTCAAAACTTAGTTGTTAATATCTTTATCCAAGACTTGGTCAACGCAAAAAATGAAAAGACTTCGATATCGCTGAAAAAATCATCGTTTTTATGGATTGCCCTTGATATTTTGTAATTCTTTTTTACCTAAGAAGCGAAGGCTAACTATATATATTTAGTCAACAAAAAAATGATTGCACATTTATTGTACATTTATGGCCATTAGTACAAAAAAATGATAGTTGCCGTAAGTCTTTACTTTGATTACAATTGCATTTTAATAAGATTGACACTTAACAAAACAAATTTACATAAGAGTTCCCGCTTCATGACACATGTAATTTGCACGCTATATATATTTCAATGACCAAATTTGCATATTGTTCGTCCTTGAAATTTATTATGTCAAGTGTAAACTTCGTGTAAAGTTAGTAGTACTAATTTGTTAATATGTAAACAAGTGCCAACCATGTTTTAAATCAACATCAGGCAATTAAAATTTTTGTCGGATAAAAAAGAAGTAAATATTAAGAAAATATAATTTTTCATAGAGGAGGTGTCAAATTAAATTACAATAATTTTCAATTACAACAAGTTACAACATCTATTTTTTACATTTTCAAATACTAAATCATTGATCCAAATCGTTAGATGTGATCTCTACAATAAAATGTGCTTGGAGACCAAATTTGACATTTTTTGGAATATTTTTACTGTTTATTAATATGGGTACAAAATTAAATGATGTGAATTTGACTAGATTTGGTATCCATCTTAATAAATAGTAAAAAATTTCCAAAAATATAAAATTTGGTCTCCAAGCACATTTTATTGTAGAGATCACATCTAACAATTTGAATTTTAAAAATATAGAAAACAATTGTTGTAACTTGATCATTCCTCTTTTTAAGAAGAGATATCACCGAGTTACAACAATCATATTTTAAAATTTTGTCTTCAAACATATTTTAATATAATATCATGTTGATTGGTTCGGATCCACTGTTTGAATTTTAAAAATAATGATAAAGATCGTTAGACATAATAAGACATGGAAGACGTACATGAGGTATTTGCACCCTTCTCTGGTCAAAATATACAATAAATATGGAATTATCCTTGTTGACTAAATATATCAAGAAAAAAAAAGTATAACAAGAAAAAAAAATATATCAAGGGCAATCCGTAAACACCATGAATTTCTCAATTATATCAGACACTTTCCATTATTAACGTTGACCAAGTCCTTTATTGCATAATAGCTCAAAATAATCAATACCAAAAATCCCAATAATATAATAAGAGGAGGGTTCCACTGCCTCAATATTTCCTCCAAATCTGAGTCGTTAAATTTACATCAATAGTCGTGCGGATGAGAGCTCTGATCAGCGAAAAGTTTTATTGTCCAGTTCCCTGTTGTTGCTTTCTTCCCCACCCAGACTCCTGTCGTCCTGTGCAATAGAAAAGACAATTGAAAATTTGAAATTATGCTACCAATAGTAGTAGTAGATAATTTCATAATTAAGAAAACCTCTTATCAGCAAATCATATTAGCATAGAGATCCACACCCAGTACATACAGCAAAATTTATTGATCAAATCAAACACAGCAAGCATTCTTATTCCTTTTCAACTTATTTTCAGTTCAAATGAGGAGGTAAATGATGGGGTACTTGTGCCTGGTAACTTCTTCTCCTAGACAGCTAGCGTGGTTGCCTCTTTCTCAGTCAAGTCATCGACATCGGCTATGCAATGGTCTTTCTCTTTCGTCATCTTTGCGAGGGCATGTGCGCACTCACGGCCGTCACAGACAGTGTGCAGTCCTCCGGGACTGTAGAAGAACTTTCCAGCATAGCTGCGTAGACAGTGCCTTTGATGGAGAAGTATATCGGCTTGCTCTCGTCGAAGTCGCCGGACACCGTTTTCTATTGCACCGGGTTTGGGTGGGGAGGAAAGCGACATTAATGAGAAAGTCAAAAGGAGAGGGGAACTGGAGCGATCAATATTGAAAGTAATGGACGGTGAATTTTTTTGTTAATAAGAGGCTCTCATCCACACAATTATTGATGCAAATCTAACGTTTGAGATTTGGAGGTAAAATTGAGGCATGAAAAATTGAGGCAGTGGAACCCTCCTCATATAATAATATGTGCCAGACACTAATTACAGCAAAAACTGCAAACACGCTAAACAATTCCTTATTCTTGGTTTCCCCCAATTGCACCTGTTGATCTGAATTGGGAGATGAAGAATTGACATCAACACGACACAATGGACAAGTAGAAGGAGAGGCGAACCACATTTCGATGCATTCCAAATAAAACCTATGACAGCATTGCGACAAAGCTCTCAATTTCTATCCATCTGTAAACTCACTGATACACACTGCACACAACTCGGGAACCTTATCGTCTCTGTGAAGAGAAAGTTTGATCACCAGAATCATGTCAATAATGTTTTGCTCAAGGCGACGGGGGCTAGGTTTGGAACGATGGGAGGAATATAATTGAGTTTGGTGCCAGTGATCCAGTAGTCTTCTGTGACAATTATGCAAAAATCTATATATAACGAAAAAGGAAAAAGAATATGATAGAACATATAAGGTGGCCAATAAGTATCATTTCATCTGGAGAGCCCATAATGAATTTGTCTATGAAAGATCGTATTGGCTTTTGTGCGTCCATCATACTCAAAAGAGGTTTGGATTTTGAATTGAATTGTGGTGTTTGAGGTGAATAGATGGATAGATGGAAGAGTTGGTGTTATGTTTATATGAGAGGAGTAAGGAAAAAAATGCATACAGAGTTGAATAGAGGTTGTTGGAAGAAGGAAGAAGAGTTAGGAAAATGCACAGGAAGACTATTCAAATTAGAATGCGGTTCGAGGTAAAATGCACAGGAAGACTATTCAAATTAGAATGTGGATTGAGCTAAAATGCACGGAATCCATTAATATTCGTGTCAAAGCAGAATATTCTAGGCAAACTCAAATATTCTGTTCACTTAGGTGATATGAATTCCTAGTCTTTGGAGGAAGAAGACTCTTGACACTTCACAGAAAGAGGAGTTATAATTTAGCCCTTTTAACTAGTTCCTACAGGAAAGTTACATTAGAATTTCAGTTCATGTCAATCCAATAAAAAGATCATCAGGAGATGCCTGCCCTGCTAAGACTAATACCACCTGCTCCCACAAAAAAATAAAGGTACATATATTGAAAGTGAGATTTGATACTACATTTTCCAGATATTTCACAAATTCACTAGTCACTGTTTCTCAAGTCAAGGCAGTTTTTAGTAACAAAATTGACCCTTATTTTCTCTGTTGACAATTGTTTGAGCACCAGCTGTTTGATATATTATCTCTGTCAAAATTCCATGTCTGCTTGGGTTGTTGAGGTTTGAAATATTGAAAAAAGGAATATGGCAAATGAGAAAAACACAATTCTTCACATTATACAGGGAATATTTTCACTAATTATTGAATTCTAGTTGTACATACCTTACTCATCACCGGCCGATTTTGTGGTGATAGTCGTACACAAGCAGCTGTGCAAACTATCATTCGCTTCATCTCATCATTGTTATATATATTACATAGCCGTGAATCTACCAGAGAATCAAAATTACCATTTTCTAATGCTTCTGTAAGCAACGGCCTCACCTGAAAAATGATCGATGTATACATGTTTTGTTACTCCAGTTAATTACATAACCTTGTAAAGCTTTAGATGATTCGGAAAAAAAGGCCTAACCAATTTTCTAGGGTTTCATGCGGATTCGAATCTTCTGAGAAAATGGAACAAATTATTATCGGGTTTTTTCCAGTAATCAGCTCAAGAAGCACAACACCAAATGCAAAGGTATCAGACTTTTCTCTTATCTCTCCCATAGAAAACTCTGGTGCCAAATACCTATTATCTTCACATGATCAACAATCAAAGTTTTAGGATAAGAAACTAGATCTTACTAGTCTCTGGTGGAACCAAAATATTGTTATTACTCAAGGAAATGACAAGTCTAACTAAACTGTTTTTGCTCATAAATTTGCAGGTAAATGTACAGTAAAGCTGATAATTTAATAGTTTACATGATAAATTGAAATATATATATATATATATATATATATATATATACACATATATAGTACAACTTCACATCTTTCCCACGGGTACCCATGAGGTTGGTTGTAACAATCAGAGAAATGCCATCAGGGAACATTTTGGCCATACCAAAATCTGCTACCTACATACGGAGGAGTTGAATTGTTATAATTACATACAAAACAAGGATTATAGTTCCAAATAAGGATCAAACTAAGTAGAAATAAGTGATGGGATGGGAGGTCCCAAAGTGCTAATGAATTTTCTATTATAATAGACCTATTTGTGATAAAAAAAAAAAAAAAAAATTGTTTGGTCTAGATTTTGACTGGTGACATGTGTTGTGGTTGGAGTGGGAAAAATAGCATGGTGGATGTGGTTTCGTCACGGAACGGCACGGCAGGCTTGTTGTTTATGTACTGTGATTCGTGTGTCATGTGCTGTGATTATTTGTTTATCGTGATTATCTTTTAAAAATTTGACATGATACGTCATGCAAAAGATCTAATCATAGCACAGCACGGCACGTGATCACACAAGTCATGTGTAATTAGGATCGGCAGATCTTGATCAAATAGTGAATTTTGAATAAATTAACCTAAATTATGATTAAATGGTCACGCGAGTTATGTTTGGACACAGTGTGACTCACGTGACATGACCACTCCTTGATATTTTGATCACGGCACAGTCTGTAAAAAATTAACTTAATCACAGCACGTCACAAGGCTAAAGTCATGCGTGTTAATCACAGCATGACACAACACGTTTTTTCTAATCTAGTTGTAGGCTATAATTTATGATTAGTGAAAAATATCGGTAATGTTCTTATTGGTTTCGTGATACCGCACGTGATGTTACATAAGTCATATATATGACTTGACTTGTGTGTTACACGATGTATTCATTCGTGTGTTGTATTTTTTTTTCAATCGAAAATGATACATTGGGACACATCATATCAACAGATCCAATCACATGACAAATTTTTGCAGTAGTTCTTATTTTAATTTTTTTTTAATGAATTATTATTTTTAATATTTTTTTTTCTATAAACTGATTTAAAAGCTAAAAAAATAAATGTGACCAATCACATCGCGTGTAATTGTGGCATGATCACATATGATGTAATCATTCACGTTACGTGATTGACCTCCATTATTTTAATCACATTGTGTCACATCGCGTAAAAAAAATGATCATGTGTTGTGATATTTATGACCAAATCACAATATATTAGTCAGGTCGTATTTTTCTTTTACAATATCCAACTTCTAAGGTAGCAATATGTAGAAAGTGGTAATATGTTGATCATCTTTTTATATTTTGTTGACTTCTGGTATGTAACAATATCAACCGTCTCTGAAATTTAGGGTGGGAATTAATTATTGTATTTAACAATATCAACTGCTATAATTTCAAGTACACTATGTATGTTTACAGAATTATATGTATATATTTATAGGATAATATATGTATGTTTACAGGATAATATGTGTATGTTTATAGGATATTATGTGTATGTTTATAGAAATAAAAGGTAATGTTTACAGAATTGTATGTGTATGTTTATAGGATAACATGTATATGTTTACAAGATAATATGTGTATATTTACAGGATATTATGTGTATGTTCACAGAAGGTGGTCCCCAACAGGTGTCACGTGTTTTTAATAACTTTCACGCGTTTTTAACAGCTTTCACACTTTTTATGTTTACAGGATTTAGTATTGATGTTTACAGAATTAGTTAAAAATCTCTGGAGATTTTTTTTTTTTGAAGGTTAGTTGGCAAGGTGCCCAACTAACAAATATATTATAAGAAAAGTTTAATTACAAGTCTTAATTATTTACATTGACCTTTTTAGGTCATCTACCCTGCTTTGCTGTCCCTTGCTATTTGTTAAAGTTTGCCTGTAGCATAATGCTATAAGCACTCGCATGTCCCCTCTCTGGAGATTTTTGGAGGACTGGAGTTGAGGGATTGTTAGCTGCTTCCATTTTCATATCAATAATTGCAATATTTAGTGTTGAAAGAAAATTCTCTCTAAATATTATGTTTTACTCTTCAACTCTTTTCTTTGTCATACATAATCTGTCTAATTAATTGACAAAGTTAATAAAGGAATTTACTTCGTCTTAACAAATCTGTTTGCTCGTTTTAATTTGAAAAAAAAAAATAGTTTTCGTTTCATAAAATTTTCTACAAAAAAATGAATTTAGTCCTTGAATTTAGTTTGGATCACATTTATTTTGAAACCTGCTTTAAAATATATATACTAGACCTTGAATAAAATAATAGAGTTAGTTCGTTAGAAACTTATTTATATTAAGTACTTCAATTTTTACAGAGGTGGAAGGATGTTCAATATATGGGGTCAATTTATCTCTATTTATTTCTAATTTTTTTTATATTTATACACACATTTCTATATAATTTTGAGTAGTATGTTGTATATCTATTAAATTAATTAACCCCCCATTTGCATCATAAAATTTATTTATAATTGATCTCTATAGTTTGAAAGTTTGACTATACACATGAATTTTTATGTAAAATAAGTTAAAAGTGACAAATAAAATAACTAACTCGTTAATTTTAAAACTATCGAAGAAATAACTAAGTTCAAGAATTCATTGGTTGTGATAAAATTTTAAGGTTCAACATCATTTTTTTAAAAAAACTTTCAATATTAATTTAATAGTAAAAAGGAAAACTTTAAACTAATTTAAATTTTGAAAATTTTGAAGACCAATATGTGCAATCTTCTGGATATGTAACCTTGGTAGGTGTACAAAAAGATCGAATACAAATCAGATACTAGTTAAATCATATTTGTATTTACTTTTATTTTCGGATACAGATACCGATAAGATATTAAACTAATACAGATCAGATATTCATAAATATATACATATTTTTTTTCATAATATGTATTAAATTATATGACACACACACACACACACACACACACACATATATATATAGGTAGGCTAATATACAATCGATTGTTCCTGAGGTTTCGTACAACCAACTCATTTTTCAACTTTTAAAGTTCAAACAATCGATCCAAACCGTTCATCTTGTTCTCCATATTAATATGTGCTTGGAGACCAAATTTTATATTTTTATGAATTTTTTACTATTTATTAAGTCACTTTGAAAATCACTGATCCAACGATGGCTTCTCGTTTTACTGTTTTGTTAAGCCACCGTGGATCAGCAGTTTTCAAATTGGCTTAATAAATAGTAAAAAAATTGATAAAAATATAAAATTTGGTCTCCAAGCACATATTAATATGGAGAACAAGATGAACGGTTTGGATTGATCATTTGGACTTTAAAAATTGGAAAATGACTTGGTTGTACGGAATCTCAGGAACAATCGATTGTATATTAGCCTACCTATATATATATATATATATATATATATATATATATATATATATATATATGTCTCTAGAGGAGGGTTCTAATGCCTCATTTTTTTTTTTATACCTCCTCATACCTCATATTTTATATCTTCATTTTCTTCATATTCAAAGTCTAAATTATCAATCTGAACCGTTCAACATGATATCCATACTAAAATATGGTTAGAGATGAAATTTTATATTTTTTGGAATTTGCTTGCTATTTTTTAAGATGGATAGAAAATCACTGTTTTTTGAACGGTTAAAAAACAGTGATTTTGTACCTATCTTAAAAAATAGCAAACAAATTCCAAAAAATATAAAATTTCATTTCCATGCATATTTTAGTATAAATATTTTGTTGAACGGTTCGGATCGACAATTTGGACTTTGAAAATAAAAATATAAAATATGAGGTATGATGAGATATGCAAAAAAATGAGGCGTTGGAACCCTCCTGATATATCTATTATTTAGATACTTAAAATTTAAAACCATATCACGTATTCATATTGATATTCGGATATATGAGATCCGTACCCAATTGAAGGATACGAATCTAGATAGGGACGGATAATATCCGATGCATTTGCACCCATAATTCTAAGTTAATGTGCATGGGATACACACGGCTGGAACCTAAATCTGCACAATGAATTTCTCTCTAAGAATAATACGAGATGGGCCATTACAATCTTTTCGGCCCAATTTCTCTTTCACACTCCATTAAATTGTTTCGGCCCAATTTCTTCAAGTTGGTAAACAAGAAAAGCCATCTCGTGCTGTTATCTCTACGCTCTCTTCATGTCCAGTTCTGGCGCTGTGGGTCCCTCCCTACAGTGATTCATAAATTTAGCTGCTTCGGTCAACATATTAATTGAGGGTCCCTCCTGCAGCGACCGGCCTAGCTTGCCGCCTCCTTTCTTCTCCACTCCCAATATTTGACTTTTCAAAATTGAATTCAATAGCCCCTAAATTGCGTTGGGATTGTCTTCTCTCTAGGGGTGTCAATAGGTACGGTATAGGTCGGGTAGAGACATTTTCATACTCATACCTATTAAAATTGACATTATCCATACCTACTCATATCCATTAAAAATTATTCTTACCCTACCCTACCCTTACCCGTTAATATTATCGGGTAACGAAACGGTAGCGGATGAATAATAGATAATACTAGTATAATAATTAGTCTTATTATATTTTACAAATTAAACATCAAAAACTCATTCATTTTAACACATATATAAGTGCATTTCTAATAAAAAATAAAATAGATGTGCAATCAATTCCAACTAAATTAATTTTTATAAAGAATAAAAATTCAAAAACACAAATATACATTTCAGTGGGTTGGAAATTGAATTGAATATACATTTAAGTGGGGTGGAAATTGAATTGAATATATATTTGAATTTTATAATTACCCTATAGGGTAACGGGTACAAAAATAGTCATTACCCATACCATTACCCATTTATTTAACGAAAAAAAATTCTTACCCATACCCATACCCAATAAAATAATGAAAAAAAAAATCTTACCCATACCCGCCTTATCGAAGACGATACGGGTCGGGTAAACAGCTAAAAAGGTACCATTGACACCCCTACTTGTCTCCTTCCAATTCTCCTCTCCGCAACTACCACTGCAAGGTTAGTGCAAGCAATTTTTTATTTATTTTTTATATGAGCTCAAGTTGCCTTGCGAATTTGCAATATGATATTACTTATAAACAAGGAGATGCAAAGATGAGGAGAAAAATTGTATTTTGATATGTGTTTTTTGTTTGTTACAATTCTAAGGTCCTATATATATTACAAGGCATATAGCCGTTGGAATTTATTGCTACTTTTGGTATAGTGTACCGTTGAGTTATTTTCTAAGATGCCTATTGCACTTCTATAAAAATACTTTTGATCTATGATGAAATTTAATTTGAGATCATTCTTCAACACACTCTCCCAAGTTAGAATTATAGTTGTTGGGTAATTCTTGCTTGCTTGGGATTTCTTCAAATGATTTTGGATCCAATCCTTTAGTAAAAACATATGCTGCTAGTTGATTCTCACTTCGAACAAGCAGTGTGATACACCCTATCTCAGGGGAGTAGGCCGTATGTATGAGATGGGCTTTGGATTGGACTCGTCCTGCTCAAGGTTGCAGGCCGAGGTGGAATTAGATCTCCTAGTTGGTGGAGATTGTGGAGATATCAGACTCTAACCTATAAGATATCTTCTTGCTTACTTGTAATTAAGTTCTTGAATGGTGCTGAAATTTACAAAGTGATAGCTAAATTATAATTATTATTATTTGGTTGCATGTTGATTGCTTGATGATTGTGATTTAATTGCGGGATTATTTGGTTAGTATTGTCAATTTGGTTGCTTGATTTGGTACGTATGGTAGTGGTACTTGGATAATGTATAAGATTACATGAACCATGGAAGTGTCATAATAAATGGAGATTATAATTAGTGACCCATGCAATACTGGGTCCCTTAATTGTAAACCAAATCGGTGTGTATAGTGACACTTTAGACAAATATGTGGTAATTTGAACATGTATACATAAGTCTCAAGTATGGTATTTAATTAACTATTTGTATTTTGATTTATGGGATTAGAGAATGGCATAATTGAATAATTTGATTTAATATTATTTGAAATATGATTTGGTTTGCTTGGATGCTATTGTTTTGATAATTGCTTGTTGATTTCTAATTAATTATCTTACTATAGATCTTTGTTGAAATTTTGAATTGCTTGTGTGATAAGAATTGCATGACATGCATGTGTGCTACAAAGCATGAGTCTAACAAATATACTTGAGTTGAAAAGTAAGCATGATTACTTGATCCTTGTGCTGATACATAGCATGATACATAGCATGATACATAGCAGGATATGAACTATCTACTTGTCTTAAATGAAATGTATTTAAGAACCACAAGTCTGAAACCTGACGATCATGTAGGCGCTGTATTCGGGGTAAGCGTGTAATTTCTGTTATGTAGGCGCTAAACTTATAGCGCACAATTGAAATTGCATAGGCGCCATATTCGGGGTAAGCGTGTAATTTTTGTTATGTAGGAGTTGAACTTGTAGCGCATAACAGAAATTGCATAAGCGCCATATTCGTGGTAGCGCATGACTCGGTTATGTAGGCGCTGTACTTGTAGCGCATAACTTTAGTCATGTAGGCGCCCTATTCGGGGTAAGCGCACAATTTCAGGTTATGGCCATAACAGAAATTGTGTAGGCACCATATTCGTGGTAGTGCATGATTGGAGTCCTGTATGAGTTTTGACGGTCATGTAGGCACTGAACTTATAGAGCATGACCGGAGCCATGTAGGCGTTGTACTTGTAACGCATGACCGAATATTGTTAATACCATAATGGTTATCTTATATAATGATATTTTATTTTATCATGAAAAGTCTTGAATAAAGCATAATTATATGACATAGTTGCACAACTAAATTGTATTGAACTTTTAAGTCTATTGTACATGAGCATTGCATAAAATAATGTTTATTTTACTTGATTGTTATCGCTATAAATTGTTTCTATGACTTGCTGATTTCTTTCACAAAATTTGAGCATTTCTTAAAGGGAACTTATATCTTTGTTGACTTATTATAGTCGGTAACTTAGGGTCTTTGGTTCTTATATTATTACTGTATTCTATATTTTTGGTGCTCGGTGTTGTTTTAGTTTCAGTTGGTCAGATCTAAGGATAACTTGACTGGAACTGAATACCACACTAGGAGATTATCAATCTCTCACTGTTCCACTTTGTGGGTTCCAGGTACAGAGCGCAAGATGCCGATGTAAGATGTCAAACTCAAAGATTGTGGAATTTGCCACAATAAAAGTATATGTTGTTTTCGATAAATTTGCTATGGTATTTCATTTGTATTTTATTATACCATATTAGATTTATATTGATTTCTTTTGTTACATATAACTCATGACACTTTGAAAAAAGAAAATTACTGCATGTATTGTGGCTTACCTACTGATCATTGGTAATGTATGTATAATTATGTTGTGTATTAAAATATAATCGCCTTGCGCTGATGAGCACGGCGGGTTGTCAATCCTATCGTTGGGATGTGACAGTTAAAGAATAATTCCAACGGTTCTTTAATCGGACTGACATGTTGATTAACTTGCACGAGTGGTTCGACTTAACGACTAGATGGTGTTACTCGTTTTCCTACATGTTCGACTACCGTTAAAATGGTAATATAACATATGTTATATTGTAAAGAACCGATGGCGTGGAGTGAGAATTTCGACGTTTGAATGAACCGTTGGCAAAAGTCGTAAATTCTATTATGATTTTTCTTTTTTGAGTAGGTGAATGATTTCGACCAGATTTGATCTGATCGTTTTTCACCTTTGTCCCCTTCCTTTCTTCTATTGATCGAGTTCTGAAGCATATATATTCTAAATTTCTTAACATAGTCTTAATTAGTCTCTTAGCTAGGTTTACAAGGCTTCTTCAAGCATTAAGCAACAGCCTGTGCCTAGATGAACCCTTAATCAATGTTAATTTAATATCTTCAATATTATTAATAATAATATCCAGCCCAATAAGACTGGAGCCCATAAACCGTACCTGGCCCAAAGCCTGGAGTGATGTGATGTGAATTTAGATAATACTTTCACATCGTATCATTAATAGAGTGTGAAGCTGCTGTTCAAACTCAGACTGCACTATTGGTACAATAAAATTTATTTTAGAAAATTCTCCACAACCCTTCATTTTTTACCAGGAAATAATTTATTTTCTAAATGAAAACAGTCGGATAGAGAATCAATAGAAGCAGAGATGCATTAATTACAAAGGCAGAGTTTGGAAACTTGATTAAAATAATAGACTACCAATGGAGATCTCCAATAATGATGTTAGTGGACAACATGACACACAAGATTATTCAAGACCTTAGATTCTATTATAGAGATGTATACTGTTATGATTTATGTAAGTGTGAGTTAGTTACTGATTATGTTGTTAGTTAGTCAGACTGTTAGTGGCAGAATTGTATTAGATAAAACTCTATATATAGAAAGCATATATATAGTTGTAATCAAAGATGAATCAATAAAATACAATTCCAATTCTATTTCTTTTTCTTTTTCTAAAATCCTTTATAAAAAAATATATAACTTGATAGTTTAATATAATATCATATTTCTTCAATGGTGTTCTTTTTAATTTTAATCATTTCTCTCAAGTAAAGATTGAATGTCAAGTTATCTAACTTATTAATATCTATTAGAGATTTTTTTATTCGAATTTCGAACCTCTAATCTTCCACAGTAAAAAAGTAGGCCCAATGTCCATCATACTCAAATTTGGATTTGATGGGTAGTGCTTTCGTCTAATTTTCTTCAAGATTCATTCGCACTTGATCCTAATGAATATTAATGCAGGCATACACAAATATTAAAGCAGTGTGCATATTTTGAATTAAATCGGACGAAGTGCTATCATTCCAATCAAAATTTGTGTCCGATGGGCATTGAACTTACCCCTCCCACTTCCACACAGAGAGTCGGGTATTATCCATAGTAGGAAATATCAGCCGATACCGATCCGTATCAGCCGATACGTATCGGTATCGGCCGTGACCGATCCGATACTGGTCCGATACTCGCGATAGTGTGTTAAAGAGCTTGAGCCGTATTGGTCGATACTGATCCGATACTAGTCCGATACGTATCGGTATCGGCCGTGACCGATCCCGATCCCGATACCGATATTTCCTACTATGTATTATCTTTATTACTAGTAAAAAAAAATAGATAGTTCTCGTTTTCATTTTTATATTTTATTAAATTTTTTATTGTGGGTTCTTCTATTATTATTATTATGGCTGTAATTTTCGTTAGAATTTTTCCACCGTGTGACCGACGTATTTGTCAAGCACTTAAAAGTCTTTGAATTTAATGGTAGTCTGGGAGGCACGTACGCGGAAACTTTCTAAAAGACTAAAACACTAAATTACAAACATCTCTTTCAAAAAAAAACAAAAAGGAAAAATAAAATTAATTACAACAACTCTTCCAACTAAAGAGTCAAGGTCTACTTCCTCCGGTTACTTGAGTCCAGATCCTCTAAACCTAATTTTTTAGCTTAGATCTGGTCCGTCCAATTCTAATTTGGACCAATATGGCTAGAGATGGAGCGTACGAAGCTCAAAACTTGAGTCACTTTAGATCCGAACTCCCGGAGACTTGAGGTACGGATTCCTTAAAATTATTTAAAATTTGAGTTTGAATCCGGACTGTTTGAGCAGATCATTCCAATCAGAAGTAGAACTCATGATATTCCTTGAATATTCATGCAGATTTTGATCAAATGGTTTCGATCCAAACCCAAAATTTGAGTTTAACAGTACAAATTCGGAGACGCCCCTTCTTTTCTATTTGGAAACACAAACGACTTTGGAAAAAGCTTTAACGAATTTAAATTATTTGATTCGTGTTAAAATGCAGATAGACAGTTTAAATTTACAAGATTATTTAAGTTTATTAAATTTTAAATTTATTCGCACAAATCTTAACGCAGATTGATTATTTTAAACTCCGTTATGGATAAAATTTGTCTCAATTTTTTATAACAAAATTCAACTAAAAAATAATAATAGGAAAGCTTGCTTTCTTCCTTTCGTTTTCTTTCATCACAACCCAACCGTTACGAATACACATTCTTTCTCTCTCTTTCTCTGATGCTGACTCTTGGCTTCCTCCTTATTGAAATATTACGTGCTATAAATATAACACAAAGACTTCCATTCATCCATGTTTTGAGCTCAAAAACAGTAACCCAATTCAAAATCCATACAAAAGAGATACATAAGTAAACATTTTTCAGTCTGAAGAACGCACAAAAGCCAGAACGATCTTACATAATCAAATCCATGGGCAAGCCAGATGACTTGCCGCACCGTGATCATGAATTGGTACAAGCTCCACCGAACTACGCTATATCAGGACAATTCATCTTAATCAGCCTCTTCATATGTTGTGTTGTATCGCTTATATTTTCCATTATATATTATTGCTTGAGTCATTGTCATAGAAGACATCGCCGAACTCATTGGCGACAACCTCGATTAATTTTCTCCAATTGTACCGAACCTAGCCCTCGCCGCCTTGACCAAAACATTATTGCCTCGATTCCAGTAATCGAACTCTCTTTGCAAGGAGATAACAAGGTTTATGAGTTGTGTGCAGTGTGTATCAGCAAGTTTACAGTTGGAGAGAAATTGAGAGCTTTGCCGCAATGCGGTCATAGGTTTCATTTGGAATGCATCGACATGTGGTTTGCCTCTCATTCTACTTGTCCCTTGTGTCGTGCCGATGTCAATTCTTCATCTCCCAACTCAGACCAACAAGTGCAATTAGGAGAGAGAGAGAACAAGGAGGTATGCACTGTTCATCAGTCACCTTTGGATCATTTGGTTTGATAATTTGTTAAATTTTGCAGCTCTTATGTTTTTATAGTAATTTATTATAATGTTTAGCACATACTTTTATATTATAAGGATATTTGTAATTGATTATTTTGAGCTATTATGTAATTAATAAAGGATTGGGGATAAATGATATTTACAGCGGAATTTGGGCTTTATGCATTGCACAGATAATAGAGTCAAAATAGTTAACCAAAATATACCATATTGTACTTCTAACTATACCAAAATATACCCACAAGTAGTTAACCAAAATTTACAAGATAACTTACCCCAAGATTGTTCATTTGTTAGAACTTCTAAAACATATATTAAGCCCTAAAATGTGCAATTTTCTGCATTAGAAGAGATGGTTCCCATTATAGGCAAAATGCCTGCACCATGGGCCCATTGTAGCTTCATTTGTGTGTACCCATCTATTCTAGCATTAGCTTGATTTAAGAGTGATTGGAATCCTTGATTTGGCAGTATAGAAGGAGCATTACCCTATATATATCACATAGAAAAGAAACAAGTGATTGTTATGGACGTGAATTTTGCATATCCACTCTCAAAAATTATTGGTGAGAATTCATTAATTGACTTCTCAGATATAGTCAGTCAGTCATAAAAACACACTAACACTACTGTAAGCATATATCATTAAATCAATCAGTTGCAACAAGATTTGTTAACTTTAATAATACAACAATACAAGTTATGAGATCTAGACCTGTACTAGCAAGAGTATGAGTTAACATATCACCAAAGCAGAGAACCATACAAGCTGAAACCAGCAGCGCCTCACCTATGATTGACAAAAATGCTCAAATCAGTGATTTTTCAAACTGACCAAAAGATTATAAATACCTCAATAAAATTTCCAATTTTAATAATACGATGAGAAGGACCACATGAATTAGACCAAGGTTATAATAGATATAACAGTGGCCGACTGAGCATATGACATACATGCTATTCTGCTTCTTAAATTAGTCCACTGTCCATCATACTCAAATTTGGATTCGATGGGTAGTGCTTCCGTCTGATTTGCTTCAAGATTCGTGCACACTTGACCCTCGCGAATATTAAAGCAGGCATACAAAAATAATAAAGCACTGTGCACGAATTCTGAATCATTCGAATCAAAATTTGTGTCCGATGGACATTGGACTTATCCCTCCCACTTCCACATAGAGAGTTGGGTATTATCTTTATTACTAGACAAAAACAAAAAAAATAGTTATTCTTGTTTTTATTTTTATATTTTATTAAATTTTTATTCTGGTTGTTCTGTTATTATTATTATGACTGTAATTTTCGTTACAATTTTTTCCACCGTGTGACGGACGTATTTGTCAAGCATTTAATAGTCTTTGAATTTAATGGTAGCGTGGGAGGCACGCACGGAATCTTCCTAAAAGACTAAAACACTAAATTACAAACATCTCTTTCTAAAAAAAAAAAAAGAAAAAGGAAAAACAAAAATAATTACCACAACTCTTCCAACTAAAGAGTCAAGGGTCTACCTCCGGTTACTTGTCCAGATCCTCTAAATCTAATTTTTGAGTTTAGATCTGGTCCGTCCGATTCTTATTTGGACCAATCCGGCTAGAGATCGATGGAGCGTACGAAACTCAAAACTTGAGTTACTTTAGATCCGAACTCCCGGAGACTTTGAGGTACGGATTCCTTGAAATTATTTGAAATTTGAGTTTGAATCCGGACTTTTTGAGATCATTCCATTCTGAAGCAGACTCACGAGATTCCTTTAATATTCATGCAGATTTTGATCAAACAGTTCCGATTCAAACCCAAAATTAATTTGAGTTTAACAGTATGAATTTGGATAATTAGAATATTAGAGTAGTTTAGAGGATTTTATGAGAATAAAAAAGAAGATTAAAAAAATGGTCATTTGACTAATTGTAAATATGTTTTTATCAATGAAATTGTTAGTAGGTATTTAAAGCGACTAACCTTAAAAAAAAGTATGAATTTGGAGACGCCCCTTTCTTTTCTATTTTGAAAAATAAACAATTTTGGAAAAAGCTTTAACGAAATTAAATTTTTTGATTTGTGTTACAATTCGAATAGACAGTTTAAATTTATATTACACGATCATTCAAGTTTATTAAATTTTTAATTTATTCGCACAAATCTTAATGCAGATCGATTATTTTATACTTTGTTATGGATAAAATTTGTCTCAATTTTTTATAACAAAATTAAACTACTTACACCTTGTTTGGATGGAGAGTAGAGGAAGGGAGGTGAAATGTTTAACCTTGTATCATTATAATTAATAGAATCGGTTTTCTTTCCAAATTGGGGTGTAACGGATGAAAATAATTTTTGTTATAAATATTTTTAGAAAAAATCACAGAAATACTCAACTCTATATCTTACATATATAATTCTCATACAATATTTTTTCCTCAAACCTACAACAATTACCGAAATTCTCATTAACCTCCTTAATTTTAATTAACCAAAAAAGAAATAAGACGAAAAAAAAAGTTAAATTTATTTTCTCTCATTAATCATTCAAACACGAAGAGGTTAAATAGGTTAATCTTCATTTCTATTCCATTCCATTCCCTTCAATTATTTACCTCACATTCCTTCCTCTACTCTCCATCCAAACAAAGTGTTAAAAAAAATAATAAGAAAGCTTGCTTTCTTCCTTTCGTTTTCTTTCAACACAACCCCACTTGTTCCCCCTCTTTCCCTCCCTCTTCCTTCTCCCTATTTACTCTTAGATATTCCTTGCTTATTTAGAATATACAATTGTGATTTGATTTAAGTTTTGAATAACTTTTATTTTTTATGTGTAAAAGTGATTTATAATAAAAAAATTCAGTGTTAAATTTTATTTACTAAAATCAGAAATTTTATTACTGTATCTGTAAAAAAAAAAAATTTTGGTTTTGAAGAATATATATATGGGTCTTTTTAAAAGTAATTATAAGACATGGTATTAACTTATTTTATAAAATCTAACATGTAAATATTTTTAACGGATGATATTTTATCGAGTTTATTCAGTATTAAATTTCATATTCCTGATTATCACAATTATAAGAATTTTATCAATCACATGTTAAGAATAATTTGGTGAGGTTCTTATACTTCAATAAAAATATACTAATTATGTATATGACATAAGCTTAAGAAATTACGAATATAAATAACAAATGCAAGAAACAATTTCAGCAGCTTTGAATAAGTTACAATGTAAGTAATACAACTCGCCAGGTAAATACAATATGATGAAAAATTAAAAACTAAACCTTGCTGAATCTGGTAATTAATCGAACCAGATATGCACTTCGAAGGTGTAAAAAATGTATCCCAAACCATCTACACCACTCATTGTTATAGTATTCGAACTTGCTATTTTTTGCATTGGATATTATTTCTTAATTTGTTAAGATTATGTCATATAAATAATTAGTATATTTTCATTGAAGCATAAGCAACTCACTAAATTTTCTTAGAATGTGATGTTATAAAATTCACATAGTTGTGAAAATTAAAAATATGAAATTTTATACCAAACAAATTAGATAAAATGTGTACGTTAAAAACATTTATATGCTAGATAATTTTTTTTATAAAATAAGTTATATCATGTCTTATAATAATTTTTTGAAATATTCTACAGATACACAATACTATACTTTATGATTTTAGCAAATAAAATTTCACACTTAATATTTTTATTCTAAATCATTATACATATAAAAAATAAAAATTACTCAAAACTTAAATAAAATCAAAATTGTATATTTTACATATGTAAATAATAGATGAGAGTAAATAGGGAGAAGGAAGAGGTAGGGAAACAGAAGGAACAAGTGGGTCACAAGAGCATTTTGCTAAGAATTTGAAAGGAGGATATTTTGTTTTATGTTTTTAAAAAAAATGGCACTTTGTAAAATATAGGAAGCTTGCCTTCTTCTTTCGCTTTCAACACAACTCAACCGTTCCGAATACACAATCTTTCTCTCTCTTTCTCTGATGCTGACTCTTGGCTTCCTCATTGAAATATTAGGTGCTATAAATATAACACAAAGACTTCCATTCTTCCATGATTTGAGCTCAAAAACAGTAACCCAATTCAAAATCCATACAAAAGAGATACATAAGTAAACATTTTTCAGTCCGAAGAACACACAAAAGCCAGCACGATCTTACATAAACAAATCCATGGGCAAGCCAGATGACTGGTCACACCGTGATCATGACTACTTTATATCAGGACAATTCATGTTAATCGACCTCTTCATATGTTGTGTTGTATTGCTTCTTCTTTTCATTATATGTAGTTGCTTGAGTCACCGTCAAATAAGACGTCGCCTGGCTCACTGGCGACAACCTCGATTAATTTTCTCCAATTGTACCGAACCTAGCCCTCGCCGCCTCGACCGAAACATTATTGCCATGATTCCGGTAATCGAACTCTCTTTGCACAGAGATAACAAGGTTTCTGAGTTGTGCGCAGTGTGTATCAGCGAGTTTACAATTGGAGAGAAATTGAGAGCTTTGCCGCAATGCGGCCATAGGTTTCATTTGGAATGCATTGACATGTGGTTCGCCTCTTATTCTACTTGTCCTTTGTGTCGTGCCGATGTCAATTCTTCATCTCCCAACTCAGACCAACAAGTGCAATTGGGATTATGCACTGTTCATCAGTCACCTTTGGATCGTTTGGTTTGATATTTTGCTAAATTTTATGTTCTTATAGTAATTATTTATAATGTTTAGCACATACTTTTATATTATAAGGATATTTGTAATTGATTATTTTGAGCTATTATGTAATTAATAAAGGATTGGGGATAAATTAAATGATATTTACAGCGTAGTTTGTGCTTTATGCATTGCACGGATAATAGAGTCAAAACAGTGTTGTATATAGCACATATACTGCGTGAAGTCAAAACTCAGTTGTTAATATCTTTATCCTAGACACTACTAGAATCTGAACTTTTTTCGTGGGCATAATAAGGCTTGTTCTGTTGGCTAACCTTTGAAAAAAGTCCTAAAATCGTCATTTCCATGCACTACTCTCAGAAATACTACCGTCGCAAAGAGTCTCGATGGAAATACTATTTTTCTCACTTTTTCCGTGGGCTTGCCCTTGGAAATACTATTTTTCAACATTTTCTGTGAGCTTGCTCTTTGAAATACTACCGTCAGAAATACTTTAACATCCGGCCCACGAGCTTATTATTTCCAAGGACAACGTCTGTGGGACCCACCCTATTATTTTCAAGGGTAGCGACTGTGGGACCCACCATATTATTTCCATGGACAAATTGTATTCGTTGTTCCATGGATATACCCACGGAAATAACTTGAATGACATTGTACATGTAAGCTCTCATCTACAATCCTCCTTGTACCAATCAGGTACAATCCTCCCTGTACCAATTAGGTATTGTATTACATTCTCCACCAATTCCCATTGAAACAAATCAACAATAAAACATTTATACATAGATCTATGAAAAACATTTAATAAGCATTAGTATAATATAGTCTTAATACATTGTACCAAATAATGTGCAAAGCACATTACAAAATCAGAATTATATTGCACTTGTAAATAAACCAAAATATACCATATTGTACTTCTAACTATACTAAAATATATCCACAAGTAGTTAACCAAAATTTACAAGATAACTTGCCTCAAGATTGCTCATTTGTTAAAACTTCTCAAACATATATGAAGCCCTAAAATGTGCAATTTTCTGCATTAGAAGGGATGGTTCCCATTGTAGGCAAAATGCTCACACCATGGGCCCATTGCAGCTTCATTTGTGTGTACCCATCTATTCTAGTATTAGCTTGATTTAAGAGTGATTGGAATCCCTAATTTGGCAGTATAGAAGGAGCATTACCCTATATATATCACATGGGAAAGAAATAAGTGATTGTTATGGACGTGAATTTTGCATATCCACTCTCAAAAATTATTGGTCAGAATTCATTAATTGACTTCTCAGATATAGTCAGTCAATCATAACAACACACTAGCACTACTGTAAGCATATATCATTAAATCAATCAGCTGCAACAAGATTTGTTAGGTTGTATTTGTAACATATAAAAGATTAAATTAAAACAAATTATAGATTAGAACGGTAAATGCAAAAACTAGATCAGTTTTGGAGTATATCTAGACCTGCACTAGTAACATCAGCTGAACAAATTTTTATATTCAAGTTAGCTTTAATAATACAACAATACGAGTTATGAGATTTAGACCTGTACTAGTAACATCAAACCAAAAGATACTGTATGTACCTTAGCAAGAGTATGAGTTAACATATCACCAAAGCAGAGAACCATACAAGCTGAAACCAGCAGCGCCTCACCTATGATGGACAAAAATGCTTAAATCAGTGATTTTTCAAACTGACCAAAAGATTAGAAGTACGATGAGAAGGACCACATGAATTAGACCAAGGTTATAATAGATATAACAGTGGCCGACTGAGCATATGACATACATGCTTTTCTGCTTCTTAATGTAGCTCCACCATCCATCATACTCAAATTTGGATTCGATGGGTAGTGCTTCCGTCTGATTTGCTTCAAGATTCGTGCACGCTTGACCCTCACAAATATTAAAGCAGGCATGCAAAATTTATAAAATGGTGTGCACGGATTTTGAATCAAATCAGACGAAGTACCATCATTCGAATCAAAATTTGTGTCCGATGGACATTTGACTTACCCCTATCACTTCCACATAGAAAGTCGGATATTATCTTTGTTACTAGACAAAAACAAAAAAAATAGTTATTCTTGTTTTTATTTTTATATTTTATTAAATTTTTATTGTGGTTGTTCTGTTATTATTATTGTGACTATAATTTTCGTTACAATTTTTTCCACCGTGTGACGGACGTATTTGTCAAGCATTTAATAGTCTTTGAATTTAATGGTAGCGTGGGAGGCACGCACGGAATCTTCCTAAAAGACTAAAACACTAAATTACAAACATCTCTTTCGAAAAAAAAAAAAACAAAAAGGAAAAAACAAAAATAATTACCACAACTCTTCCAACGAAAGAGTCAAGGGTCTACCTCCTCCGGTTGTCCAGATCCTCTAAATCTAATTTTTGAGTTTAGATCTGGTCCGTCCGATTCTTATTTGGACCAATCCGGCTAGAGATCGATGGAGCGTACGAAACTCAAAACTTGAGTTACTTTAGATCCGAACTCCCGGAGACTTTGAGGTACGGATTCCTTAAAATTATTTGAAATTTGAGTTTGAATCCGGACTTTTTGAGATCATTCCATTCTGAAGCAGACTCACGAGATTCCTTTAATATTCATGCAGATTTTGATCAAACAGTTCCGATTCAAACCCAAAATTAATTTGAGTTTAACAGTATGAATTTGGATAATTAGAATATTAGAGTAGTTTAGAGGATTTTATGAGAATAAAAAAAGAAGATTAAAAAAAAGAGTCATTTGACTAATTGTAAATATCTTTTTATCAATGAAATTGTTAGCAGGTATTTAAAGCGACTAACTTTAAAAAAAAGAGTATGAATTTGGAGAGGCCCCTTTCTTTTCTATTTTGAAAAATAAAAAACTTTGGAAAAAGCTTTAATGAAATTAAATTATTTGATTTGTGTTAAAATTCGAATAGACAGTTTAAATTTATATGTACACGATCATTTAAGTTTATTAAATTTTTAATTTATTCGCACAAATCTTAATGCAGATCGATTATTTTAAACTTTGTTATGGATAAAATTTGTCTCAATTTTTTATAACAAAATTAAACTACTTACACCTTGTTTGGATGGAGAGTAGAGGAAGGGAGGTGAAAGGTTTAACCTTGTATCATTATAATTAATAGAATCGGTTTCCCTCCCAAATTGGGATGTAACGGATGGAAATTTTTTTTGTTACAAATATTTTTAGAAAAAATCATACAAATACTCAACTCTATATCTTACATATATAATTCTCATACAATATTTTTTCCTCAAACCTACAACAATGACCGAATTTCTCATTAACCTCCTTAATTTTAACTAACAAAAAAAGAAATAAGACAGAAAAGAAAGTTAAATTTATTCTCTCATTAATCATTCAAACACAAAGAGGTTAAATAGGTTAATCTTCATTTCTATTCCATTCCATTCCCTTCTATTCTTTACCTCACATTCCTTCCTCTACTCTCCATCCAAACAGAGTGTTAAAAAAAATAATAGGAAAGCTTGCTTTCTTCCTTTCGTTTTCTTTCAACACAACCCCACTTGTTCCCCCTCTTTCCCTCCCTCTTCCTTCTCCCTATTTACTCTTAGATATTCCTTGCTTATTTAGAATATACAATTGTGATTTGATTTAAGTTTTGAATAACTTTTATTTTTTATGTGTAAAAGTGATTTATAATAAAAAAATTCAGTGTTAAATTTTATTTACTAAAATCAGAAATTTTATTACTGTATCTGTATATTTTTTTTTTCGAAGAATATATATATGGGTCTTTTTAAAAGTAATTATAAGACATGGTATTAACTTATTTTATAAAATCTAACATGTAAATATTTTTAGCGGATGATATTTTATCGAGTTTATTCGGTATTAAATTTCATATTCCTGATTGTCACAATTATAAGAATCTTATCAATCACATGTTAAGAATAATTTGGTGAGGTTCTTATGCTTTAATAAAAATATACTAATTATGTATATGACATAAGCTTAAGAAATTAAGAATATAAATAACAAATGCAAGAAATAATTTTAGCAGCTTTGAATAAGTTACAATGTATGTAATACAACTTGCCAGTAAATACAATATGGTGAAAAATTAGAAATTAAACCTTGCTGAATTTGGTAATTAGTCGGACCAAATATGCACTTCGAAGGTGTAAAAAATATATCCAACCATCTACACCACTCATTGTTATAGTATTCGAACTCGATATTTTTTGCATTGGTTATTACTTCTTAATTTTTTAAGATTATGTTATATACATAATTAGTATATTTTTATTCAAGCATAAGCAACTCATTAAATTTTCTTAGAATGTGATGTTATAAAATTCACATAGTTGTGAAAATAAAAAATATGAAATTTTATACCAACCAAATTAGATAAAATGTGTACGTTAAAAGCATTTGTATGCTAGATAATTTTTTTTTATAAAACAAGTTAATATCATGTCCTATAATAATTTTTTGAAATATTCCACAGATACACAATACTATACTTTCTGATTTTAGCAAATAAAATTTCACACTTAATGTTTTTATTCTAAATCATTATACATATAAAAAAAAATATTCAAAACTTAAATAAAATTACAATTGTATATTTTACATAAGCAAATAATAGATGAGAGTAAATAGGGAGAAGGAAAAGGAATGGAAAGAAAAGAAACAAGTGGGGTTCACAAGAGTATTTTTCTAAGAATTTAAAAGGAGGATATTTTGTTCTATGTTTTTAAAAAGAATGACACTTTGTAAAATTTTCCTATTCTTTCTCTTTCTTTCTCTGATGCTGACTCTTGGCTTCCTCCTTATTGAAATATTAGGTGCTATAAATATAACACAAAGACTTCCATTCATCTATGTTTTGAGCTCAAAAACAACAACCCAATTCAAAATCCATACAAAAGAAATAAATAAGTAAACATCTTTCAGTCCGAAGAATGGACAAAAACCGATTTTAATTACATAAACATATCCATGGGCAAGCCAGATGACTCGCCACATCGTGATCATGAATTGGTACAAGCTCCACCGAACTACGTTATCTCGGGACAAGTCATCTTAGTCGGCCACTTCATATGTTGTGTTGTATTGCTTCTTTTCATTATATATAGTTACTTCAGTCACCGTTGTAGAAGACGTCGCCTAGCTCACTGGCAACAACCTCGATTATTTTTCTCCAATCGTACCAAACCTAGCCCTCGCCGCCTCGACCAAAACACTATTACCTTGATTCCGGTAATCGAACTCTCTTTGCACGGAGATAACAAGGTTTCTGAGTTGTGCACAGTGTGTATTAGCGAGTTTAAAGAAGGAGAGAAATTGAGAACATTGCCGCAATGCGGTCATAGGTTTCATTTGGAATGCATCGACATGTGGTTTGCCTCTCATTCTACTTGTCCCTTGTGTCATGCCGATGTCAATTCTTCATCTCCCAACTCAGACCAACAAGTGCAATTGGGATTATGCACTGTTCATCAGTCACATTTGGATCGGTTGGTTTGATATTTTGTTAAATTTTGCAGCTCTTATGTTTCTATAGTAATTAATTATAATGTCTAGCACATACTTTTATATTATGAGGATATTTGTAATTGGTTATTTTTAACTATTATGTAATTAATAAAGGACTTGGGATAAATGATATTTACAGCCAAGTTTGGGCTTTATGCATTGCACAGATAATAGAGTAAAAACAGTGTTGTATATAACATATATACTGCGTGAAGTCAAAACTGAGTAGTTAATATCTTTATCAAGACTTGGTCAACGCAAAAATTGAAAAGACTTTGATATCGTTAAAAAATTCCTGGTTTTATGAATTGCCCTTGATATTTTGTTCTTCCTATTTACCTAAGTAGTGAAGGCTAACTATATATATTTTGTCAACAAACAACTGATTCCACATTTATTATACATTTATGGCCATTAGTACAAAAAAATGTTAGTTGCCGTAAGTCTTTACTTTGATTACAATTGCATTTTAATAAGATTGACACGTAAGAAAACAAATTTACATAGAGTTCCCGCTTCATGACATATGTAATTTGCATACTATATATATTTGAATTAATGAACAAATTTACATATTGTTCGTCCTTGAAATTTATTATGTCAAGTGTAAACTTTGTGTAAAGTTAGTAGTACTAATTTGTTAATACGTAAAGAAGTGCCAACCATGTTTTAAAGAAGTAAATATTAAGAAAGTGTAATTTTTCATATTAGATGGACAAATTAGCATAAAAACTTATATAAAGATTATCTAACATCATTAACAAGAGTGAGAAAATAATGTCTTCTTTTTTGAGTCTTTAGTTACCAAAAAGTCCTTTCAATTCACTCTACTTCAAAAGAATTCGCGTTGAGGAAGATGGAAAATGTCTTAGGATTCCATACTTTTGAAATTGCTGAATATTTTGGATGGGATGCAACCAGGCTTCTTAAGGAAGCTGGATTAAAGACTCTCTTTTATCTGCAAATGCAATAGTTACATCTGGTTCACCAATAAATATATCGTTAAGCATTTTAATACTAGCTGTAACACCACTTGCTGCAGGCAATGTCATAAGTGATACTAAAAATAAATTTCATGGAATTAAAAATTTCATAAAATTGAAGATATTTTACCCATCTGCATTAAGCTGAAACTTCATCGCACATTATACTGAGTCTTTAAAGGTGGTGTTAACTTGGGTCTGGATGTGGACACCTGGTAAGTTTTGAATTTCTAAAAGTACAGTGTTAATGTCAGAATTTTGAAAATTTAGGGTGATAACTAAAAAAGTTTTGAATTTCTTAAAATACAGTGGTAATGTCGGAATTTTGAAAATTTAGGGTGATAACTAAAAAAGTTTTGAATTTCTTAAAATACAGTGGTAATGTCGGAATTTTGAAAATTTAGGGTGATAATTAACTAAAAAAGTTTCTGTGAGATACGTATTCAGTAACCTATTTGCAATAAAAAAATGATAACAAAAAAAATATGAAAATAAAATATGTAGATTATGCATGCCAATTTGATTCACCTTTATATTCCACACGCTGTGTGTTGCTCATTCTTCCTTTACAGCTTATCAAATAAAAATTATTTAAGACGGTTAAAATGCCTCATGTCTTCATGCTTTACTGTGTCTCACATGTATAATTTATTTTCATTTTTAAAGTCCAAACAATCAATCCAAGCTGCACAACATAATCATCATATTAAAATGTGCTTAGATACCAAATTTTATATTTTAAAACAAAAAGAACATTTTTTTCGATAGGTACAAAATCACTCCTTATGGACCGTCCAAAAATAGTGATTTTGTACCTATTTAAAAAATAGTAAAAAGTTTTCATAAAATATAAAATTTTTTCTCCAAACATATTTTAATATGGATATGATGTTGATCAGATTGGATCCATTGTTTGAACTTTGAAAACAATAATAAATAATGTTAGACATAATAAGACATGAAATACATGAGGTATATATTTGGACCAATATCTGGTCATAAATATACAATAAATGTGGAATTATCCTTTGACTAAATATATAATTAGCCTTCACTAATTTGGTATAATAAGAAAAAAAAATATCAAGGGCAATCCGTAAACACCATGAATTTCTCAATTATATCAGACACACATTCCATTATTAACGTTGACCAAGTCCTTTATTGCTTGACACAATGGACAAAAATCCCTATAATATAATAATATGTGCCAGAAACTAATTACGGCACAAACTGCAAACACGTTAAACAATTCCTTAATCTTGGTTTCCCGCAATTGCACCTGTTGATCTGAATTGGGAGATGAAGAATTGACATCAACACGACACAATGGACAAGTAGAACGAGAGGCGAACCACATGTCGATGCATTCCAAGTGAAACCTATGGCCGCATTGCGGCAAAGCTCTCAATTTCTCTCCATCTGTAAACTCGCTGATACACACTGCACACAACTCGGGAACCTTATCGTCTCTGTGATGAGAAAGTTTGATCACCGGAATCGTGTCAATAATGTTTTGCTCAAGGCGACGGGGGCCAGGTTTGGACCGATTGGAGGAATATAACTGCGGTTGTAGCCAGTGATCCAGTAGTCTTCTGTGACAATTATGCAAAAATCTATATATAACAAAAAGGAAAAAGAATATGATAGAACATATAAGGTGGCTAATAAGTATCAATTCATCTAGATAGCCCATAATGAATTTGTTTATGAAAGATCGTATTGGCTTTTGTGCGTCCACCATACTCAAAAGAGGTTTGGATTTTGAATTGAATTGTGGTGTTTGAGGTGAAAAGATGGATGAATGGAAGTGTTGGTGTTATGTTTATAGGAGAGTAGTAGTAAGGAAAGAAATGCATATAGTTGAGGGAAGACTATTCAAAATAGAAAAGTAGGGACTAGTCTCAGGAATGCATATCCAATATTTGAGTTTGGATCCGGACTGTTCAATCATAATCCTGTCCGAGGTAAAATGCACAAAATTCTTTAATATTCGTGTCAAAGCAGATTGAATGATCCAGATCCGAACACAAATATTATGTTAACTTAGGTGATATGAATTCATAGTCTTTGGGGGAAGAAGACTTACACTTTACAGGTTATAATCAGCCCTTTTTACTAGTCCTACAGGAAGATACATTACAATTTAATTTCAAAGACTATTTAATGCTTGACAAATACTCGCCAATCACGGTGCATGGAGAAATTGTAACGAATTTACATGCTAAAATAAGGGGAAATTGTTGGTAAATATACCCATTGAAAATTAAACCGTGATTAAAATGAGTGTTTGACATGACTATTTTAATTAAACCGTGATTAAATTTAAAATTAACAGGTGACTATGGATCGATAACTATGGCACCATATGTAGTCTCTATATATCTGATTGAAATTAAATAGTGTTAATCACATGTCATCTTTGCATGCATGTCTCTTGTTTATTAATACAACAAATAATTAGGCCTATTATTTAATTTTAAAATTAAATTGACCAATATATCCTTTAATTTTAAATGGAGAACTCCATTACTTATAATTGTCTTCTCTTCTCCTCTCCTCTCTGTTTCACGCCTAGTCTTCTTCCTCTACTTTTCGGTACTGAACTCATGACTGAAATTATTCGAGTATCGCAGGCCATAGACTAAAAATAACTCCAACCGCCATAAAAATACTTTTTTGCCAAAGCTAATGATTTTTTAGTATGCCAAAGTCCGTCCAAGTGAACTGAGGAAAATGTTTTGTTAGAAAAAAATGGAATAGAGCTATCTTGCCATTAATTTTGGCAAATTCATCTGCGCGAGAATTTGGAATTTTCATGTGCAAATCCCTGTCACGCCAGACAACCAATCAATGAAACTTTCTTATTGATTGTAGTCAGCGTCCATACTAGCTTGAGCAAGTCCTTTCATGGTCCTTGGTGGTTGTAAATCAATAGTTGATTTGTCTAAATTAAAAAAAAAAATAAGTTAGTAATTATCGATTGTTGATTGTGGGTTTTTGACATGGGGAAATCATGAGAAGTGAAAATATCATCTGGGGTGATATTTAATGTTCAAAAGTGGGATTCAATCATAGTTCAAAAAATCGGAATCGGAATCGGAATCGGATTTTTGACTGCCTAGCCAAAAAACAGGAAAAAATTGATAAAAATAATTTCTAAAAAAATTATGTTAATTAAGACAATATTACACTCAAATTGTTATATCCCAAAATTTTAAATAAATATTAATCATGATAAATTTAAAAAATTTCACTCAAATAAAATTTTTACTAATTAATCCAATGATTGTTTAGAACTTGTATTATTAATTTAAAATTACAATAAATTTAAAATTTAAAATTACAATAAAAAAAACTATGTTAACGATTTGTAAATTACAATAAATTAAAATTTTATTAATTAGATAATAATTGATCAATGTACTAACTAAGTATACATCACAAATATTTTTTTTATATGATTTTTTTTTTCTAAATAGGATTGAAACGTCTGTTTGAAACAAATATTAAATGTATAAATTAAATGATGAATTATTATGATGTGATTATAATTATAATTTTACGAGTTATAAGAGAACTATAATTTAGAAAATTCACGTAGGTCATTCACAAAAATTTGTATTATAAAAGAATTAATTTCAAATATAGTCGGTTAGGTTGATTAATAAATAATTAATTGAATATATATAATTTAATATTGAATTAATCGGATTATATATTAGAACGGTAAATTTCGAGTAGTACGAATTTTCAAATCAATTTCAATTGAAATTCAATTAACTCACTCAATTCAAATCAATTAGAACCTCTATAATATTCTGGAATTGTTTCATCCGTTGGATATACTTCTAGCACGAAAATTGAAACCATTTGATCCATTCGATTGAATAAGGAGGGAAGGGAATTAACTCTATTTAATGAAATTTCAGGTCCGGCACCCTTTCTCATTTCCTTCTCCTCCACCGTACTCATTTCCTTCTCCAATTAAAATCAAATGGTATCTCCTCAACGAATGGATTCTCAAGTTCTCCTCCGCGAATGGTTTCTCCTCAGCTGATCAAAATTCGAATTGGTCTTCTCCTCTGCGATCTCCTCAACTATCATTCAAATGGCGCGATTTTCTCTGAATCGGCACAGAGGTTAGTCAAATTGAAATTTTTTGCTTTAAATCGTTTGAATCGGTGTAAATCGGTGTAAATCGGACCAAAAATCGGAAAATCAGCCGATTTTTTCACTGTTCATCCGCTTTTTTTGAAAAAAATCGCACCAACTTGAGAATCGGGCAAAAATCAACTCGGTCCAGTCCGATTCCGAGTTGAATCAGCCGATTTGAATCGGAATCGGCCGATTTTTTGAACTATGGATTCAATATATTATCAGTTGCTTGACATAATTTTGCAAGATTGTGGTTTAATTTCATAAATTTCATTTCAATCATGAAAAAGCAAACATTTTCAAATTCTGATTGTGTAAATATGAGAGAACATTAACTTTTCTCAGGTACCTCTCTGAGATGATTCTCGTCCTGTCAGTTGGACATAGCCTAATTTGTCAAGCATATTTTCAACTTGATATGTAAGTTGCTCAAGGTTCTGAACCAACTACAGGAAACTATTGTTAGTACAAAGGCCGCAGACGCTTGTAAGCAGGGCACCAAACTGTAGCGTCCTTTTAGAATTTTGAAGTCGTTTCAAGGCCAATGCACTTTGCCCATGCTTCCAAAAACATAGTTACAGCCTTGTTGACCAGAATACTCATCGGCCAACCAAGGGTATTGTAACAGCAGTTTTGAGTACAAAAGTTTTTTGAAAACTTAGTAGTAGCTACTAAGATTTGTGAGGGGGAATCGAACTTTCTATCTTTGGGTATAACAATCCTAAGACATTTTTCTAGTCAATTGTGCTATCTCTTCTTTCTTTGAATACAAAAGTTAGATCATAGTTTTGAGCTATACAAGAAATTGGAATGTAAAGTAGTAAAATTTAAAAGAACGACAAGATGAACCCAAAAATTATGAAGTAGTTAATTGTATTCATCCGTGATCATTGGTTGGAATTGAAGCACCAACATAATTTCATTGGCCAGTTCTTCTATATGCTTCGATGATTATCTGATAAAATCATAGGGATTTAGATTTGAGAGGGGATATATAGAAGATACATTTTTATGGACAGATTCATTTTAATAAAATATAAATTGGTCAATTCAATTTTTAGATTAATTAAATAGAAAGTAAAGTAATTAAAAGGGGATAGTAGAAAGAAAATCAAATTTACATGAGTATATTAGATATTATGATGTATTTATGGGTAAATTGGCTATTTTGAAAGTTTAGATGGGCACACCAGAAATTATCAGATGGCATGGACCACAAGGGCATTATTTATCTCTCTTAAACAGAGCATTATTTCTGGTCTAAAATTAAGTGTAAAAGATTGTACAAGGTCCCTGATTCGTAGATGGAATACAACCACAAGAAAGATTAAAAAAACTATATTTTTAATGATTTCTGAACACCCTGTTTTATCTACAAGGCTTCTACAAGCCTGAACCACCAGCTTGTGCCTAGATCAGCACGGGTGAGGCGAGGTAGGCCGGATGCTCTGTCTCCAAGTGTTATGTGGGGGTACTAGTTGGAATACTTGAAATAGCTATTAGCATAATTATTACTTCTCTTGGTTTTATCTTTTTAAACGAATGAAGCTATGTTTGAGGCGTTCGGACTAATTTGGTGCACATAGAGAAACTAGAAACATGATGTATTAATACATACGGTATAAATAAATCTATTTTATAAGAAGAATTGAAAAGTATTAATACATAAAATTTTAAAATTTAATGGACAAAATTACCAACTTTCAATTATAAGGAACAGTCCCCCTTTGGTGTAAAAGAAGAGTGAATTTCAGTTCATCTCAATCCAATAAAAAGATCATCAGGAGATGCCTGCCCCGCTAAGACTAGTACCACCTGCTCCCACAAAAAAATAAAGGTACATAAATTGAAAGTGATATTTGATAAAACATTTTTCAGATATTTCACAAATTCACTAGTCACTGTTTCTCAAGTCAAGGCAGTTTTTAGTAAAAAAATTGACCCTTATTTTCTCTGTTAACAATTGTTTGAGCATCAGCTTTTTTGATATATTATCTCTATCAAAGTTCCATGCCTGTTTGGGTTGTTAAGATTTGAAATATTCAAAAAAGGAATATGACAACTGAGAAAACACAACAAGAATGAGACACTTTTCGTGAGGATAAAAAAATAACTTTTTGCGACGGACTACTTTCATTGTTCAGTTTTTTCTTTTTGCGACGGACGACCGTCATAAATACGTTTTTTCTCTCGCAAAAAGTGTCTACTTTGTTGTAGTGAAAACACAACTCTTCACATTAAACCGGGAATATTTTCACTAATTATTGAATTTTAGTTGTATGTACCTTACTCATCACTGGTCGATTTTGTGGTGATAGTCGTACACAAGCAGCTGCACAAGCTATCATTCGCTTCATCTCATCATAGTTATATATATTACATAACCGTGAATCTACTAGAGAATCAAAATTACCATTTTCTAATGCTTCTGTAAGCAACGGTCTCGCCTGAAAAACAATCGATGTATACATGTTTTGTTACTCCAGCTAATTACATAACTTCGTAAAGCTTTAGATGATTAGGAAAAAAAAGCCTACCCAATTTGCTAGGGTTTCATGAGGATTCGAATTTTCTGAAAAAACGGAACGATTTATTATCGGCTTTTTTCCAGTAATCAGCTCAAGAAGCACAACCCCAAATGAAAAGGTATCAGACTTTTCTCTTATCTCCCCCATAGAAAACTCTGGTGCCAAATACCTATTGTCCTCATATGATCAGCAATCATAATTTACGATAAGAAATTCTCCCTAGTCTCTGGTGGAACCAAAAGATTGTTATTACTCAATTAGGAAATGAAAAATCTAACTAAACTTCTTTTGCTCAGAATTTTTCTGGTAAATGTACAGTAAAGCTGATAATTTAATAGTTCACATGGTAAATTGAAAAAAAAAATATATAATAGAACTTGACATCTTACCCACGGGTACCCATGAGGCTGGTTGCAACAATCAGAGAAATGCCATCAGGGAACATTTTGGCCATACCAAAATCTGCTACCTACATATGTTCGAAGGAGTTGAATTGTTATAATTAGATACAAAAGAAGGATTATAGCTACAAATAAGGGTCAAACTAAGTACCTTCGCTTCAAATGAACGATCTAGAATAATATTAGCTGCCTTAATATCTCGATGAATAATCCTAGGTTGGCCTGGTACAAAAGTAAATTAAGGCAAATGGAATGATTATATATATTGTGAGTTGTAATAAGAAATTAATAGAAATAAATTACATTCTTCATGCAAATATGCTAGTCCTTTTGCTGCCCCAATTGAAATCTTCAGCCTAGTATGCCAACCTATGGTGCCTTCATGGTTACCTGATGATATATACACAAAAATATCAATAACCATATAACATGGATTAAACACATCTACATACTACATTAGAAGAAAAATATGTTCCATTTACCATGCAAATGATAATCCACAGTTTTATTTGGTATGTATTCACAGACAATCATCCTTTTATTATGTTGTGTCATGCAACATCCAAAATATTGCACAAGGTGCCGGTGATGAACACGACTCAATACATCTACCTCTGCTTTAAACTCACGCTGACCCCACGTGTTGTCACACTTTAGCTGCTTGATCGCCACCTCCCTTCCATCAGACAAGACACCTCTGTGCACACAACCGAACCCTCCTTCCCCAAGAAAATTCTGAGCAGAGAACCCATTTGCTGCTTTTACCAACTCCTTATATGTGAACTCACCCTTGGAGGAGTCGATGGTAATGTTGACGGGTGACTGTGTATCTACTGGCTGTTGCAAAGGCATTTGGAGATTTGCTGTGTTGCCATATCGACTGATTGGTATTTGTGCAGAGGGCACCTGCATTGGTAATTGATTTTGCAAGTCGATGCTTCCTGATGGGTGCGAAAGGGATCTGACATGCTGATCTGCATTACAATTTACAATACTTGATACAAAACCCCTGTATGTTCTATATAATTCTTTTGAAATATAAACAAAAAAATTCAAAGCGACAAACTTAAATAGGGAGAAAATGCTAAACTAAAATCTATAGAGAGGAAAACATGTGATTTTACCATTTATATTTAAACACATCAAGCCTCCATACACTCTGATACTGGCCTTGACAAGCCAACCGGCAACAACCAATAGTCCATTCATGAAACACTTGCCGCCGCAGCAGGAAAAGAGAACTCTCCTGAAATCATATAATAATCATCTCAGTCTATACTCTAAATTATCCCAAAAAAATTTAGGAACAAGAGGCGAGATTAGTGATTAGTGATTAGTGATTACCCTGCAATGGCTGCTAGGCCAAAGAAAAAGGCGAGAGCATAAAGAATAAACATGATTGGAAAGATTAACAAGAACACCAATGGGTCCTTTACACCACGGTACTTGTTCAGAGGCATTTCAATTTTGTGATATGGTTCCTTCCCTGAGAAGAAGCGCTTAATTTATTAAGAAGATATTTCAATATTAGAGGAATATAAACCATATATAGAAGATTGCCAATTTTTTTCTCTCACTTGGGTCTTTGATCCCGGTCAAGCATGTTCTGGATTTTATGTGGTGCATGTATAGGGATTTTGGGTGGTGCAAGTAAATGCCCGTTTCTTTAAGAAACTGAATTAAAAGTCTTACATATATAATTAATATACTTACGTACTATTTTTCTACAAGGCCCTAATATATTAAGAGTCTTCTATCTCACAGCGCATAAAGTATGAAATATACCATTAATTATCTAACACAAAATTAGGGCAAATATACTCGAAAACTGCCCTTCTGTCTATTATCATTCTATAACCTAACATCAGTATCTAGATATACTGACATACATATATATATGGAGAGAGAATGATTAAGTTCAAAATGTTTTTTCCTAGCCCCGAAACAAACAACTTGGCTTTTCGATTTTCAAAGTCCCAATAGTCAATCCAAACAGTTAGATGTTCAATTTATATTAAAATGTGCTTGAAGACAAAATTTTACATTTTTTTAAATTTTTTACTATTTATTAAGATGATTTAAAAATCGTTGTTTTTCAATTGTGCAGAATTTTAATAAAACAACGATTTTTAAATCATCTTAATAAATAGTAAAAATAATTACAAAAAATATAAACTTTGGTCTCAAAGCACATTTTAATATATATTGAACATCTAACAGTTTAGATTGACTATTAGGGCTTTAAAAATTTAATAACCAAGTTGTTTGTACCGAGAGCTAGAAAAAAAATATTTTGAGCTTAATCATTCTCTCTATATATATATAGAGAGAGAGAGATAGGGAGAGCAAGGCTACTATACATTGCAATGCATATGCATTTTTGTGCATTGGACTATCACCAAATTTAAAGTCCAAATGACCGATTCAAACAGTTTATCTTGTTCTCCATATTAATATGTGTTTGGAGACCAAATTTTATATTTTTTGAAAATTCTTTACTATTTATTAAGTCACTTTAAAAATCGCTAATCCAACAGTAACAGTAAAATCAAAAGGCACTGTTGGATCAGCGATTTTCAAAAGTGGCTTAATAAATAGTAACAAATTTCCAAAAAATATAAAATTTGGTCTCCAAACACATATTAATATGGAGAACAAGATGAACAGTTTGGATCGGTAATTTGAATTTTGAATCTGGTGATTTATAGTTCAATACACAAAGATGCCTATGCATTGCAATATATGGTAGCCTTACTCTCTCTCTGTCTATATATATATATATATATATGTGTGTGTGTGTGTGTGTGTGTGTGTGTGTGTGTGTATCTATGTATGTATATGTATATTTCATATGTATTTGTGTATGCGTACACACACTATACTATACGAAACTGGAGTTCATATATCTAGCTACTAGCTACTATACAAAACAGGAGTTAAAGATAACAGATTTATATTTAAAAAGGAAGCAAATAATACCTGCGCTACAGTATTCGCACCCTATCCGATCATATCTACCATAATTACTTGGATGGACCGCAAAAAATTTAGCACTAAATTTTTTTTTTTAAAGTATTAATACCTATAAAAGAAAGTATTTTTACCTATGAACAAAAATATTTATATCTATGAAGTGAACAATTATTACATAAATAATTGTCTCTCAACAAATTCTTTCAAACATATCTGCACCATAAGCACCTGTGTGTGTGTGTGTGGGGGGGGGGGGGGGGGGGGGGGGTGCTTAAACTACGTACATAGGGGGTCATATACGTTTTTAGAGATGAATTTTTTTTCTCCATTTAATCTCATCCATATTTCTAACTATATGTGAGTATTTTGCGAATATAAAATCATAATGTCTTCTACGCAATTTTCTTTTTCATATGAGATTCACGATGACGTACTTTTGAGCTTGTTGTCACATTAGTATTTATAGCTCATTATACCTATATTTAAAAATATTTTTTGTATATGATAGTAAATGATGTTTAAAAGTTTTAATATTAAGTAATGCAAGTATTTCTAACTATGTACTGAAATACGGACCCAAACGCTATTAGAGTACGGGTCTAAATATAATAACATCCGGACCCTATCCGACCCGATAGCACCTCTAGCTATTTGATTATAAAATATATGAGCTTTTTATGCGAAACAAAATAACACGCGTTATCATTTTAGAGTAGATTCTAATGGTAAAATTCTAGTGAAATAATTCCCTACCCTACATTCCACACAACATTTCAAGACTATTAAATGCTTGACAAATACGTTGGTCACACGGTGGAGAAATTGTAACGAAATTTACATAGCCACAAGAATAAAGGAACATTTTCAAATATTTCTAACCTTTTGCCATTATTTTGTCTTCATTTTAAAATTTAATAATTTAAAATATAATATAAAAATATTATTTTCTCTATGCACTTATAATATATTATAACATTTTAATATTATTTTGATTGTTATCAAAAGCTTGTAAAAATATATTATGGATGTTGAATTTTTAACCTATTGATTCATATAAATAAAAGTAAAATTTAGAAGTACATGAAAATAACATCCATCATTTCTAACTTCTAATGATTTTATTTTAATATATAAATTTTAAGTTTTAATCAAAAAGTTTAAAGCAGAGGTATACTGGTTAGATCTGAAGTAACTCAAATTTTGTGTTTAGATACGAATGGTCTGGTTATACAATCCGGTTCAAAAAAAGAATGAATATGGGAGCCCTTTAATATTCATTCCAAAGCAGATTGGACGGTTCGGATCCAACCTCAAAATTTAAGATATCTCTAAGTAATATCAAATGTGCCACCACCCCCCGGCTATGACTCCTCAAATGTGTCATGGTCATGGTCCCCTGGCTATGTCCTGTCCGAAAAGGTTGATGTCAATTTTCAACTCCCTCCTGGTTTCAAAGTCCCTCCCAGCTATAAAATGCCTCATTACAACTACAGGAGGACATGGCTATGACCGCCCTCAAATGTGCCACGGTGAAGTCTAAGGGGGCACCCACCACCAAAGCCTTACAAAAGAAGGGGCAATCCTTGAATCAGGCCAAGGAGCCCCTAGGTTAGAAGGAGGCGGTCAGACCAAGGGGCAACCCAGCCATTCCAGAGCCTTTTTGAAGGACTCCTGCAATAATTTAGCTAGTTTTTTTGTTTTGTTTTCTTCTTTCATATTTTGTTATAATTAATTTAGCTAGCTAATGTATGAGGATACTTTCTTTTGGTATGATGTATTAGGATCCTTTTTGATGTAATATATTTTGTTCTTAATTTAATTAGCATTTTATTTTCTATAAATTTTTATTTTTTGTTAAATAATTCATGCTATCTAAATAATTAATATTGTTATAGATATAAATTAGCAGTACAAGACAACCAACAAATAAAAATATATAAGCACTACAAAGTATATTAATTTAAAAAAAAAATAAAATTAACTTAAATAATATGTGTAAATAATGCTATCTAAATAATCTGTCTAGATAATAACATAAAATAATTAATGCTAAACGCTGTCTAGATAATCTGATTTCAAAACATAAATTAACACTTTACTTGATATGAAGAATAATTTCTGGGTTTACTAAATAATTATAAAATTTAACAGAGTATAATTTTTGGAAAATTAAATACCTTTCTATATGGATGTTTAATTAAATGTCCATGTAGAATAATTTGAGGTGTCTTTTTTTATATATAAACTTAAATAAATAAATTGCTAATGTGCAAAACCTAAGGTTTTCCAGATTTTTTAGAATTTTCAAATTCCAAAGTTTAAATTTTTCAATTTTCAGATTTTTCAAATGTAAGACTTAAAAAAAAAAATAAAGATATTTTTTTTTTAAGTTTTGCATTTAATATTTAAACTAATATAAATAAATTGCATTTAAAAAATGATAAAAAAATCATACAATCATAATATTTAACAACATATCATACAAAATCATAATATATTTAACAATGATAAAAGTTTCAACATAACACAAATATAACATTAAAGCTACTGCAGACTTAACAAAAATACTGGAAAAACTAATAAAGAGTAAAATAAAATAGCAGTTCAAGAAGGCTCAAATTTTAGAACAGGTGGCTGATGCTTGGCCCTACAGATGTAGGGCTTTGGTTCATGATGACCCCTTGGGTTCCGCCTTGGCTTTGATAGGGGTGGTCACGGCCAACTTCTCTTGAGATAACACTCGAACGATAGTGGTTCTTCTTTGATCGCTGCAGTCACTGGTTCTTCTTTGATTGCAGCCATTTTGTATAGAGTTTTATCTTTGTGAAGGAGTGAATTTCTCTTTGATCACAGCCAATAATATATTGAGTTTGAAGTGTTGTTTTTTCTTCCAGGAGATTTCTACACAGATTAATACAAAATGGGTGGAAAATAGACTTCTACACGCATGTTTAATGAAACATCTGTGTAGAAATGTATTCATACACGTTCGTTTAATTAAAGGTCCGTGTACGAATCCTTTGAAATTATTAGAAGGTGCCTCTTAATTTTTTATATTTTTAAATAATCTGATATTTTATATTAATAATCTGATATTTATATTAATATTTAAGTAAATTAATAAAATGTTTATAATAATAAATAATCTAATTTTTAGAAAATGTAAAAGATTTTTTAATGAACTAGAAAAACAAATAAAATATAAACTAATAAAATATAGACAAATAAAATATAGAGATATAAAATATAGACAAATAAAATATAAAATACAGAAACACAGTAAAATATTATTGGGTTACAATCATTCAAACCTCTCATAAGTACTGCAGATAAACTCTTCTTCTCTATTCGTGTCAAGAGAGATGGATCTTCTTGCTGATATGAAAAAAAATATATTATAGAAGAAATAAAAATATTAAAATAAGAAATAAATATCCAGAGATAGATAGAACCAACCTTAAGTCTTTGGTCTGACTCTTCATTTGGCTCTTCATCTCTAAAATATTATAAAAGAAATAAATATTATATATTGGTTTTTTTTCCAAAAGAGAAATATTAAAATTTTCAAGTTTAAAAAGAATAAATATTATACATTAGATTTTGTTTTTTCCTTTTTCTCTTTTTTTCAACTGTTTGAACATTTTCCCATAGTCCTTCATTGTGGTCAGATCTCATGTAATTTGTTTCATCTTGTTCTTCAATTGTTGTTATCTCAACTTGCACGTCGGTACAAAATGGAGGTACCTCGTCAAACTGGTCGTACTCTTCTTCATCGGTGACATTTTCTACCCCAACAATCCTTCTTTTTTCGGATAGGACGACGCTCCACCTAGCATCACTCGGGTCAATGACAAAAAAGACTTCGGTGGCTTGCTTGGCGAGTATGAATGGATCATCAACATACCTGACTTTGTTAAAATCAACGAGTGTGAACCTGTCGTTATCAACTTTAACACCCCGGTCGTCGACCCATTGACACCAAAACAAGGGAATGCTGAGGTGAGAATTGTAAACGAGCTCCCAAATTTCTTCAATAACACCGTAATATGACTTTGATGCTATTACAGGCTGGGCATCTCCTAATCTACTGAATTCTTGAGACGTCACCACCAACGTCACCCCACTATTTTTCATGGTGCTCTTATCACTTTGTAATTTAGTGTAAAATGTATATCCGTTAATCTCGTATCTTTAGAATGTTCTAACAACCATTTGGGGTCCTTCGCGTAGCAATCTAACAGTTTAACTTACGGGTGACCTTTTGGGGTGTGACTTCACTCTTTCTTTCAGCCATCCTATAAAAGAATGGTTATGCTTGTCAGTAAGCCACTTTTGACTTCTCGTGTAGTTCCATTGTTAAAGGATTGTCATGTGGTCATCTATATAGGAAATAACATCTGCCATGTGCTGTAGTACAATAAAATGTGCCTTTAGCAGTTCATCTTCATCAGCAACTATGGCTTTAACCCAATAGATCCTACTCCTTGGAGCCGTCCCTCATATCAAGATTTTGGAACGCCAATAGGACCTACACCGGTCATGTAGTTGGTGCAAGACTCAATCACCTCTTCCGTGGAATATCATTCTATAATGCTACCTTCGGGTCGGTGTCGGTTCCTTACGTAACTTTTCAAAGTACCCATGAAGCTCTTAAATGGATACATATACCGCAAGAACACAGGACCACGAATCTTAATTTTCACCACAAGATGAACAACAAGGTGAGCCATAACATCGAAAAAAGATGGCAGAAAACACATCTCAAGACGGCAAAGAGTAACGACGACCTCCTTTTGCAAAGTGTCCAATTTTAGAGGGTTTATCAATTTGGATTAATTGTGTTGAAGAAAAAACAAAGCTTCATAATGGTTTGCCAAACGGGCTATGGTAAAATTCATCGAATTGCAACAGGAATCATATGTGTCATTAAAACATGACGGTCATGGGATTTCGGACCAATCAATTTCATGTCCTTCATCGACACCAGCTTCTTAATATTTGAATAAAGTTTCAAACAAGAGTGTGGATGGGTTATGACCAACAGGAATGGTAGAATTGATCAACAAAAGTGTGTCTCATGTAGAATAAAGTTTCGAACAATAGATGGGATGGGTTATGACCAACAGGAATGGCTATTTGCAAGTGCGATGTTTGACCGTTATTGCTATGATACTTGTTGTATGAGGTCTATGCAGTTGTACTTATTAAGGAGGATGTTTTTTTGTTATTAGCTAGTGATCAATATACCAAAGCCCCTAGTGTGTGTGGCTTATGAACATTTGGATAGGTTTAATTATCTTTTGGTAGCAAATGCATCATGTCCAGCTGATCATATATATGCTGATTAGTGTGATGTCATTTGTTGTTTATTTGCTAAATTAATTTGGATGGATGCATATATGTATGGATGAACAACATATTTTGTGTATGGATCGATGCATGTATAATTAACTTGTATGTTTGGTAATATATGTATATGTTGAATTGGGATCTATTATTTTGGATGTTTTGTAATTAATATATGCATATGTTTAGTTTAACTTTCTTGCATGTATAGTTCTGTTACTCTAATTAGTTATGAAAACTGAATTATTATGAACTTCATTAGTTTTACTTCGTCAACCTTGGATTTGTTTAATTTACAGAGTATTCTCTAGTAATTAATAAGCAAGCTAGCTTCTATTGCTAGTGATATATATATATATATATATATATATATATATATATATAGGTTTTGGCTAATATGCTATGGGTAGCTAAGAGACCTCCGTGCTACGGCTCGGATTTCGAGTTTTCAAAATCCTAACGGTCGATCCGAACCGTTCATCTTATTCTCCATATTAATATGTGCTTGGAGACCAAATTTTATATTTTTCTGAATTTTTTTACTATTTATTAAGCCACTTTGAAAACCGCTGATCCAACGGTAGTTTCTGATTTTACTGTTGGGTTAAGCCACCGTTGGATTAGGGATTTTCAAAGTGGCTTAATAAATAGTAAAAAAATTCAGAAAAATATAAAATTTGGTCTCCAAGCACATATTAATATGGAGAACAAGACGAACGGTTCAGATCGACCATTAGGATTTTGAAAACTCGAAATCCGAGCCGTAGCATAGAGGTCTCTTAGCTACCCATAGCACCGTAGCCACGTCCATAACAAAAAAAATTCAATTGAGGTGGTTAATGATCCTTAATTAATTAGATATTATTGAGTTGGGATTATGTGTGTTATTAAATAATTATTTTATTATAATGATTAACTGGGATATATATAGTAATTAAATATGTTTTTGTAGTAGTACACCATCAGTTAAATTGATTTACCTGCAAGACCAATATTCTAATTATTTAATTATCATAGCTGCCAATAAAAAAATACAACATCGGTTCAGTAAGGATGCTAGACAACGTTGTTCAACCTAAAAACCAACGAATCATGAAACAGCCAGATGGTAAAGTAATCTTCTCAGTGCCATCGTCCGTTTAGTCAAACCGATGTACAAGTGTCGCCTAGTACTAATTGTTCGTGAAACTTAACCGATGACAAAGGAGGGGTCAGGAGGGGGTCCATCAACGTCATCAGTTTGTTATCCAGAATAAACAGTAAAAAGTTCAACGTAATTACAGCACTACCACTCATGACGAGTGCCATCTGTGCAGAAGCACATCCGATAATATCGGGGTGATGGGAAAAATATTTTTGTAGTAGTGTTTTGATCAAACGGTTCCGATCTAAACTCAAAATTTGAGTTTAACGGTATGAATTCGGGGATGCCCCTTCTTTTCTACTTTCAAAAATAAACAACTTTGGAAAAAGCTTTAACGAATTTAAATTATTTGATTCTTGTTAAAATTCGGATAGACAGTTTAAATTTACAAGATTATTTAAGTTTATCAAATTTTAAATTTATTCACACAAATCTTAATGCAGATCGATTATTTTAAACTCCATTACAGATCAAATTTGTCTCAATTTTTTGTAACAAAATTCAACTACTTAAAAAAAATAATAGGAAAGCTTGCTTTCTTCCTTTCGCCTTCTTTCAACACAGCCCAACCGTTATGAATACACATTCTTTCTCTCTCTTTCTCTGATGCTGACTCTTGGTTTCCTCATTGAAATATTACGTGCTAGAAATATAACACAAAGACTTCCATTCATCCATGTTTTGAGCTCAAAAATAGTAACCCAAATAAAAATAGTAATCCATACAAAAGAGATACATAAGTAAACATTTTTCAGTCCGAAGAATGCACAAAAGCCTGAACGATCTTACATAATCAAATCCATGGGCAAGCCAGATGACTCGCCGCACCGTGATCATGAATTGGTATTAGCTCCACCGTACTACGTTATATCAGGACAATTCTTCCTAATCAGCCTCTTCATATGTTGTGTTGTATTGCTTCTTTTCATTATATATAGTTGCTTGAATCACTGTCATAGAAGACATCGCCTGGCTCACTAGCGACAACCTCAATTAATTTTCTCCAATTGTACCGAACCTAGCCCTCGCCGCCTTGAGCAAAACATTATTTCCTTGATTCTGGTAATCGAACTCTCTTTGCAAGGAGATAACAAGGTTATGAGTTGTGCGCAGTGTGTATCAGTGAGTTTACAGTTGGAGAGAAATTGAGAGCTTTGCCGCAATGCGGTCATAGGTTTCATTTGGAATGCATCGACATGTGGTTTGCCTCTCATTCTACTTGTCCTTTGTGTCGTGCCGATGTCAATTCTTCTTATCCCAACTCAGAGCAACAAGTGCAATTGGGAGAGAGAGAGAACAAGGAAGTATGCACTGTTCATCAGTTACCTTTGGATCGTTTGGTTTGATATTTTGCTAAATTTTGCACCTCTTATGTTTTTATAGTAATTATTTATAATGTTTAGCACATACTTTTATATTATACGGATATTTGTAATTGATTATTTTGAGCTATTATGTAATTAATAAAGGATTGGGGATAAATGATATTTACAGTGGAGTTTGGGCTTTATGCATTGCACTGATAATGGAGTCAAAACAGTGTTGTATATAACACATATTGCGTGAAGTCAAAACTCAGTTGTTAATATATTTATCCTAGACATTACTAGAATATGAACTTTTTCCATGGGCATAATAAGGCTTGTTCCGTTGGCTGACTCTTGAAAAAAGCCTTAAAATCATCATTTCCATGCGCTACTCTCGAAAATACTACCGTCGCAAAGAGCCTCAATGGAAATACTATTTTTCTGACTTTTTCTGTGGGCTCGCCCTTGAAAATACTATTTTTCGACTTTTCCTGTGAGCTTGCCCTTTGAAATACTACCGTCAAAAATACTTTGACATCTAACCCATGAGCTTATTATTTCTAAGGGCAACGTCTGTAGGGCCCCCTATAGTATTTCCAAGAACAACACATATGGGTCCCAACAACTTATTTCTAAGGGCAGCACATGTGAGACCCACCGTTGTATTTCCAAGGGCAAACCATGTGGGTCCCAACAGGTTATTTCCAAGTGCAGCATATGTGGGACCCACCCTATTATTTTCAAGGGCAGCGACTATGGGACCCACCGTATTATTTCCATGAGCAGATTGTATTCATTGTTCCATGGATATACCCACAGATATAACTTGAATGACATTGTCCATGTAAGTTCTCATCTACAATCCTCCTTGTACCAATCAGGTACAATCCTTCCTGTACCAAAGCAGAGAACCATACAAGCTGAAACCAGCAGCGCCTCACCTGTGATGGACAAAAATGCTCAAATCAGTGATTTTTCAAACTGACCAAAAGATTAGAAGTATGATGAGGACCACATGAATTAGACCAAGGATTAGAAGTATGATGAGAAGGACCACATGAATTAGACCAAGGTTATAATAGATATAACAGTGGCCAACTGAGCATATGACATACATGCTTTTCTGCTTCTTAAAGTAGGTCCACTGTACATCATACTCAAATTTGAATTCGATGGTAGTGCTTCAATCTGATTTGTTTCAAGATTCGTGTGTGCTTGACCCTCACGAATATTAAAGCAGCCATGCAAAAATAATAAAGCGGTATGCACGGATTTTGAATCAAATCGGACAAAGTACTATCATTCGAATCAAAATTTGTGTCCGATGAACATTGGATTTATTCTTGCCACTTCCACACAGAGAGTTGGGTATTATTTTTGTTACTAGACCAAAAAAAAAAAAAGTTAGTTTTTGTTTTTATTTTTATATTTTATTATGACTGTAATTTTCGTTACAATTTTTCCACCGTGTGACGGACGTATTTGTCAAGCATTTAATAGTCTTTGAATTTAATGCATGGTAGCCTGGGAGGCACGCACGCGGAATCTTCCTAAAAGACTAAAACACTAAATTACAAACATCTCTTTCTAAACAAAAAAAGGGAAAAACAAAAATAATTACAACAACTCTTCCAACTAAAGAGTCAAGGGTCTACCTCCTCCGGTTCCTTGTCCAGATCCTCTAAACCTAATTTTTGAGTTTAGATCTGGTCCATCCGATTCTAATTTGGGCCAATCCGACTAGAGGTGGAGCATACGAAGCTCGAAACTTGAGTCACTTTAGATCCAAACTCCTGGAGACTTGACATACGGATTCCTTAAAATTATTTAAAATTTGAGTTTGAATCCGGACTGTTTTGAGCAGATGATTTGAATCAGAAGCAGAACTCACGAGATTCCTTGAACATTCATTCAGATTTTGATGAAACGGCTCCCATCCAAACCTAAAATTTGAGTTTAACAGTACGAATTCGGAGACTTTGGGAAACGCTTTAACGAATTTAAAGTATTTGATTCGTGTTAAAATTCGGATAGATAGTTTAAATTTACAAGATTATTTAAATTCATTAAATTTTAAATTTATTCACACAAATCTTAATGCAAATCGATTATTTTAAACTCCGTTATGGATAAAATTTGTCTCAATTTTTTATAACAAAATCCAACTACATAAAAAATAATAATAGGAAAGCTTTGCTTTCTTCCTTTCATTTTCTTTCCACACAACCCAACCGTTACGAATACACATTCTCAATTTCTCTCTCTTTCTCTGATGCTGACTCTTGGCTTCCTCCGTACTGAAATATTAGGTGCTATAAATATAACACAAAGACTTTCATTCATCCATGTTTTGAGCTCAAAAGCAGTAACCCAATTCAAAATCCATACAAAAGAGGTACATAAGTAAACATTTTTCAGTCCAAAGAATGCACAAAAGCCCGAACGATCTTACATAATCAAATCCATGGGCAAGCCAGATGACTCGCCGCACCGTGATCATGAATTGGTACAAGCTCCACCAAACTACGTTATATCAGGACAATTCTTCTTAATTAGCCTCTTCATATGTTGTGTTGTATTGCTTCTTCTTTTCATTATATATAGTTGCTTGAGTCACCATCAAAGAAGACGTCGCTTGGCTCACTGGCGACAACCTCGATTAATTTTCTCCAATTGGACCGAACCTAGCCCTCACCGCCTTGACCAAAACATTATTGCCTCGATTCCGGTAATCGAACTCTCTCTGCACGGAGATAACAAGGTTTCTGAGTTGTGCGCAGTGTGTATCAGCGAGTTTACAGTTGGAGAGAAATTGAGAGCTTTGCCGCAATGCGGTCATAGGTTTCATTTGGAATGCATCGACATCTGGTTTGCCTCACATTCTACTTGTCCCTTGTGTCGTGCGGATGTCAATTCTTCATCTTCCAACTCTGACCAACAAGTGCAATTGGGAGAGAGAGAACAAGGAATTATGCACTGTTCATCAGTCACCTTTGGATCGGTTGGTTTGATATTTTGTTAAATTTTGCAGCTCTTATGATTTTATAGTAATTAATTAATTAGAATGTCTAGCACTTACTTTTATATTATAAGGATATTTGTAATTGGTTATTTTTAACTATTATGTAATTAATAAAGGACTTGAGATAAATGATATTTACAGCGCAATTTGGGGTTTATGCATTGCACGGATAATAGAGTAAAAACAGTGTTGTATATAACATGTATACTGCGTGAAGTCAAAACTGAGTAGTTAATATCTTTATTCAAGACTTGGTCGACGCAAAAATTGAAAAGACTTTGATATCGCTAAAAAATTCCTGGTTTTTATGAATTGCCCTTGATATTTTGTTCTTCTTATTTACCTAAGAAGCGAAGGCTAACTATATATATTTAGTCAACAAAAAAATGATTGCACATTTATTGTACATTTATGGCCATGAGTACAAAAAAATGATAGTTGCCGTAAGTCTTTACTTTGATTACAATTGCATTTTAATAAGATTGACACTTAACAAAAGAAATTCACATAAGAGTTCCCGCTTCATGACATATGTAATTTGCACGCTATATATATTTCAATGACCAAATTTGCATACTGTTCGTCCTTGAAATTTATTATGTCAAGTGTAAACTTCGTTTAAATTAAGTTAGTACTACTAATTTGTTAATATATAAACAAGTGCCAACCATGTTTTAAATCAACATAATGCAATTAAAATTTTTGTCGGATAAAATAGAAGTAAATATTAAGAAAATATAATTTTTCATAGAGGGATCAAATTAAATTACAATAATATTTCAATTACAACAAGTTACAATATCAATTTTTTACATTTTCAAAGACCCATCGATCCAAATCATTTGATGTGATCTTTACAATAAAATATGATTGGAGACCAAATTTTACATTTTTTTTTAATTTTTTTACTATTTATTAATATGGGTACAAAATTAAATGGTCTAAATTTGACTGGGTTTGGTACCCATCTTAATAAATAGTACAAAATTTTTTAAAAATGTAAAATTTGGTCTCCAAACACATTTTATTGTAGAGATCACATCTAACAGTTTAGATCGACAATTTAAACTTTGAAAATGCAGAAAATGATTGTTGTAACTTGATCCTTTCTCTTTTTGAGAAAGAATCAAGATACAACAATTTTTAAGTTACAACAACCATATTTTAAAACTTTGTTTTCAAACATATTTTAATATGGATATCATATTGACCTGTTCAGATCCACTGTTTGAACTTTGAAAACAATGATAAAGAATGTTAGACCTAATAAGACATGAAAGATGTACATGAGGTATTTGCACCCTTTCCTGGTCATAAATATACAATAAATATGGAATTATCCTTGTTGACTAAATATATAATTAGCCATCACTAATTTGGTATAATAATAAAAAATATATATCAAGGGCAATCCGTAAACACCATGAATTTCTCACTTATATCAGACACTTTCCATTATTAACGTTGACCAACTCCTCTATTGCATAATAGCTCAAAATAATCAATAACAAAAGGAATTGGATTTTTTCCTAAGGGCTTTGGACAAAGTCTCATCTAAAATTAAGCTTAAACGTTCGGTTTGTATTGAGATTCGTGCAAGCATATTTAAAACTTAATAAGTTTAAATTGCTCCTTGAATCTAAATGTTTGTATGAATTTTGATGCAAATCGGACGGTTAAGTCCGGCTTTGGATGAGACTTTGTCCAAAGTCATTTGGACAAGACCCCCACCCATAACAAAAATCCATATAATATAATAATGTGTGCCAGATACTAATTACAGCAAAAACTGCAAACACGCTAAACAATTCCTTAATCTTGGTTTCCCCCAATTGCACCTGTTGATCTGAATTGGGAGATGAAGAATTAACATCAACACGACACAATGGACAAGTAGAACGAGAGGCGAACCACATGTCGATGCATTCCAAATGAAACCTATGACCGCATTGTGGCAAAGCTCTCAATTTCTCTCCATCTGTAAACTCGCTGATACACACTGCACACAACTCGGGAACCTTATCATCTTTGTGATGAGAAAGTTTGATCACCGGAATCATGTCAATAATGTTTTGCTCAAGGCGACGGGGTTTAGGTTTGGAACGATTGGAGGAATATAATTGAGGTTGTCGCCAGTGATCCAGTAGTCTTCTGTGACAATTATGCAAAAATCTATATACAACGAAAAGGAAAAAGAATATGATAGAACATATAAGGTGGCCAATAAGTATCAATTCATCTAGATAGCCCATAATGAATTTGTTTATGAAAGATCGTATTGGTTTTTGTGCATCTGAAAGACGTAACATGGTTTACTTATTTGTATATTTTGTATGGATTTTGTTTATGAAAGATGGATGAATGGAAATGTTGGTGTTATGTTTATAGGAGAGGAGGAAGGAAAGAAATGCATATAGAGATGAATATATAGAGGTTGTCTGAAGGAAGAAGAGTTAGGAAAATGCACAGGAAGACTATTCAAAATAGACAAGTAGGGAAAATGCACAGGAAGACTATTGAATCCAGTCTGTTCGATCAGAATTTGGTCCGAGGTAAAATGCATGAAATTCTTTAATATTTGTGCTAAAGCAGATCAGATGAAGCAGATCCAAACTCAAATATTATGTCACCTTAGGTGATATGAATTCCTAGTTTCAGAGGGGGAGGAAGACTCTTGACTCTTTACAGGATGACTTGTAATTTAGCCCTTCTAGTCGTACATGAACTTACATTACAATTTTATTTGAAAGGCTATTTAATGCTTGACAAATACTCGCCAATCACGGTGGAGAAATTGTAACGAATTTACATGCTCAAGGACTAGTGAGTGCATATATAATAATAATGATAATAAAGTAAGGAAAAATTGCTGGTAATTTTACCCATTGAATGGATGTCATCTTAATTTGCATGCATGTCTCTGGGTTATTAATACAACAAATAATTAGGCCTATTATTATAATACCAAATGCCCAATATTTTATCAGATGTCATGGATCATGAAAGAAATCTATCCAATTAAATTTAAAAATAAACTAGTAGAAGAACAACCCAAGGGCATCATTTCTGGTGTAAATTAAGTGTAAAAGATTATACAAGGTCCCTAACTCGTAGATGGACTAATGGAACAACCACAAGAAAGATTAAAAAAGTATATTTTTAATGATGTCTGAACATGCTGTTTTATTTAATCTACAAGGCTTCTACAAACCTAAACAGCAGCCTGTGCTTAGATCAACCTTGATAAATTTTACAATCATGGCTTGGAAATTGGTTTTAATTTGTGCTCTCACTTGATTCCTGAATTTCCATTGGTGTAAAAGATGAGTGAATTTCAGTTCATGTCAAGCTCTAACATATGATTTTTTGTGCACATAGAGGAACTACAAATCATAGAAGGAAAAATTAGAATCGGAGTCGAGATCGGTCCTGGCTGATTCCGATCCAGAATCAGCCGATTCAGGTTGAAAAATCGGATTTTTTTGCTAGAAACTTGTTTTATACTAAAAAAAATGGAAATAAAAAATAAAAAAATAATTTGTCAACAATTTCTGTTTAAACAAACGATTACAATCAAATAATTTATTTAAAAAATATAATACAAACATTTCAATACTTGTATATATTACAAATTACAAGGTTTATATATAAATATAGTTGTATTACTAACAAATAAAGTTATTGGGGTGATATTTGTATGGCCCTCTATTCAAGAGATCTAGAGTTCGAATCATACCATGGGCAAAATTTGTTTTGGAGATTGTTATATGGCTATTTCAGCCGTTTTGGTGGAATTGGATAATCTCGGCTGCATTTTGACTGGAATCAATACGTTCCGGCTGGAATTTGAGTCTAGCACATAACTCGGTCAGAAATAAAAATCGATACCATCCGATTTTGATCCAAAACAGCCGATTTTTCCATCTATGTACAAACATGATGTATTAATACAAACAGTATAAATCTATTTTATAAGAAGCATTGAAAAGTATTAATACATACAAATATTATAAAATTGAATGGACAAAATTAAAAACTTTAAATTATAAGGAGCATAGCCCCCCTTACGTGTAAAAGAAGAGTGAATTTCAGTTCATTTCAATCCAATATAAAGATCATCAGGAGATGCCTGCCCTTCTAAGACTCATACCACCTGCTCTCACAAAAAAATAAAGGTACATAAATTGAAAGTGAGATTTGATACTACATTTTTCAGATATTTCACAAATTCACTAGTCACTGTTTCTCAAGTCAAGGCAGTTTTTAGTAACAAAATTGACCCTTATTTTCTCTGTTAACAATTGTTTGAGCATCAGCTGTTTGATATATTATCTTTTTTTTGAAAACCAGGTAGTGACTACTAGGTGTACAGAATTTAAATGTGTTTACAACTACAATAAAGCTACAATAAAGCTAAAACATTCTTATACAATCACTCGATTCGTCCAGCACCAGCACTCCTTCCGCATCTTAGCCATAGTTCTGTCTCTTCTATAACCTCCCTTGCCAGCAACCAAGGTGGCTTCATCTTTTGTCGGAAGATCCGCTCATTCCTCTGCTTCCACAATCCCCACAACACTGCCATAAATCTAGTCATCCATACCCTTTTGCTCTCTGTCCCCACCCCCCTGTACCAACTCCATGAGGCATCCCATGTCCGATGTGATGAGTCTGCTGAATGGAAGATCTGACCCATATGCCCCCACACTTGCAGAGCATATGAACACTGGAAAAATAAGTGCCATATTGTTTCCAACGGACATACATCACACATTACACATCTCGGCTCACAAACCATTCCCCGATGTAGCATCGTATCGTGTGTCAATATTCTTTCATGCATTAGTAGATAAATAAAGAATTTCACCTTTGCAGGCGCAAAACTTCTCCAAATAGCTGCATACCTCCATTTCTCCTTCCCCCCTGTAGTCAATACCTTATAAACTGAAGCCGATGAATAGGCCCCATCTTGACTCCAACGCCAAACTAGTAGATCATCAGTGTCGGTAAATTCTGGTATAACCTCCATACCATGCGGCAGCACTATAGGCCATCTTGTTATCATTGCTTTGAGTGAAATACCCTGCAAATGCGGCCGTAGCTGTCCATCTTTGAGGGCTCGGAGTGGCGGGGGACCCCATGAATCATACCAGAATGACACCATTTGACCATTGCCAACCTTCCAATATGCGCACCAGTGAAATAGGGATTTTATTCTTACTAGTTGATTCCAAAAAAATGAGCCATTAGACACCCATATGTCTGGACCCGAATTTAATTTGAGACCCCTTATGCATGTCACTATACCCGACCAAAGATTGTTTTTGTCCGAGTAAACCTTCCACCACCACCTTAATAGGAGTGCAATATTTCTCACTGCCAAGTTTGGTATCCCTAATCCCCCATATTTAATCGGCATACAACAAATCTCCCAATTTAAAAGATGTATCCCTCTCCCTTGACCTTGCATTTTTCCCCATAAAAAATTCCGACACATTTGCTCAATTCTTCCAATTACCCATTTAGGCAAAAAGAAGGATGTCATGAGATAGATTGGCACACTAGTGAGGACAGATTTTATGAGTTGTAGTCTGCCTCCCCGCGACAATAACTTCCCTTGCCACCCTTCTATTCTCCTTCTAATATTCTCCAACAGTGGAACAAAAGCCTGACGACCCGGCTTCTTAATGGTCAGCGGCATGCCTAAATAAGACATAGGCATAGCTGTTCTTGTGCAACCCATGACTAATTCAGCCCTTCTTGTTTGTCTAGCCGATAAATTTAGGGGCAGAAAAGAGCTTTTCTCATAATTTATTTGCAATCCAGAAACTTGAGCAAACAATCTCAGAATTAATTTTAATGTAATCATTGTGGTGACATCGGCTTTAGCTAGAATTGCAGTGTCATCTGCATATTGAAAGGATAGTATTGGTACCTTTATTTTCCTTGTGATTGTTGCATTAAGGTATTCACCAGAACGGTCAATCAATTTCTGCAAGACATCCACTGCAAGGATAAACAGCATAGGAGATAATGGATCTCCTTGACGTAGCCCCTGTTTGTGTTTAAAAAATTCAGAAACTTGCCCATTTAACACAATCCTAGATGAGGATGTATTAAGAAGGACCCGAATCCAATCTAACCATCTAGCCAGGAACCCCCTGGCTTGCATGACTCGGAATAAAAATTCCCAATTAACCGAGTCAAAAGCTTTCGCAAAGTCAATTTTCAGAAAAATAGCCTTCTCTTTCATCTGGGAAATGTGTTGCAGCGCCTCTCTCACTGCCACAAAATTCTCTGAGATTTGGCGACCTCTGACAAAAGCAGTTTGGCTAATGGATATTAATTCAGGAAGGAACCGAGATAACCTTGTCGCCAACAGCTTTGATATTATTTTTGGTATCAAACTAATAATACTAATTGGTCGAAAATCTTTGAGTTGCACTGCATCCTCTTTTTTTGGAATCATAACAATGTTTGCTGTATTGAGAGCCTCCATATCTGCTGTACCCTCAAAGAACTGATTCAGTAATCCAAGAATTTCACTTTTAACATCCGCCCAATACACTTTAGCGAACTCATTCGGCAAACCATCAGGGCCCGAAGCCTTGTTATTAGCAAGATTAAAAACTGTCCTCTGCACCTCCTCCTCCGTAAACGGTTCTTGCAAACACTGCAAATCTGGCCCAGTAGGATATAAAATAGAAGGATTAAAAGATATCACCTCTATTTGTGTGCCTAAAAAACCTTTCATGTAATTAAGAAATGCCTCCTGTATTGCCGAACCATCAGTGGTGCAACTCCCATTAACCTCCAATGACAGAACATTATTTTTCCTCAATCTAGATGATGCAAATGAGTGAAAGAACCGTGTGTTATTATGTCCCTCCGATAGCCAATGACACCTAGACCGCTGCGACCATCTCATTTCAATAATTAGGGACAGCCGGTAAGCATTTTCTCGGCACCTTTGTCTGAATTCAAATTCTGATGAATTAAGTGGCCTTGTTTCCTCCAATTTATCTAGTTCCAGAATTTTTTCCTTACTCTCATTTAGCTCCTGTTCAATTCGGCTCAAGTACTGAATATGCCATCTTCTCAACTTGGCCTGCATGACATCAATCTTGCTATGTAGAGTAAGTGAAGCCGTGAGCTGATTGTGTTCCCATGTGCTCTTGACAATCTCCTTGACCTCCCTATACCCCAGCCATATCTTCTCAAATTTAGGTTGCCTTTGCACAGATTCAAGTTGCTTGCATGTCAACAAGAGAGGTGCATGATCTGAGATAATAACCTCAAGAGCCGATAGTAAGATAGATGGGTAACTTGCTGACAACTCCCCTGAAATAAAAACTCTATCAATCTTCGAGAAGGTTGGCTCTGGACACTTGCTAGACCAAGTGAAAAGCCTATTGCGGAGTGGAACATCTATAAGGGCCAAATCCGAGATTAAGTCATTGAATAGACTCATCAACCCGAACCCCCTCATGTCCCCCGGCCTATCCACCATCCAACGCACTAGGTTGAAGTCCCCAAGAAGGATCCAAGGGTCCTTAACTAATGCTGATAGCGTTCGCAACTCCTCTACAAACAACACCTTCTCACTATCTACCGAGGGCCCATACACATTAGTGATTAGAACACAACATCCTGAATTCGGTTGCAGCAGTAAGGCTGAAATAGAATGGGCTGTGGACCATGAATTTTTTAGTATGTAATTTCTTTTCCAAGATATTATCAAACCCCCGCGAGACCCGCTTGCTGCTCTGAAACAACAATCCCTCTGAAAAAAATTCGGAAGGACAGTGGAAACATACAGGCAATCAAAGCTACTCCATTTTGTTTCTTGCAAACACACAATGTCACACCTGGATGATCGAATTATGCCTCGCACTACTGAACATTTCTCCAAATTACCAAGACCTCTGACATTCCAAGAAAGAATTTTTGATTTTTTGTATAACATTAATAATATTTTTAAGACAACATGACACCTCTTCACTACCATTCGGATCAGATTAATCAAAATCTGAATCCAATTCATCTTCTGAATCTGGATCAAAGTCTGTTAGATGTTCACCTTCCTCTTGTGTTTGGGTATCCTCTTGAGAATTCGCAACCCCCTGTTCAACCTCTTGTTCTTCATCAATCCCATTAATTACCATCAACGCCCTTTCTGCATTATCAAGCTGCAAAGTGGTGTAAATAGAATTCCATTAATTACGTATCGGTATCGGCCGAGTCCGATCCGATACCGAGCCGATACTGATGGATTTTCTGTTTTTGGTCCGATTTTTGCTATTTTGGTCCGATACCCAACTATCACGTAGCAGTAAAAGGTTTATATATACTAAGTACCCGTGATTAAATAGAATTCCATATAAAAAGGTTTAGAAATGGAGAAGGAATGTGAAATTGAGTAATATGCCTCTACCACGTGCATGTTACGAACTAAATAGTAAATAGAAGGTGTTTTAGCTGTAACTGAGTTCGTTTCTTTATTCTTTCAATAAGGAATATGATGTTATTTGCCTGATTTCAAAGTTCAACAAAATCTCAAATTCAATCCTCAATGATCGGTCAGGTACTTGATGAAATACCAAATAAGCACAATTACAAGCCATATTTAAAAATTAAATTAAATAAAAGATTTGGTGATTGTTCAAATACATAACAAATGCTGTATAGTTTGTATAACCTTTGAAAATTACATTTTGTCAGGAACAAAATGATAATTTCTTAAATAACCACCTGTTACAATGCATTAGGCCAGCAGCCGTACGTATACCCTTTCTCCCTCATGAAATTGCTTATTGTACTCAATTACACTCATAAATTATTTCAATCTAGATAAAATAATATAGAACAAAAGTTTCAAACATAATAATAACAACCTAATTAATGAATGTTATTATCTAAAAAGTTGAGATCTAAGTCTGATCATAGAATTGTCCAGTGATCCCTCCTTCAGCCAAAGCAACCATCACGACATAGTTTTTTTTTTTTTTATCAAGGTTCACTGCCAATTAAAAAGGTTCAGAAATGGAGAAGAGATGTGAACTGTCCAGTGATCCCTCCAACCAGTACGACATAGTTTCTGGCAATGAAAGAATGTGTTTATGGTTTTAATGCTTGTATTATATTGTATTAGTAGATTATTTGATTGTAATCATTTATCTAAACATAAATTATTGAAAAATTAATTTTTTATCAATTTTTTCTTATTTTTTAGTGTAAAACAAGCTTCTGGCAAAAAAATCCGAATTTCCGATCCAAATTGGCCGATACTGGCCGATACGCCGATCCCGGATCGGTATTGGCCGGGACCGATCCCGATTCCGATACCGATATTTCCTTCTATGAGTAAAACTTCACATCTTACCCACGAGTACCTATGAGGCTAGTTGCAACAATCAGAGAAATACCATCGGGGAACATTTTGGCCATACCAAAATCTGCTACCTACATACAAAGGAGTTAAATTGTTATAATCACAAACAAAACAAGGATTCTACAAATAAGGATTAGTTGGTTAAGCATCAAACAAAGTACCTTTGCTTCAAATGAAGGATCTAGAAGAATATTGGCAGCCTTATATCTTGATGAATAATCTTAGTTTGGCCTGGCACAGAAGTAAATTAAGGCAAATGGAATGATGATATATATTGTGAAGTTGTAATAAGAAATTAATAGGAATAAATTACATTCTTCATGCAAATATGCTAGTCCTTTTACTGCTCCAAATGAAATCTTCAGCCTAGTATGCCAACCTATGGTGCCTTAATGGTTACCTGAGGATATATACACAAAAATGTTAATAACCATATAACATGGATTAAACACATCTACATACTACATTAGAAGAAAAGTATGTTTCATTTACCATGCAAATGGTAATCCACAGTTTTATTTGGCATGTATTCACAGACAATCATCCTTTTATTATGTTGTGTCATGTAACATCCAAGGTGCCGGTGATGAACACGACTCAATACATCTACCTTCCATCAGACGATCAAGGTGCCAGTGATGAACACGACTCAATACATCTACCTCTGCTTTAAACTCACGCTGACCCCATGTGTGGTCACACTTTAGCTTCTTGATCGCCACCTCCCTTCCATCAGACAAGATACCTCTGTGCACACAACCGAACCCTCCTTCCCCAAGAAAATTCTGAGCAGAGAACCTATTTGTTGCTTTTTCCAGCTCCTCATATGTGAACCCACCCTTGGGGAAGTCGATGGTAATGTTGATGGGTGACAGTGAATCTACTGGCTGTTGCAAAGGCATTTGGCGATTTGCTGTGTTGCCGTATCGACTGATTGGCATTTGTGCAGAGGGCACCTGCATTGGTAATTGATTTTGCGAGTCGGTGCTCCTTGATGGGTGTGAAAGGGATCTGACATGCTGATCTGCATTACAATTTACAATACTTGATACAAAACCCCTGTATGTTCTGTATAAATTTTTTGAAATATAAACAAAAAAATTCAGAGCGACAAACTTAAATAGGGAGAAAATGCTAAACTAAAATCTATAGAGAGGAAAACATGTGATTTTACCATTTATATTTAAACACATCAAGCCTCAATACACTCTGATACTGGCCTTGACAAGCCAACCAGCAACAACCAATAGTCCATTCATGAAACACTTGCCGCAGCAGCAGAACAAGAGAACTCTCCTGAAATCATATAATAATCATCTCAGTCTAGACTCTCTAAACTATCCAACAAAAAAAAATAATTGGGAACAAAAGGCGAGATTAGTGATTACCCTACAATCGCTACAAGGCCAAAACAAAAGGCAATCAATCGAGAGCATAAAGAATAAACATGATTGGAAAGATTAACAAGAACATCTTGGTTTAGCTAGAAATAAAGTTTGTTTCAATCATACTCTAGTTCCCTCTAGTAGTTCTTTAGCTTTAAAAATTATTGCTCATACTACATTTTGCTCTAAATTTAAGTTAGATGAATCTTTCTTTAAATTAACCTTGATTCTACCTGTGAATGTTAGTGTATAAATCAAGCAGCTACTTTAATAATACCTTCAAACTCAGATACCCAGGAAAGAGTAAGCAGCCCTTTTAACTCGGAGGAAGATCCAACTCCTGGGTTAGAAGGATTTGATACTAATGTTTTACTTCTAGGTGATACTGGATTAGTAGGGTTTGACACTACAGAGGCTACATCTTCTCTTGACAATTCAGCTACTGTTGGCTAATTTGTTGGTTTAGATAATTTCTTTTTTTGTGGGTTGTAATAATTATTCATTTCTTGCAAACTTGCATAAAGGCTTTCCCTTTAGTGTGATACTTATGTTTTAGTTTTACAAATACTTAGTGATGTAAAAAATGTGTTGTTTCGTAATGAAATTGGTGGGCACTCCCCACTTTATTCAAAAAAAAAAAAAAAAAAAAAAAGAACATCAATGGGTCCTTTACACCACGGTACTTGTTCAGAGGCATTTCAATTTTGTGATATCCTTCCTTCCCTGAGAAGAAGCGATTAATTTATTCAGAAGATATTTCAATATTAGAGGAATATAAACCATATATAGAAGACTGCCGATTTTATTTCCTCACTTGGTTCTTTGAGACTAAATATTAAGAATAACTATATTCATCCTCACACTCCTGTTCCTTCTCTATTTCCGCAGCAACATTAAAGGAAATTGTATTATATTGGTCCCCACTAATTATATATGGTCCCATTTTCAGTCTTCACACTCGTCGTGCGTTAGTTTTTATAGGTATAAATACTTGGAAAATAATAAATTAATACTTGCAAACTAATATGTTAATACTTGTATGCGTAACTTAATATGACTACTTTCTTTTCCAGTTTGTCAATGGTCCCCGCATCAACCTTCCACTAATGAAATAGCAGGGACCTCGCATCCCTGTATCAAACTTTCCCATTATCCCTATGTCAATATTTCTCTAATAAAAATAGTTGACTACATAGGTATGAATACTTCAGTGCATAGCTATAAATACTTGTAGTACTTGATATTAATAATTTTAGATGCCAGCAAATGTCATATGTAAAAAATATTTGCAAGTATATGTATAAATATTTGCACGATGAGATATAAATATTTGTGCAATAACGAGCCTTCAAGTATATCATTATGGTTCTCATTTGCAAGATAAAATTGTATAGAAGACGTTTGTAGTTTTAGATTCACAAAATTTATCGTGAATCGTTAGAAATAAAGATGCGATCGAACAAAGAAAAAAAACACACTTCTAAAAACATATATAATCTCTTCAAGTAGTTTGAGTGGTTTCCCTATATAATTGGAGAGAATTATTTATTTACAAATTGTTTACCTTATTAGTATAAATATTTTTTTATAGGTATAAATATTTTTGCGTATTAATATTTTAGAAGAAAAAAATATTAGTACTGAAATTTTTGTGGTCCTCCGAATAATTATGATAATTATGGTACGGATATAGTGTAGGAATAAATGTGCGGAGACAATTATAAGGATTCAAAAATTAATCAGTGACATTCCCTAAGCACCAACCAAACCGGTAAACGCGCGTACACATTAATGAGTGACTTTTGGCTTTTAGTTCCCAACCGGAACGTTAGTGATTGCTAGCCATTTTTCCTTCTTTCATTTTTGTCGCATGAGAAATATTACTCTAGAATTATTTCGGTATCCGCATAGAATGTAAGCTTTGCAACGGAATGCTCGTTAATTCTACTACATACATATACATATAGGGTCTGGTTAATTTGTTATCGGCAACATTTTAGCCGGAAGTACTGCCACTTATTATTTTTATTTTTTTGATATCCAAACAACAAATTCAAACAGTTAGATATTTAATCTATATTATAATCTACTTGGAGATCAAATTTTATATTTTTTGGAATTTTTTTACTATTTATTAAGCTGGTTTGAAAACTGTTGATTTCAATAATGTAGAAATTTACTGAAATCAGCAATTTTCAAACCAACTTAATAAATAGTAAAAAAATTCCAAAAAATGTAAAATTTGATCTCCAAGTAGATTATAATATAGATTAAACATCTAACAGTTTGGATTTGTTATTTGAACATCATAAAATAAAAAAATGGGTGGCAGCATCTCCGGCTAAAATGCTGTCGACAACAAATTAGCCGGACCCTATACATATATATATATATAAGGCTAGAGTGCTATGGAGAGCATAAAGTCTTCCGTGCTACAGCTTTAAAAACCTAACGTATAAACTTCAAACTTCGATCTAAGTAGTTCAATAAATTAGTTATATAATAAACTTATAGAATTCTAATTTTTACTATCTTTGAAATTTTTTACTATTTTTGATGACTTATGAAAAATGGAAAAAAAATGACACCAATTAATTGAGTTATTTAAATCGGAGTTTGAAGTCTATATGATAGATTTTTGAGGTTGCAGCACGGATGACCTTATACTATCCATAGCATCCAAGCCTTACTCTATATATATATAAATATATTTAGGAGTTGGCTATGGTGCTATGCATAACATAGAGGGCCTCGGTACAACGGCTCAATATTTGAGTTTTCAAAATTCTAACGGTTGATCTGAACCGTTCAATGTGATATCCATATGAATATGTACTTGCAAACCGAATTTTATAGTTTTTAGATTTTTTTTTACTATTTTTTTAGATAGGAAGAAAATCACTTCATCTGAATATCATTTAGATCATGTGATTTTCTACTTATCTAAAAAAAAATAGTAAAAAATTCTAAAAAACGTAAATTTTGGTTTGCAACTACATATTCATATGGATATCATGTTGAATGTTTTGAATCGATCATTAGAATCTTAAAAACTCAAATATTTAGCTGTTGCACGGAGATCCTCTATAATATACGTAGTATATTATCATTTTCCTCTCTCTCACTCTTTTTTATTTTTGAAAATGACTTGATAGAGACTACCAAGTTATTTCTCTCACTCTCTTTGTTTTGAGAAATACTTGGTAGATGCTACCAAGTTTTGCATTAATTAAAAAAGGTTTACATCAAAATTACATCCATTGATATCTTGTATCAATGCTCACAGCACTCTCATCCTGATATTTTTCTAACTACTACAGCTATGTCCTAACAACTGCATCCATAGCTACCTCTATTTCCTCCAACAACAGCTACCTATATTTCCAAAACAGAGATACTTCAACAACAACAAAACAAAACAGTGATGAGAAAAGAAGACAAACAACAAAAAACTGGAAGAAATTAAAAGATTAATCTCTCTCTCTCTCTCACTATATATATAAAGAGAAATGGCTAAGCTCAAATCGTTTGTTCCTAGACTCAGGAACAAACGACTCGGTTTTTTAATTTTCGAAGTTCAAACGGCCGATCTAAATCGTTAGATGTTTAATTCATATTAAAATGTGTTTGGAGACAAAATTTTATATTTTTTGAAATTTTTTATTATTTATTAAGATGGTTTGAAAATCGTTGTATTTATTAAAATTCTGCACGATATAAAAACAATAATTTTCAAACCATCTTAAATCAGTGCCAAGTGACTCAACTTCGTGCCTCACCTTGATTTGTGTAAACCCCCTTCATATGTGATGCTAATTGGTGACTAGTACCAGTTTTTTGGTAAATGGTACAGTCCGTACCAATGTAATAAGAGTACTGGTACACTTCAAACTGTTAGAAACCGAATTACAAAAATTCAAATTAAGGAGGTTCATCTGTAAATTTAAGAGCGTTAATAAATCCCTCTCCTCAGAGGGATTGAATTGTCGGCCTCAATTCCTCAATCAAGAAAACACAGTGCAATTCACAAAAATAGAGTGTCATATTAGGAGGAATTGAAGAAATTATTAAAGAAATTCATTACCATTTTTGTATTAATTTGCTTCTCATGTAGACAATTGCATTTTAATTTGCTTTTTAATCTAGGGTTAATTTCTCATGTACCCTTCAAGAGTTCTTCAATTTCTTATTTACCCTTATACTCTTTATTATATTCAATATGTCCTTTAACTTTGTCTTTTCTTTCTTATTTGCCCATTGCACAATAATTTGAACTTAACCTTAATTAAAAGACAAAAATAACCCTTTAGAAATTCTTCTTTAAAAATTTAATGAGTCTCCTTGTTTTCTATTACGAACACAGCTCAATTTGGAAAAATAAAAGAAAAGAAGATAGGAGTGAGAGCAGAAAATGAGAAGGAGACTTGGGCTATTAAGGAAGAGACGAAGTCAGCAAATTAAAGGAGAATAAGAGGTGGTTGGGTAGATCCACTCAAGAAGTTTGGGGCATGAATGAGTGGGGAGTGCGTATCCTCTGAGATATCTCAACTTTTGCATGACCGACGTGTTCGGTGCCTATTCGGGGGTGATGTAGGGGGTCAGTATTATGTATGCTTTGAGATTCGTGCAGATCGTATTTGAACAGTTGGGATTTCCATAAAGTCACGCAAAGTTTGAGATATCTCAGAGGATACGGATTTGGCATGAACAGGGTATCATAAGAGTAGAAAACGAAGCTCAAGAAGTTTGAGCTTGTAGAAACAGAACAAAGGTTAAAAATACAGTAAAGCAAAGAAAGAAAAATAAAATATTAAAATGAAACCAAATTAGCTTCACCTCGTGTTTGCAGAACAGCCATTGTTATTTATATTTTTTTTGAGGAAAAAATAGAAATCAAGCTTCCATTTCATTGACATAAATAACAGTTACATAAGTTTTGTAACTTCAGAAAATAAAATAGCACTCAAGAGTGCCGAGTCTTACCTACAAAATAAAGAAAAAAGAAATAGAAGAAAAGAAGAAAGGAACATAGAGCAACAAAGAGAAAATAAAAAGATAAAAAGAGGAAATAAACTAAAAGTCCAATTAAGATAAATAAAAAAAATAAAAAAACTGAAAAATTATCCTAGTAATGCTCCAGTACCAATACCGATTTCATCCTTCTTGTTGCATGGTACTGTACCTATGTTGTGGCTTTATATTCTCCACCAGTTCTAGCAACATCTTGGTTTCTTCTTAAAAATATTCTTAATATTCTAATTAAGGCTTGGGAGCAGTCAGAAGCAGATTACCTCTGTGCCAGAGCTGGTGTTGCGCCTCATACCAACTGGTACCGTACCAACTATAGTCCCAAATTGAGTTGTGTTCGTAATAGAAAACAAGGAGACCCATTAAATTTTTAAAGAAGAATTTCTAAAGGGTTATTTTTGTCTTTTAATTAAGGTTAAGTTCAAATTATTGTGTAATGGACAAATAAGAAAGAAAAGACAAAGTTAAAGGACATATTGAATATAATAAAGAGTATAGGGATAAATAAGAAATTGAAGAACTATTGAAGGGTACATGAGAAATTAACCCTTTAATCTACTTATGTTTCACTTGATCTCCATTCAATTCTCACTCAATCTCCATTTGAAAGGAAGCGAATATTTGTCATTTTTTTACTTTTAAAATAACAAAATAATAGATTTAATAAATAGAAGGAGATAGAAGAAATAATGTTAATTTTCTATGGATATATTGGATATTAAGATGTTTTGATGGAAAAATTGGCTATTTCAAAAGTTTTGATAGGTACCCAAGATATTTTCCCTTGATTATAAAATTTAATTAGCTTTTTATGCTAAACAAAATACCACGCGTTATAATTTTAGAGTAGATTCTAATGATAAATTCTAGCGAAATAATTCTTTACCTGGATGGCTACATTCCACACAACATTTCAAAGACTATTAAATGCTTGACAAATACGTATGTCCGTCACACGCACGGTGGGGAAATTCTAATTAAATATACTTTTTTTCCTTTATTTTTTTTTACTTTAATAGCTTAAAATTTCAAATTTAATTTTAAAATATTATTTCTCTATATACTTATAATATATTAATTATAACATTTTAATTTTGTTTTTATTGTTATTCAGATCATGTAAAAATATATTAATATGGATAATTTATGGATGTTGATCATTTTTCAATTTATTGATTCATATAAATGCAAAACTTAAAATTGGTAATCTTTTATATGTATATAGAGAAAACAACATAGATCATTTCCAGCTATTTTATTTTGACATAAAAGTTTTAGAATTTTTGTTAATAGAAAATTTAAAAATGAAAACATAATGAATACACAAAAATAAAGACATTTAAATTATCCTATAATAATGACGAAATAAAAATATAGTTTTTTAAATCATACTCACCCCCACTTACTCCCTTTTTCTGTGAGTCCGAATTACCTGAAATAACTCAAATTTTGAGTTTAGATCTCGACCGTTTAATTAGAATTCAAACTAATCTGGTCCAAAATAGAATGCATGGGAGCCCGTTTATTATTTAATTCCAATGACCTAGGATTTAGAGTTTTGAGTTTAGAGTTTGAAACTCAAAATTTATGATATCAATGCAAATGAATATTGTTACGGTTCGCATCCATTGTTATTATTATTTTTAGATATTAACTGGACAAGTGTTTAAAACATATATAAATTAATTAAAAGTTTTGACAGAACGGTGAGAGATCCATCCGATTGGTATATATCTAGAGTGCAATTTAGTTAAATAGTAAATTATATTTATCAATTTATATTATATTATGTCTTTTTATTATTATAGATAGTCTTCACTAGTTTGATCAAATAAAGAAGAAGAAAAATATAAAGGGCAATTCAAAAACTTAACACACCATGAATTTTATAGTGATATCAGACATAATAGCTCAAAACAATAAATAGGAAAGATCCTATAATATAATAATATGTGCCAGACATTAATTACAGTAAAAACTGCAAAATTATCAACAACAAAAATCAAACCATGCGATCCAAAGGTGATAATTCCTTATTCTCGGTCTCCCCCAATTGAACTTCTTGGTCTGAATTAGAAGATGAAGAATTGACATCGGCACGACACAAGGGACAAGTAGAATGAGAGGCGAACCACATGTCAATGCATTCGAGATGAAACCTATGACCGCATTGCGGCAAAGCTCTCAATTTCTCTCCTTCTGTAAACTCGCCGATACACACTGCACACAGTTCTGAAACCTTGTCATCTCCGTGCAAAGAGAGTTGAATTATTGGAATCGATTTGATTATGTTTTGGTCGAGGCGGCGAGGGCTAGGTTCAGAACGATTGGAGAAGAATAATTGAGATTGTTGCCTATTAACCAGGCGACGCCTTCTATGACGGTTACTCAAGCAACTATAGATAATGAAAATGAGAAGCAATACAACAAAACATATGAAGATACACATTATGATGAATTTTCTGGAGTTAACGTTGTGCGGCGGAGCCTGTACCAATGCATTATGATCGGCATGGTGCGGTGGGTCATCTAGCTTGTCCATGGATTTGTTTATGAAAGATGGTGATGACTTTTGTTTATTTGGTATTTGGAATTGGGTTGGTGTATTTGAGGTGAAAAGATGGATGGTGGAAGTGTTAGTGTTGTGTTTATAGGAGAGTTGAGGGGGATTCAAATATGCTTCTTTTCTCAGGAAAAGGAGCACCCTTGTGTTTTTTAATTCGAACTATTCAAAATTGATCAAACAGCTCTAATTATATCTAATTCATTTTTAATAGAATATATTAATATAAATGAAAATGACAATTGAAACCATTTGACCGACTTTTAATGGTTTAGATTGAAGAATAGAAGGGTGCTCCTTCTCTTTTCTTTTATTGAGAAAAGGAGGAGATTGGAATCCAGGAGGAGGGCATTGAGGACAGAAAATGACTGACACTGAGGGCATTGAGATTTTCCACAAAAAGTCACGCACCGTATGAAATATCTCAGAGCATGTGCATTCTGACTCTTGACTGTTCTGAGTACTGAGACAGTGAAAGACGCGTTGTAATTATTATTTTTATTTTTAAGAGTTTTCCGAGTGTGTGTACCACTGTACCTACTTTGCACAGAACCTTTCAAGCACTGTTAATGCTTGACAAATGACAAATACGTCAGTCACACGGTGGAGAAATTCTAACCAAATTTATTACATACCAATAACAATAATATTTTTTTATTATAAAAATATACTATTTTTTTATGAAAGAAATAACAATATAATATTTACATTGGAATAACAATAATGATGATAAAATAAAATTTTACTATTTTTTTAAGAAAGTAATAAAAATACTAGTATTGTGTCTGTATATGTTGTAACGGGAGCATATATTATAAGAAAATAAAAAAATATTTCATACAAAATAACATATTTTTATAAAAAAAAAGTAAGACTAAATGACAAATAATATTTCTTAAATAACATATTAAATATAATCTACACGTAAATACCATTCTTAAAATGACATATTAAATAATATATTAGATGACATTTTTTTTATCTTTTTAACATATTTTCATAAAAAAAAATCTCAAATAAAATGACATATTAAATGACAAATAGCATTCCTTAAATAATATACAAAATAGAAATAAATCAAGACATTTCTTGACCAATCAATTATCAATATATTCAAAAATTCATTAATGGCATTTATAAAATATAAAGAAATCTTGACCAATAAAAAAAAATGTTACAATTTGTATGTGGAGAGTACATGTGGCAAGTACGTGTCTAAATAAATTTGATTGGAGAGCTGATATTCAATCTAAAATTTGATCTTTTAATTAAAGTTATTGACGGATCATGAGATCTACGTATTTAATATAAGAATAAAGATACTATTTACATATGCATAACATTAATTATAGTAAAATAAAACTATACACTTTTTTAAATCAGCCCAAGAGCGACAAAGGAAATATGCGGATATTCATCGAAGACCGTTGGAGTTTCAAGAAGGGGATCACGTGTGGCTTTGAGTTTCGCTCGTCAGGGGTGTACATCGGTTTGGTGTATCGGATAAATTGAGTCCTCGATATATCAGACCGTTTCAGATTACGCGGCGAGTTGGACCAGTGGCATATGAGCTGGCATTACCACCAACATTGGACCGAGTTCATCCAGTGTTTCATGTGTCGCAACTACGCCGGTACGTATGAGGTCCATCTTATTGCATTGATCACTCCGACTTGCATGTCCAGGATGATTTGTCCTATCAAGAAGAGCTAATGCAGGATATTGGACCGAAAGGAACAGCAACTTCGGAGCAAGGCGATCAAGCTTGTTCTTGTCAAATGGGGATGCCATTCAACTAAGGAGGGGACGTGGGAACATGAGGAAAGCATCCGTGAGAAGTACCCAGAACTATTCAACGACTCAGGTATGCAATTTAGTTCAGAGGACTGAAATTTATTTTAAGGGGGGGAGAAATGTCACGTTACGAAATTTTAACAATTAAATTCTGAATGTTTTAAAGCCAAGAATTGAAAATCGTGCTCATGAAATAGAAATTTAAATTTTAAATTATGCTTCTCTTAACAAGTACGTCAAGTGTGAATCGAAATCGCATCGAAATTTTGAGATTTTGAAACTTGTAGGCCCAGTGTGTCCGCACTGGTGGTGGGTACGGGTGGCTGACCCGCACTAGCAACAGTTTTCCCTTGATTAGATTTGCAAAATTCTGAAATTTGGTGCGAGTGCGAATGGTTGACCCGCACTGTGGGTGGGTGCGTCCGCACTCATGAAATTTTCTGTGTTGACCTAAAATTTCTTAAATCTTCTAAGTGCTGAGTGCGGATGGGTTGACCCGCACTACGGTACAATGTGGACGCAGTAGGCTCGGACTTTTTATGAAATTGTGCCGAAAATTGACTAAGTGCCGAGTGCGGGTGAGTGACCCGCATTGCGGATGAGTGCGTCCGCACTCGGGGATTTTCTATGTTAATTTCCATATTCTAAAAATCGACTAAGTGCAGAGTGCGGGTGAAGTGACCCGCACTGCGGATGAGTGAGTTAGCACTGAGGGTGATTTTAATCCAAAACCTAGGTTTTTCTTTTTCTTCTTTCTCTTTCCCCTCCATCTCCTTCCCTGTGCTTGTGTGTGTTCCGCCAAAGTGAGAGAGAGAGCTCCAAAACCCTCCAAAGCTTAGGAAATCGAAGGTGGAGCCGAGAAATTGGTCTTGGATCTCTACTAGCTCTCTTATTTGATATTCTCTTCTCTCCTTCCTTCTCGCTCAAAACCCGAATTTCTCAATTTCTTGGATTTTCGTTTTAAACCTGAGACTTGTGTTTGAATTTCTTGTAGACTAGTTCCTTGAGCTTCCTTGGCTATTAGTTGTTGCTTCTTTCCCCGATTTCATCTCAATTTTGGGATTTCAATTTTTAGGGGTTTTGTGCCAAAACCAAATTGGGAATAATCGTGAACTGTTTAGTTTAATCCAACCGATTAGACTTGTAATCGATAAGGTTGCCTCTTGATCTTGAATTGCTAGAACGTTTAACGGCTAATTTGAGGTTTTGACCAAATTAGGGTTAACCAATCAGTAAATCGAATAGTTATGGGAACCGAAATTGTGAACTAGTAAATGAATTATTACCAAATTGAGATTGTGTATGGTTTAAAAGACCCGAATGGAAATTGTGAGAAGTTAGAGATTCCTAAACGAGAAAGAGGAATAGGAAAGTATAAGCCCTAATACAACTCGAGTAAACATCTCGATCATGAACCAAAGTTAAACCTAGTATACGTGTAATATAGGTGTAGGCTCGGTCGAGCAAGACTTCGCGGGGCAATTCGAGACACCAGATCCTTAATTAAAGCGGTACGCTCATCATAATCAGGTGCATAATTCTTGGACTTGTTTAATATTTTATTTTTAGGAATTAAACTGTTTATTTGTTTGTCATGTTGAATGCTTAATTGTTGCATATTTTGGAATTCATGATGTATATTGATTCTTGCATAAATGAGAATGATTTGATTTGTTCCGTTAAGGTTATTTGGCATGTTGGTATGGTTATTATTTGATTAGTTCTATTAATTGTTCTTTATGTGAATGAATCTGCCAGACCGACCTATTTAGGTGGCTGGATAAGGTAACGGTGACCTATCCGTTGACCTATTTCTGAATTTGCCAGGCCGACCTGTATAGGTGGCTGGATAAGGTGACGCTGATGACTTATGCGTTGACCTGTTATGAATTTGCCAGGCCAACCTGTATAGGTGGCTGGATAAGGTGACGTTGCTGACTTATGCGTTGACCTGTTATGAATTTGCCAGGCCAATCTGTATAGGTGGCTGGATAAGGTGACGCTGCTGACTTATGCGTCGACCTGTTATGAATTTGCAAGGCTGACCCGTATAGGTGGCTTTGATATATTTTGCTTGAAATTTGCAAAGTTGACCTGTATAGGTAACTTTGATTCCATGTGAATGCATTGTCGAGTTGAGCTGTATAGCTTACTTGGAACCAGACCTTAGGAAATGGTTAAGCCAAACAGCTACAGATGGATGTCAGATAAAGGGTCCAGCTCGGTGGGATGTCTGTAGGTGTCAGTAACCCTGCAGACGAGGGTTTGATAAATGGTCCAGCTCGAAAGAACATCTGTAGTTGCTACAAGTCCTAATGAGTCGAGTTAAAATAACTACGTGTTTATTTTGAAATTCATCTTGAAAATTCCGTAAAATGTGATTTGATTATTGTTGTCGAGCATATGCATTCATTTTTATTATGAATATGTATTTATTTGAATTGCTATTGAATGAGTTTCATTTTTGGATATGGAGTTTGATTGCAAGTCCAATAATCTAACTGTGGCAAATTCGCACTGAGAATTTATTCTCACCTCCACCTTTCAGGTTATTTTATAGGTATTGGTGCGACTGATTCCGGAGAGGCATGCGAGTAGTAGGCCTTAGTAGTTTACCATCATATGACCCTAGATATGTTTTGTTGTATAGCTTTAGGGTCGGCCTCATGGTTGGTATCCGGGTGAGATACTTTTGATGTATTATATTCTGACCAGACTGTGTACTCTGATATATATTTAGAAACTTGTTTTATAATATTATTGTATGATTTAAATTGTTAATTGTCTTGTAAGCATACACAGTGTTGTATGCTTACGGCGGGGTACTGTTGCAACCCGTGGCCACGGGGTGTGACAAATGCCCTGACCACCTAAACCTGGGGCAGCCCAAAACATCAAGCAGACCACCCCCCAATGGGCGGTCCGTTTTTTTATTTTTTTTTATTTTTAGAGATCTTAGTATTTTGATTTAAATAATTTTATGAAGAAAAAATTTTCTTTTTTAGAGTGTATGTCAAAAAATAAGACATTTGATATATTTATGAAGTGATGTCTAGTTTTGATTTTATTTTTTTTAGTTTTTTTTATTTTTTTGGTGAACTTTGATTTTATTTGTTAGTTGGATATCACAAGTCTAAATATAACATATATATACATATACATATACATAGGAATTGGCTAGCATGCTATCGGTTGCTAACTTCATAATCTGCCACGGACTTCTCTACCATCGGATTGTTTTAAAATTCGTGCAACAAGATGGAGCGCTAGAAAATACATTTAACGGAGATGGAGAAATAAACGCATTTCAAACACCTCCGTTAAATAAGTCACCCCTCCCTGTACGCACCCTCCCCTAACATTATCCCTCCCCGTCGCTAGGATTTTCACTCCCAGCGAGACATTATCGCTGCTCGTTGCCCATGCCTCTCCATGAACATTACCCCCTTGCCCGACCGCTGTGCCATCCCTCTCGTCTCTCCTTGACACTCCCCTGACTTATCCCTCTCGTCCTATGTGTGTTCCCTTTCACCTCTGAGTAAGCTCTCTATGTATTTGGATCAAATCGTGCCGTTAATTCAATTCAACGCTTCATCTTGTTGTATGAATTTTAAAGCAATCCGATGGTAGATAAGTCTGTAGCAGATTATGAAGTTAGCAACCGATAGCATGCTAGCCAATTCCCATATATATACACATATATACACATATACATATATACATATATACATACATACATATATACATACATATATACATACATATACACATATACACATATACATATACACATATACATATATACATATACATATATTATATATAATATAATATAATACACATATATATACATGTATTATATTATATATACATATATATACATGTAGAGTAAGGCTACACTATTTCGTGAATTAAACGGGGTGTTGTAATTCGCGCTCATATCTCTAGTTTCAAAGTCCAAATAGTCGATTCAAACCATTAGATATTTAATCTATATTAAAATGTGCTTGAAGACCAAATTTTATATTTTTTTGAATTTTTTTACTATTTATTAACATGGTTTGAAAATCACTGTTTTTTAATACCTACCGTTAAACAAAAACTTAAACTGCATTTTTGAGGCAATAAACGATGTTTTTTTTTTTTATTCTGATGTTTCGGATACAATGATGCTTGGGGTTCCCCTAGCAAAATCAGATCCTTCTCGGCCTCCCCTTCCCAAAAAGTGCTCATACGTGCAAATCTGACTTTCCTAGCCAAAGTTATGGCTATTTAATTTTTTTTCGAAAGTTAAACTTTAAAAAATCATAACTAACTGTTGAAAAATCCAAATAAGTTGAAATTTATGTTAATTCTGTGTATTTTTTAATGTTGTACATACTGATATAATCACTTTTTCAGTTTGGTCTCTACATCAGTCCAGACTTGCTAATTTACTAGTAGAGGTCAAATTTAATGTTTTTAGTGCATTGCATTATACCAGTGGCTTTTGCCTAATACTTGGCTGCTGAGTTTGGACTTGGTACCGTACCAGAGATCAGTCTAGAGTGCTTTGCACATGGATAGAGATCTAATTTGAGATTTGAACATATTTTAGTAGTTCTAAACTACTGTTTTAGTACCATAAATAAAGAGAAGAAAATCAACAAGTTGTCAGAGTTTGGAAATTTTTGAATAAATGTCAAGTCCTTAATTAGTGTTACATTTAGACTTCAGATATATAACTGACAAATAAAATCAAAGTTATAAAGAGTTATGATATCATTTTATAAATATATCAAATGTCTTATTTTTTGGCATACACTCTAAACAAAAAAAAATTTCTTCACAAAATTATTTAAATCAAAATACTAAGATCTTACTAAAAAAAACAAGTGGACCGCCTGTGGGAGGCGGTCTGCTAGAGGAGTGACCTGCCCCTGCAGGGGACGGTCCACTTGTTTTTTTGGGCTGCCCCAGGTCCAGGCGGTCGAGGCATTTTAAAAAAATAATCAAATCGGAGGGCATTTTCTAAATTTTCTTTTTTTAAGGATATCAATAAAAATGGCCGTTCTATGTGCTCTGGTTTTGAGCAAAGTATGTGAACAGTATATTTAGATTTGACGGTGCAACAATTACTATTCTAGATTACTAAAATTTTGATGTGAAAATTAATTAAGAAGTCAGGTTCAATATGAAAAATTGATGTAAAATAAATAATCTAGAGGTATTTATTAGGACTCCAATTGTTGCTTAAAATAATGGTGTTGAAAGAGGTTTAGTTCTCGAGAATTAAATTATAAAAAATGTTGAAATGTACTTGGAGTCCTTTAATAAATAATAACAGGGAACAGATATAATAGTTGATATGAGCTCTCATGGAATACTTATTTTATAATGTAATTATTTTCTATCAATTTGAAAGAATATGGTTTTTCTATTCATTGATATAATTGTTATCGGAATAGATCCGCATAAATGTGGAAACAATGGGCCAAGATTTATGGCCCAATAACAGTGTTGAAGATTCCGTTAGCAGATTCATTTTTTACCTGATAATAGTCTAGAGTTCTGTAGTAGTGTAAATTAATTATTATATTTTAAAATCCGTACCGTTTGGTTTGGATGGTTAAATTTAGATGCAAAGAGTAACTGGCGTCATTTATCTATTACTTGTATATAAAATTTGTTATCCATACTATAAATTGAGGAATTTTTCATGTAGCCCATCTGTGACTATAAATTCGGCAACAATATTTACCAGATATTAATTAGTAATTACAGTAAAAACATAAGAGCTACAAAATTAACAAAAAAAATCATACAATGCGATCCAAAGGTGAGTGATGCACGCTGCATAATTCCTTATTCTCAGTCTCCCCCAATTGCACTGATTGGTCTGAATTGGGAGATGAAGAATTGATATCAGCACGACACAAGGGACACGTAGAATGAGAGGCGAACCACATGTCGATGCATTCCAAATGAAACCTATGACCGCATTGCGGTAAAGCTCTCAATTTCTCTCCATCTGTAAACTCACTGATACACACTGCACACAATTCCGAAACCTTGTCATCTCCGTGCAAAGAGAGTTCGATTACCGGAATCGATTTGATTATGTTTTGGTCCAGGCAGCGAGGGCTAAGTTCGGTACGATTGGAGAAGAATAATCGAGGTTGTCGCCTGTTAAGCAGGCGACGTCTTCTATGACGGTTACTCAAGTAACTATAGATAATGGAAATGAGAAAGAATACAACAAAACATGCGAAGAGGCTGATTAGGATGACTTTTCCAGAGATAACGTAGTGCGGTGGAGCTTGTACCAATTCATCATGATCGGCATCATGCGGCGGGTCATCTGGCTTGCCCATGGATTTGTTTATGACTTTTGTGTGTCTTTCAGACTCAAAGAATTGGAAGTTGAGTTATTTATTTGGTATTTGGAATTGGGTTGGTGTATTTGAGGTGAAAAGATGGATGAATGGATGGATGGACTTGTTACTAATAAGCGGTAACGCTGCTAATGAGCGGTAACTCGCTCAAAACTCGGCCCGGCCCATTCATTCTTTTATTAGAATTCGACTCGGCTCGACTCAACTTTGAAGAATAAAGCCCGACTCGGCTCGGTCCATTAGACTCTATAAACTCGGCCCGAACTCGGCTCGGTCCATTGGGCTTTTTAGACTCGGCCCGAACTCGGCTCAAACCCAAAACTCGGCTCAAACTCAATTATTTATAATATATTTCAAAGGCAACAACAGAAATTTATAATTCTCGGGTCCTGACACCATTGTTGCTTTATCCTAGGCTCAAACTCAACTATTATTATATTTTAAATTTATAATTCTCGGCTCTGACACCACTATTTTTAAATTTATAATTCTCGGCTCAAACTCAACTATTATATTTTTATAAAATGAAACAAAACATTAAATTTATAAAGTGAAGAGCAAAATAATAATGATAAAAATAAAAATACAAGAAATAATAACAAAGTTGCAGAAGCGAATATCAAACTCACCTAACAAATGACTAATTAACCCCTGATAAAAACCAAAATAACAAAATAACCATTACTACAAAGATTGGTTTGCACTTTGCACTTTAGGGTTATATTATTATAATAATAAACTAAACAATCCATGAATTCAAAAACAACAAATAACCATAATTCAAAAAATAACAAACAATTCATGAATTAGAGATACAAAACTCTTCATATTACAAACCAAATGTTAATTTAAATCCATGAGAATCAACATGCCTCAAATTTCCTAACATTCATCTTTTTCAATTGCCAGGCGATTTTCTTTATCCAAACCAAGCACTTGACAAAATATCACATCACTCGATGATCCTGTAACATTTTATAAAAGAGCATATTTTTACTTGCATTAATTATTTCTAACGAAAAAGAATAAATAACACTCATAGATTAGGGTGTTGAACCATAACATAAATCCTAAATTGATCAATCTAAAAAAGGTTATGATGAGATGTGAATTTCAAATTAGATTTAAATTTTAAAGAAAATTATAAATAAAATATTTACCTCTACCACTAATCAAGAATGAGGCATGAATGGACGAAACTGGTCCAAGTTGGAGCTCTCATTAATAGAGATAAACCAATCCATTAATACAAGAAATGAATAATTTCTACAAACTTTATGAAGGACAGGACATGCACAAACCAAAGATAGTTACATGACTAGCAAAATAGAAGTCAAGGCATAATTAATTATGATTTTTGGAACCATCAATATCTGTAAATAAGAATCAGTACTAGTAATGAAAGCAATAATTCCACAGTAAAAGAATCCTATCTAACAAATCAGACAACCATATATAATGTCACGGTAAAGAAATAATAAGGCAAAAATAAAGTATTTATTATTTACCTCAATTTTAAGATGCCTGGATGCTAATTCAATACAGAGCTCAAGAGCCCTAAACTCAAATGGCAAGGGCTTAGTAGTACCACCTCTTGGTGCATCATTCGTCGAGTCTCGACTGCCAAATAAATATGACTAATACAATCAAATAGAAATATGCCAGTTTAAAAAAAAGACCAATATTAGATATTCTTATGTAAATTTTAAAAAAAATATCTAATTTTTTTAACCCTCACTAGTTCATAGTTCATACAAAAAGACTAATATTATTCTGATAATTGAAATAAAACAAAGTGTGTATCTGTCAGTAATTGAAATATATTATTCTGGTAATTGAAATATATACCTTGGAGAGAGAGAGAGCAGATGGAGACAGGAGAATTGCTGACAGTTGCTCTTCTCTTGATTTACAAAATCAAAGTAACTGATTGAAGACTATCTTTTTGTTACCTGTTTTGGTGATGTGTTTCATGGGTGTTAGTTTTATAAAAGTATGATGCTTAAAAAGGAATTATTCTAAAAGTGTTGGAAAGGTTGTAAGAAGACTACAATGTTACATTAATATTTAGGAGTGTTACTGATAATTAATTTCTTCCACCAATATACTATACATTTTCACTTAATCTGAAACCAGTTTAATGTATGGCAAAATAAACAAACACAAAGTGTATCTTAGACCATATTTGCCTTTATTGGTACTACTACATGTTTAGTTAATCTGAACTATTTCGAAATTGAGATCAGATTGTTTCTCAAATACCTACAAAACATTATTCGGTTGAGAAAAACTGACATGAAATAATTAGAGAATTAGAATTGATGAATACCAAAATGTACCGGGTTTAGAGTTTATTTTGTGTTTTTCTTTTTTTGCACTAAACCGAACCCATCAAGGTAAGTACTGGTAAATAACAACTGATAGTCAATAAAATCAGTTTATTTACATGCATTCCATTCTACAATTACATCCAAAAAATTTAAAATCGACAACCGACAGTACCAGATTTAGTACCAGCATTCTTCTCAGGTTTATTACCAGCATGTACCAGGTTTAGAGTTTATTATTTATTTATTTTTGCACAAAACCGAACCCATCAAGCTAAGTACTGGTAAATAACAACCAACAGTCAATAAAATCAGTGTATCATGCATTCCATTCTACAATTACATCCAAAAAATTTAAAATCGACAAAATATATAAAATGAAAAGAATATGAGTAACCACTGGTATGATGCATCATACAAGCATAAAATGCATGATGTATTGGATATACCTTTAGAGGAGGAGCTGAGTAAATGTAAGAAAGGAGAGAGCCACCGACAGCTAAATAAAACACTATAGGAAACTTGTGCCCTGCCTGTATATCATATAGTATTTACTTAGTTCTAAGAAACAATTCTTCCAAATAATTAGAGAATTAGATGTGCAAAAGTGAAAAATTAAGAAATCATAGAAATAGTCAAATAATAGACCCACAAACTTCCCTTACCAGTAAAGTAACTCCTCTGAAATCGAAATTAGTACTGAGGTGAAAAACTTGTAGAATGTGTGCTTGTGCTCAATAATAGACCCACAAACTTCCCTTACCAGTGAAGTAACTCCTCTGAAATCATAGAAACAGGAACAAGCACAAATCGAAATTAATACTAATCTGAGGTGAAAAACACTAGACCCACAAAATAAAATCAGTACCACTATGAACCTAATCGGAATTTAGCAAAACCCACAAAATAAAATCGTAACTTAAGCAACTCAGAGAGAGAGAAAGAGAGAGAGAGAGCACCTGAGAGAAGAGAGATGGAGAGCGACGGAGCTCTGCTGGAGAGCGTCGGCTGCATCGCTGAGAGTTCTACTGAGAGAGAGCGAAACTGAAGAGCGTCGGCTGTGTTGCTGAGTGTTCTACTGAGAAGAGAAGCGAAGGAATTGTTCAGCCCATGAGCTCGGCTCGGCTCGGATCGCTCGGTAAGGAAACAGAGATCTATTTCCGAGTCGAGCCGAGTTTGGGCTCAAACTCGAATTGAACTCGGCTCAGTTAGGCCCATTCAAGGGTCCAACTCAAAACCCATGAGCCGGCCCGGCTCATTTAGCAGGCCTACTTGTTAGTGTTGTGTTTATAGGAGAGTTGAGGAGGGTAACTACTGAGGCACAGGGAGAAGGGCATTAAGGACAGAAAATGACTGTCAATGACCAAGTCAACAGTCAGCATGAGAGAGTGAGAGAGAGAGAGAGAGAGAGAGAGGAAGAAGAAAGAAAGCTTCCCCCTACTTGTATTTTTTTTAGAACAGAAAAACAGTCGTCTGGCGGATACAAATCACAGGACTATGCTATTTCAAATCAATTCATTCATATATTTAGAGATTCGTGCATGAAAGATAAGTGATTTTGAGATTTGTGCATCACAGAAAATAAAGGGGTGGATTTAGAATCACAGTAGATTTATTACCCGCCTAGCAGTCTACCAATTGAGATCAAGTGATTTTCTACATATCTTCATAAATAGTAAGATAAATTATAAAAATATTAATATGTATTACTGACTAACCCGTGATATACATGGTATCATAGACTCACTCAAATTTATTTCCTGAAATTGTATCATCCGAATCTGAACGAATATAATTAGAAGAATATCGTGAATTCTACATCAGATCAGATCGTACCGTCCGAATTCAAACTCAAAATATTGTGTTATTTTTAAAGAATCTGAATCCGCAGTCTTTGATCCTGTAAAGTAATCCAAATTTTTAGTTTATATCCGGATCATCCGATTTTAATCTGACAGTCAGGATCTAAACTAAATATTGAGTTACTTTAGAGACCAGAACTCTTCAAGTCTGCGGAGGTGACTCTTGAGTCTTGACTCTTCTGAGTCTTGAGACACTGAAAGACGCGTTGTAATTAATTTTAATTTTAATTTTTTTAAAGTTAGTTTCCGAGTGCGTTGCTACCCTACTTTCCACACAATATTTCAAACACTGATAATGCTTGACAATTGCGTCCGTCACACGGTAAAGAAATTCCAACGAAATTTACATGCCCATAACAATAATGATGATAAGATAAAAATATACTATTTTTTATGAAGGAAATAAAAATATACAAATTTTTATAGAAATAACTATAATGATGATAAAAAAATATTAACTTTTTAAGAAGAGATTAAAAAATACTAGTGTTGTGTCTGTATATTGTAATAAGAGAGAATACAAAATATAGCATACAAAATAACATATTTTCATAAAATAACTAGAATAAACGACAAATAACATTTCTTAAATAACAAATTAAATATAATTTACACGTAAATAACATTTCTAAAATGATATATTAAATAATATATTAAATGACATAATTTTTTTTATCTTTTTAATAGATTTTCATAAAAAAAATTACAAATAAAATAACATATTAAGTGACAAATAATATTTCTTAAATACCATAAAAAATAAAAATAAATTAAGACATAACCAATCAATTATCAATATATTCAAAATTTTCTTAAATGACATTTAAAAAATAGAAAGAAATCTTGACTAACAAAAAAGATGATACAATTTGCATATAAAGAGTATGTGTCTAAATAAATTTAGACTTTTATACGTAAACAAATACAAAAGAAAAAGATGCATAAAATCAGAATATTTGATTGAATGACTGATATTCAATTCAAAATATCATTTTTTTTCATTAGGATATCTCTGTGTTTAATATAAGGATGGAGATACTATTTACATATGCATAACATTAATTATGATAAAATAAAAATATACAAATTTTTGTCACGACCCCGCCGCCGAACCAGGATCGTGACAAGAGAGGCACCTGTGCATCCATCCTTCGTCCCGTCAACCTACGTCGCAACAAAAATAACAAACAGAAACAATACGGAGTCAGCTACAAAGCTCAGTAACCGGTTATTTAACGACGCGCTTCTTTATAATTGGCTTAATTAAACAAGCATTCAAATAGACTGGATTAATCCACACAAATTCGAAACAAATTATGAATACATATTTAACCGGTGATAGCACCTGGGTCTGAGTTATCAATAAAACAAGTCACACAATATCCATATCATTTCCTTTCACACAATCATATCATTTCTCAAATTCTCATAACACACGATCATATCATTTCACAAATCAAATTCGAACCACAAACCCGCTATCCCGTTAAATATGCATCATAATCCAAAACCCAATTCAATTATCCAATTCAAAACTCAATTAGATCAAACAAAACAAAAACACAAATTATAGAGAAGTCCGGTTACCTGATAGCAATCAATTCAGAAATCCAATTCCAGTTGCAATAGTTGCTCATAATCAACACGACGTAGTCATAATTCCAATCGAACGAACAATCAAATTATAATCAATACCAAAATCTTTATTTACATAATTAACTCTCTTTTCTTTTGATTTTTCTCACTTTTCTTCTCATTTCTCACTCTTTTTACGGTTTTGTATTCACTTTTCCCTCTTATATTTACATAGGAGACACAGAGGAGATTTATATACGGAGATCAAAGAAGAGTAAAAGGGGTTGGGAGGTTTTCACCATGCACAGCCGCGTGGCAAGGGTTGCCACCTTGCCTTTTATATTTTTTTTTTAAGTTTGCATTTTTATCATTTGAACCTTACAATTGTACAATATTTTAAATAAGTCCAAATGAATTTCAGAAAAATAAATAAAATTACCGGATGTTACAATTTTATAAGAAGAAAATATGAATATACTATTTACATAGGCATAACGATAATAATGATAAAATAAAAATTTACTATTTTTTTAAGAAGGAAATATAAATATACTATTTATATAAGGATAACAATAACGCAAGTGTATCTTTTGGATTTTTTTTAAAATAAAATTATTCAAAATTATTTTGTTGAAACAAGCATTATTTGATTTGATTTTCAAAAACTAGCCTCCACCGATCCATACAATCGGTGGAGCAAATCAAATACGGATCAATCTTGCAATCATTAAGGTGAGCAATTTGATACAACCCTAATCTCTTCAGAGCATCGTCCATCCAACTGTTGCAAGTAATACTAGTCTGATGTGAATTTATTTGCAATGAAGAGGAAAGCTACCAAAAAGAAATAAAACATTATAAATCCTTCAAATAGTTCATATAATATTTATTTTCAATAAATAATTAATAAATATAATCAAAATTACCATTTCACGAACTTCCCATGCCCTGTGGTTCTATGGTGCTAATTTCAACAACTCCGGATAATTCACATTATCCATTGACTCTGTTAGCAAATTTAATAAACAAATATTTTTGCAACTGATGAGAGTCATCACATATAATTATATAAACAAATATTTTTTAAGTACATGGCTACAATAATCAAAATTTAACTAGAGGAGGGTTCAAATGCCTCTATTTTTTGTGCCTCCACTTTCATTTTTAAAAACTTTAATAACTCCAAATTTAAATCTTAAAATTCAAAATAAAATAATTGGATATGAACTATATCATTTTATCTATGCACATGTGAAAAATTATGGCATTTCAACTTTATTTTGATTGTCATCTTGAGCTTGTAAAAATGTATACAAAAGTGGATAATTTTTAGACGTTAATTTTTCAACTTCTTGATTCATATAAAAACAAAATCAAAATGTGATAATTTTTTATAAGCACATAGAGAAAATAACATAGATCACATCTAACGGTTTTATTTTGATGTTTGAGTTTTAAACTTTAAGTTATTTAAGTTTTTAAAAATGGAGGCATTTGAACCCTCTTCATTTAACTATATGTAAACAACATATCATCTAATTTTTATTTTAATAATAAATTTCATAAATACTTAATTACACAAATTTATACTACATATTACTAATTTTACACATTTATAATTTTATCTAATTTTAAATTTCATGAGAGTCATCACACATTTATCTAATTTTATAAACATTGTAATACATATTACTAAAAAGTTACATTTGTTACGTTACGAAATTTTTACAATTAAATTCAAATGATTTAAAGGCAAGAATTGATAAATCATGCTAACAAAATAGAAATTTAAATCTTAATTAAGGTTCCCCTAAATAAGTAAGTTAAATATGAATCGAAACCGCGTTGAAATTTCGAGATTTTGAGATTTTATAGGCTGACTGCGGGTTGGTGCATCTGCACTCATACAATTCTGTGTTGGTCTGAATTTTTCTAAATCCTCACTGCAGGTTAAGCAACCCGCACTGCGGGTTGAATGCATCTGCATTAAGCTCGGACTTTTTCTGAAATTCTGTGAAAAATTTACTAAGTTCCCACTGCGGGTTAGGTAACCCGCACTGCGGATTATTTCTGTGTTAGACTTTTTCTGAAATTATGTCCAGAATTTACTAAGTTCCCACTGCGGGTTAAGCAACCCGCACTGCGGATTGTTTCTGTGTTAAATTTCATATTCTGAAAACTGACTAAGTGCTGAGTGCGGGTTAGGTAACCCGCAATGCGGATTGGTTAATCCACACTCAGGGTGATTTTTGCCCTAAAACTCAAATCAAACCTTCTCTCTCTCCCACTTCGTTATTTTCACCATTTTTAAGTGATTTTCGCCAAGAGAGAAGAAAAAAGAGCGTGTGAGTTTCCATTTCTTTCAGACTTTCGATTGTTGCGAGAAATTGAGTTTGGAACTGATTGAGCAGCTGAGGATCTCTCCGAACTCTCCTATTTGGTATTTCTTTCTCTCTTTCTTTCTTTCGAAATCTCGAATTTTCTCGATTTCTTAGATTCTCGTCTTAAACTTGAGATTTGTGTTCGAATTGCTCGAGGACTAGTTCCTCTACACTCTTTGCTTATTTATTTGCCAATCTTTTTCCGATTTCCTTCCGATTTGTGTAATCTGATTTTTAGGGTTTCGTGCCAAAACTGAAAGTTGGCATAATCGTGATTTGATTTGTTTAACCCAACCAATTAGACTTGTAGTTGGTAGGGTTGCTTCCTGATCTTGAATTTTAGAACGTTTAACGGTTAAATTGAGGTTTTGACCAAATTAGGATTTAACCAATCGGTAAATTGAATTGATCCGAGAACCAAAGTAGTGAAACAGTGATTGATGGTTACCAAAGTGAAATGGTATCTGGCTAGAGGGCCCAGATGCAAATGTGCACGTTATATGAGATTTTTAATAAGAAAGAAGGAACCGAAAAGAATCGATACCAAAACATAAGAATTGATTTAGGACTGTACAAACCCTAAGTAAACGTATAGACCACTGAACCTAAATTAAACCAAGTAAACGTATAATATAGGTGTAGGCTCGGTTGAGCAAGACTTACGGAGACAGTTCGAGACGCCCGATCCGTAGCTAAGCGGTACGCTCGTCTTAAACAGGTGCGGGATTCTTGGACTTGTTTGATACTTTATTTTCAGGAATTAAACTGTGTATTCGTTTGTCATGTTGAATATCATTGATTGCATAATTGAATTGCGTAGAGCATTTGCATAGCCCAATCAAATTGAACTCGAATTGATGTGACTTGAGTGATTTGCATGCTGGTATGACTATAGGTTGTGTCGATCTATCATGATCTGATTTTGATTGAAGTCACCACGAACTGTGTATGTGAATGGGTGTGAATGGATTTACGAAGTTAAGCACTTGGATCCAATTAATTTGCCAAGTCGGGCTATATGCTGACTTGGATTCCCAGGATCCTAAATGGCCTTAGGTGAACGGCCCTCGATATTCCCAGTACCAGTTGGGACGAGGGAGGGTGATTATGTGATGATATGTGATATGTTATGAGATGTGTGAATTGAGATCGTGGGTGACTTGTGTAACGTCTGTGGCTCTGTGGCATTCTCCTACGTGTTAATGCATTTGAATGGTCAATTGAATATTACGACTATTGGAAATGATTCCAAAGAGGATTTTCTTTATATGACTGAAACCAGACCGTAATAACTGTTAAGCCAAGCAATTACAGATGGGTGTCAGGTAAAGGGTCCAGCTTGGTTGGCCATCTGTAGGCGTCAGTAACCCTACAGATGTGGGTTTGATAACAGTTCAGCTCGAAAGAACATCTGTAATTGCTACAAGCCCTAATGAACTGAGTTATGAATCGAGTTAAGCCAATATATATGTTGTGTCTGAAATTCATCTTGGAAATTCCGTAAACTGTGTTTCAGGTTGATTAATTGTTGTCGAGTAGTGACATTCTGTTATTTATGATTATATGTATCGGTTTGCATTGTTTATTATTTGGGTTTCATTTTTTTGAATATAGAGTTTGATTGCAAGTCCAATAGTCTGAACTGTGGCAAATTCGCACTGAGAATTTATTCTCACCCCCACCTTCGGATTATTTTTACAGGTACGGGTGCGATTGATTCCGGAGAGGCACGCGAGTAGTAGGCCTTACAGTTTACCATTTACTTGACCCTAGTTATGTTTTGTTGTGTAGTTTAGGTAGGCCTCGTGGTTGATATCCGGATGAGATACTTTTGTTGTATTATATTCTGACCAGACTGTGTACTCTGATTATATATATTAGAAACTTGTTTTATATTTTTGTTGTTTTGGTTGAATTGTTAATTGCCTTGTAAGCATACATGGCATTGTATGCTTACGGCGGGAGACTGTTACGACCCGTGACCGTGGGGTGTGACAACATTATACAACACGAACACTTAATTACACAAATTTATACTACATATATACTAAATTACACTAAATTAATATCAAATAAATTCTAAATTAACACTACATTACACTAAATTAACTCTAAATTACACTACATTACCACTAAATTACCACTAAATTACCACTAAATTACTAAATATACTCCAAATCAATCTAAATTACACCAAATACTAATTTAACACTACATTTTACAAAAATAATCTAAATTAAATTAGTTATTTATTTTAATTCGGATAAAATAAAAATTATAAAAAGAGGGATATTTACTTTGTCAAAATTATAGATCTGAAGAATTTCCAAATCTCTTAAACGATTCAAAAATTTTGAGACAATTGGATTGAGAATTGATTGAGTATATTGAGAGAATAAAAAAAAGAATAAAAAATGGTGCTCACGGTTTGGAAGGAAGAAGAGGGAGGAAGGAGGACCCAGGACCTCATGAGGCAGAATTATAAAAGAGACCTCCACCGATCCGTAGGATCGGTGCAGAGAAAAATGGGATTTTCTGTGGCAATACTCTACAGGGTATGAAAATGGGTAAAATATGGCTCCACCAGTTCCTAGGACCAGTGTAGGTTTCATTTTTTTCTACTCCACCGATCCTAGAGATCAATGGAGGCTATTTTCCAAAAATCCAACAATCCAGAGCTGGTTCTATTTAATTATTTTACAGTAATTCTATTTTTTTTTAAATCTATCTGTTGTACCATATTCCCAGTCGGGTACAAGAAGAAAATCCTCTCCATTTGTCATACTGACTTGATCTCTCCTTTCTGCAAACTAGGAAACAATTCAAAATACTAATTATATATCTGACGGTGCAAAACTTGCTACTTTTCTTTTCTAGATTACTAAAATTTTGATGTGAAAATTAATTTTGTGGTTTTGGAAAAATTTACGGTTTTAGTTATTTCAAAAACCACAATTTTGTTTTTCAATTCAACAGAAAATGTTATAATATATTTATTTTTGTATTGAAATATTAGAAATATTTTATATATTTATTTTAAAATAGATGAAATACTATATAATTTGATTTATTAGAAAGACTGTGATAAATAACTCAGATGCACATTTTTCATGCCAGATTTTTTGCAACTGTAAGAAAAATTAAAATATTTCTGTGTCATTCATTTTTTTTAATATGAGTTATTGATACATGTTCAAAAGCTATTTCTAGGTAAATACATAAAATATTTGGATTCTTCTATTTTCGAAAAAATAAAAAAATTCTGATAAAATATTTTTCTAGATTACTAAAATTTTGATGTGAAAATTAATTAAAAAGTCAGATTCAATATGAACAATTGATGTAAAATTAATAATCTAGAGTTATTTAGGACTCTCCAATTATTGTTTAAAATAATGGTGGTCAAAGAGGTTTAATTCTCGAGAAATTAAGTTCTAAAAAAATGCTAGAATGTATCTAGAAAAAATAACAGAAAAAATAGATAATAGTAGATATGTGCTCTTGTGTAATTCTTGTTTTATAATGTAACTATTTTCTATAAATTTGGAAAGAATTATATGAATTTTATTTTCATTGATCATATATATTTTTTTGTTTGCATGTATTAACTCAAATATTAAATGACTACGATATGTATAATTGTCATCGGAAGAGATCCGCATAAATGTGGAAAACAATGGGCCGAGATTTATGGCCCAATTATAATGTTGAACTAAATGAGGCCAGCACAGCCTAAAATTTGTGTTTTAAGCATCAAACACAGCCTTAAGAATCTGAAGAAATTAATAATATATTTTACGAGGATACCACAATTAGCTTTACCCATGAAATCTAAAAAAAATTATACGATACTTAATTTTTGTATTAGTCTACTTGACATTTAAACTATATTTTTTTATGTTGGAATTTGGTGAATATCTATCGTAGTGCTCACCCTTTAATGCATATTGTACCATATACAAGAAACAATCCGAAATTTTGATTCACATCCTCCAGAAATAAAAAATTCAAAGTTGTCTTTACTTTATTTTTTTTTCTTAAAATTGCACCTATTGTTTTTTTTTTCTTTTTTTAATTTTCAAACAAATAGGATATCGATGTAAGAGGATTAATTGATAAGTAAAATTATTCACTAATTAATTTTTTAATGATGAATATCAACCTCACAGTATATAATACTTACTAAATGATTAAACAAAACAAAAATACTATAGACTTTGTACTTGATTTTAGATTGTATTGTTTTTATGATATAAAGTGTGAAAAATTCAATATCAAATACTAAGATATGAATAATTAATTTATAATAACGAAAATACAATTCTAAAATATAAAAATATCTCCATAATAATATATCCCGTTGACACATAATTGATTTCTTCTTATATTTAATATTCAAATATTATATAAGATTTTTTAATCTCACATGTAATTAATTTTTCTGTATTGATATTTATAGTAGTTTAGTTACATATAAAAGACATTGAGAAACAAGCTGAAAAATAAAAAGTGCGTGAAAGAAGAACATAAATAAGTGATTCTTCATTGTAAAAGTATGACAAATAATCACCTCTTTCTGATGGACTTATAAATAACTTTATCTTGCATGAATTGTAGATGCAAGAAATACATAGTTTTGTACTTGAGTAATAGAAAGTATACATTTATAATACAATTATGTTAGAATTAACTGGAATGGGTGACCATTAATTCCTAGAATTAACTGGAACTGTGACTATAAATTCGGCAACAATATCTACCAGACATTAATTACACATTAATTACAGTAAAAACATAAGAACTGAAAAATTAACTACAAAATCAAACGATGCGATCCAAAGGTGAGTGATGCACGCTGCATAATTCCTTATTCTCAGTCTCCTCCAATTGCACTGGTTGGTCTGAATTGGGAGATAAAGAATTGAGAGGCGAACGACGTGTTGATGCATTCCAAATGAAACCTATGACCGCATTGCGGCAAAGCTCTCAATTTCTCTCCATCTGTAAACTCGCTGATACACACTGCGCACGATTCTGAAACCTTGTCATCTCCGTGCAAAGAGAGTTCGATTACCGGAATCGATTTGATTATGTCTTCGTCAAGGCAGCGAGGGCTAGGTTCGGTACGATTGGAGAAGAATAATCGAGGTTGTCGCCTGATAACCAGGCGACGTCTTCTATGACGGCGACTCAAGCAACTATAGATAATGTAAATAAGAAGTAATACAACAAAACATCCAAAGAGTCCCATTAGAATGATTTTTCCTGAGATAACATAGTGCGGCGGATCTTGTACGAATTCATCATGATCGAGGTATGGCGGGTCATCTGGCTTGCCCATAAGGATTTGTTTATGAAAGATGGTGATGACTCAAAGAATTCCAAGTGTAGTTATTTATTTGGTTTGTATCAATTTGGAATTGGGTTGCTGTATTTGAGGTGACAAGATGGATGGATGGAATTAAGTGTTAAGGTTGTTATGTGTTTGGGAGAGGAGCAAGGGAAGAAATGTATATAGAAACTAGATAGAGAAGTTGAGGCCTTGAGGGGCATTGCATTACTTTAAGTAGTGACAATGAGGAAGTCAAGAGTCAGCATGAGAGAGCCGAAAAGCAGTGGCCCCGTCTCCAAATTTAGAGTAGAACTAGTGTGTTCTTACGTTCACCGAGTATCTTAATTTGTGAATTTAACTGTAAAATTTATCAGATTAGTTTCAAACAATAAATCTAAACTGTTAAAATAGATTGTTTATTGAATTAGTTTCAAATGATAAATCTAAACTATTGAAATACATCGGTTCTACATCAAAAAAAAATTAAAATTTGAATTAATTTTGTATAGAATCAAGCAGTTGAAAAGTGTTCAAAAAATAAATATATTTAAACTAATTTTATAAATCTTGGAATTTCAACTGCTAGACTTTATACTAAATAAAATCTAAAATTTAAAATTTTCATATCTAAATGCATCACACCAAAGTTAAATTATTTTTAACAATTTAAATGTGTTGTTTGAATTCAATCTAATAATTTTTACAATTAAATTTACAAAGAGACTGGGTGACCTTAAAAACACTCTAATTCTACTCCCAATCTGGACAAATATTAAAATAATTTCTTGCATTCTACATCATACCAGAGGGTTCTCGATTATATGATAGATTATGATCAGATTGTTCTAATCATAGTAGGAATTATTAGTATTGGCATTGGGATCAGGATCGTCCCAGCCGATACCAATACGGGATCGGGATATCGGATCGGTATCGTCTTAGAATTGGCTTAGGATCGGAATTTTTTTTTTTTTTTTTTATAATTTGCTACGTGAGGATCAGCTCAGGATCGAATCGGATAGGCCAATACCGATACGTATCGGTATCGGTCGATATTTTCTACTATGGTTCTAATTCAAACTCAAAATTTTACATTATTTGGAGAGGATCCAGCCCCCAAGTCTTCGGAATTCGCATCCTCTGAGATATCTCACAGCGTGCGTGATTTTTTAAAACCTCTTAACCGTTCAAATACATTCTGCACGAATCTCAAAGCATATATAGACACCGTACATGTCAGCACGCTTAGGGAAGACTTTGACTCTTCTGAGTCTTAGTCATGAGTGGAAAACGAGTTGTAATTAGTTTTCTTTTTTTTGTTTTTGTTTTATGTTTGAAAGTGATGTTTGTAATTTATCCCTTTTGTCTTTTAGGAAGTTTCCGAGTGCTTGCCTCCAATACTAAGGCTACCTAATTCACACACATAACAATTCAAAAATTATTTAATGCTTGACAAATACATCGGTCACACGGTAAAGAAACTGTAACGAAATTTACATAGCATTAAATAATAGTTATGATAAAATAAAAAGGGTAAATTTCGCTAGAGGTCACTAAACTTTGCTATTTGTCACGAATTGGTCACTCAAGTTTGATTTGTTTCTTTTTAGTTACTTAACTTTGTTATTTGTCCCAATTAAGTCACTCTATACTTTTTCATCCAAAATCTTAACAAAATATTTCCATCCATCCAAAATATTAACGAAATATACTCATTTCATCTAAAATATTAACATAATGAGTATATTTCATCCAAAATACTAACATAATGAGTATATACTGTTAGTATTTTGGATGGAAAAGTATAGAGGAACTTGATTGTGACAAATAACAAAATTGAGTGACTAAAAAGAGACAAATCAAACTTGAGGACCAATTCATGACAAATAACAAAGTTTAGTGACCTCTAGCGAAATTTACCCAAATAAAAATATAATATTTACATAGCATAACGATAATAATGATAAAATAAAAATATACTACTTTTTAAGAAGGTAACAAAAATATACTATTTAATTACATAGGCATAACAATAATGATGATAAAATAAAAATATACTAATTTTGTTAAGAAGGAAATATAAATATACTATTTAGATAGGCTGTTAGGCTTAACAATAACAGTAGTATATCTCTAGCTTGTTGTATAAAAAAATTCATAATCGGATACAACTGGACTATCTCTCCATTTGATATATTGGCTTGACCTCTCCTTTTTGCAAATTAAAAAGCAATTCAAAATCATAATTCTATATTATCTGGTTTTGAGCGGAGTATCTCAAAATAGTATTTAGATCTGATCACTAGTGGAAAATATGGAATCAAGATCGGTTATATACGCAGATCAGAATCAGAATACAACCGATCCTGATGAAGGCGATACTGATACTATCAGGATCGGTTTTATATTTTTTAAAGAACCGATCCAAATAGTAACTATTAGGATCAGTTGTTTCTTATAACCGATCTTAATAGCAGTTATCTGGGTCGGTTTTTCTTAACGAACCGATCCTAATAGTTATATTCTGGATCGGTTTTTTTCATATCCTCATTCTTAAAAAAAAAAAAAAACTTTTAGGATCGTTTTTAAAAAAAAAAATGATCCTAAAAGCTTTTTTTTCAGATCATAATTAAAAAAAAAAATTTTAGGATCGGTTTTTAAATAAAAATCAATCCTAAAAGTTTTTTTTTTTTAGAATTAGGATCGGTTATTTTAAACAACCGATCCTAATAGTAGTAATCTGGATCAGTTGTTTAAAATAACCGATCGTGATGTTTTATTGAAGCTAAAAAAAATATTTTTATTTATTTGACTAGCTTCCATATATATTTTGCTAGCCAGCACCCTAAATTTTTTTTTTTTTGCGCAATAAGAAGTAATAATCAAATATCATATACACATCCTAAATTAATTATCATACACATCTTAAACTATTACAAAAAATTCATGTACTTCATACAAAGTTTTGTGAAGCATTACATATTATAACAAGAAATTTAAATCCAAAAAAAAATTAATTAACAAACATACAAGTAACTAATTGGGCTATTTCTTCAATTAACACACATTTATGCAATATACACATTTATGCAATTAATGTAAAGCACAACAATAAAAAAAATCAATAATTACCTCTTTTGCAATCACATCACTTGAGATTAAAAAAGACGCTAAAAATAAAAACAAAGGTAACAATTAGATGGAAACACATTTTTCAATAAAAATATAAAAAAATGTGTTTTAAAAGTATAATAATGAGAAAATTAGATAAAGCTAATACCATGATAGTTGATCGGCCGGATGATTAAGTAACTTGAGAGAGATGTCCTCAAGACTGTAAAACAATATACAAACACTATTAATTAATTTTTTATTGTAAATTAATTTTTGAAACAATAAAGAAATTAGAAACTAGCACAATTGAGCCGGAGGTGCGAGAGGCTCGGCTTTGAGAGGAAGAAACGGAGAGAAAGAGAGAGAGACATACGGAGGAGAGGGAGAGACAGAGACAGAGAGAGAGAGAGACAAGGAGTACTGAGAATTTGAGAGGGAGATGCGGAGACACAGAGACAGAGACGCTAAATTGAAAATGAGAGGCGCGAAATGAAAATAAGAAGAATCCTAAGCAGGTTATATAGGGAGTTATCATTAGGATCGGTTGTTTATAAAAAACCGATCCTAATACTAATTTTTTTTTTTTAAAAAAGTATCAGGATTGGTTTTTTATAAAAAAAATTGATCCTGATACTATTTTTTTGTTTCAAAGTTAGTTCTGCAAAAAAAAAAAAATCAGGGTCGGTTTTTTATAAAAAAACCGATCTTGTTACTATTAGGATCGATTTTTTTTATAAAAAACCGATCATAATAGTATTTTTTTTTTGTAGAACCAACTTTGAAAAAAAAAAATAGTATCAGGATCGGTTTTTTATAAAAAACCGATCCTGATATTTTATATGAGAAAAATCACTGAAGTAAACCCCATTCATATTGATGGTCTATCAACCATCAAACGACTACCATTTATTTTCTTTTCTGTTTGGTAATGCATGTACACGGATAAATATTAAGAAAAATATGAAAAATATAAAAATTATTTATTTATGTTTGTATGGCCAAATCAACTCTACCATGATCAATTTTGTACAATTTTATTATTATTAATGGCATCAAATTGTTAAATGGAATGCAGACCGTTCATTTTTGCATGATCATCCAACAGTGGGTCTGTAATTAAATGACATGTAATAATTTTTAAAATGATCAAGATATAACATGGAACATTAATAACGTAAAAGTGCCGAAGGCTCGACAACTATAAATCTTGATCCAACATAAACTATTTATGGCCGTCCGATGTTGCTATATTGTTTTGCTTTGATGAACTAGTAAATGAATCCTGAATTGTATCGAATTTTATAATGGTGAAATTAATATGACATTCTTTCATTTTAACGGTTCCGATCGACCAAATGCTGATGTTCGTATCCGTTCCTTCACAACCCCACACAACTAGGGTTCAAGTCCTATGTATATTATTATATGACACAAGTCATTGATGCATCATGCATGATTGTATACAAAAATTCAATAGTCAAAATGACTTCAAAATGAAATATCAATGTCAAATAATTAATTATATTATCACATAAATTTTAATAATATAAATTACATTAATTGTCATCAAAAAAAATTTATAATTGAACCATATGCCATATACAACAGCCATATATATATTCTATTAATCACCACACTAATTACATATAACACAAATGCCTAATTACATATACTTCTCAATATTAAAATTACAAACATAAAAATTTTAAAATATTTAAAAAAAACTAATTATAAAATGAAATTTGCTATCTCAATTTTGAAGATGTCACTGTGCCAATTTGCTTTTAATCCGAACAAAGGATTTTAGACCAAATACAGCGCACCACACAAAGTTGGTTCTGCAAAAAAAAAAAAAAAGTATTAGGATTGGTTATTTGAAATAACCGATTCTAATACAATTTTTTTTCAAAGTTGGTTCTACAAAAAAAAAGTATCAGGATCGGTTTTTTATAAAAAAAACTGATCCTAATACTAATTTTTTTTTGTAGAACCAACTTTGAAAAAAAATAGTATTAGAATCGGTTGTTTATAAAAAACTGATCCTGATACTATGAGGATCGGTTGTTATAAATAACCGATCCTAATACTATTTTTTTCAAAGTTGAAAAAAAAGTATCAGGATCGGTTTTTAGCAATAAAATCGATCCAGATAGTTTTTTCATTTAATTGGAAAATTATTAATCTGATGTTTTTAATTATATGTAAGTTAATTTCTAATATAATATATCACGAATATGTATAAAAATTTGAAGGTATATTTTATGAAATAATTTATTATATAATTATAAGGTTATTTATTCTAATGGTTATGTTTCTAATTTACTTTTATAATTTTATAAATAATAATTGAAAGGAAAAAAGGTATCTGGATCGGTTATTATATATAGAACCAATCCAGATGCTATTTTCTGATATATTTTAATTTGTTAGATGTATTTAAGTTCTCTGGATCGGTTATTATGTATAGACCCGATCTAGATGCTATTTTCTGATATATTTCAATTAATAAGATTTATTTGAGATAGAAATAATATATAAGATTTATTTGAGATATTTCAATTATCAGGATCGGTTTTTTGTTAGAACTGATCCTGATACTATCAGGATCGGGTTTTATAAACAACCGACCCTGATAGTTGAATTATTAAGATCGGTTATTTAGAATAACTGATCCTAATAGTATCAGGATCAGTTCTAACAAAAAACCGATCTTGATAGTTCATAAATCAGGGTCAGTTGATAATAAAACCCAATCTGAATAGTTTTTAAGATCGGTTTTTTTAAGAAAACCGATTCAAATACCTTTTAGGATCGGCTGACTCATATAACCGATCCAAATAGGCCGATCCTGATTCCAGTTTTTACACTAGTGGATGTTGCAACAATTACTATTTTTCTAGATTACTAAAATTTTGATGTGAAAATTAATTAAGAAGTCAGATTAAATATGAACAATTGAGGTAAAATAAATAATTTAGAGTTATTTAGGACTCTCCAATTATATTTTAAAATGATGGTGGTCAAAGAGGTTCAATTTTCGAGAATTACATTTTAAAAAATGCTGGAATGTACTAGAGTCCTTTAATAAAAAATAACAGGAAAAATATATAATAGTTAATATGAGTTCTCTTGTAATTGTTGTTTTATGTAACTATTTTCTATCAATTTGCAAGAATAAAATGGTTTAACTTTTCATGGATCGTACGTATATATTTTTTGTTTGCATGTATTAATTCAAATATTTTTTTTACTACGATATGTATAAGTGCTTTGTTAAATTTTTGTCAAGTGTGTTTTGATATTCAATGTTTCACATGCATAGCAGTTTTATATTCAATGTTTCATAGTTTTATATTCAATGTTTTATAAGCAAGAGAAGATCGTATGTATAACAGTTATATATTCAATGTTTCACAAGCATAGTAGCACATATTTTTCTTTAATTTACACTATTTTTTTTTTCAGTTATGATAATGCATGTTATCTATTTACAAGATATATATGATGCTGATACTAAAGAATATGAGGGAGAAAACAACTTTTTTGATGTCTATGTACCGATTCTTCGGAAAGTCATTCAAGTCTTCACATAAATAGCCAGGAAGGTAATATAAGCTTTATGATTGAATAAAATTATTTAAATTCTTAAAACTCACACATATAATGATATGAATTAAATTTTGTATACAAATCCTGATTTGTTTTGGTCTATCAGAATACAAGACAATTGGCAAAAACTTGATTGGTATTTTATTTAAGCGAATTTACCAAATGAGGAAGAGTGAACTTGGATAATTTATGACTCCTTCAATTAAATGGATTCAATTAAGATAATTTTGTTTCCCGATATACAATTTATGAATCTATATAATTTGTATATTTTGTGGAAACATATAATTTCAAATATTATCATAGAAATAATTAATTTATAATAATGAAACAAAAATTGTAAAATATAAAAGATATGTATGTGATAATATGTTTCTTTTACACATAATTGATTTCTTCTAATATCTAATATTCAAATAATATATAATTTTTTTTAAACTCATGTGCAATTAATTTTTATCAATGATATTTATAGTAGTTAAGCTAGTTATATAAAAGACATTGAGAAACAAACAAAGAAATAAAAAGTGCGTGAATGAGAAAAATAAATGTGTGATTCTTCATTGCAAATGTATGACAAATAATCTTCTCTTACTTAATGCACTTAAATAGCATTATCTTGCATGAATTGTAGATAGAAAGAAACACAAATGTAGTTTTGTACTTGAGTAATATAAAGTATACATTTATAATTCAATTATGTTAGAATTAACTGGAATGGGTGACCATGCATTTCTAAAATCACTTTACCAGTTTACCAATGTGGTACCAGTACTGTACTAGACCCTGATCAATAAGTAATTAAGATCTGAACCAAACTAGTATTATGTCAAAAAACAACTAATTAGGTTAACAGCTCATAATGTCTGATTTCTCTCTTGAATTAAGCCCTGAGATCAATATGGAATGCATAACATAAGAGTTTAGTTTACCATTTTTACATCAACAGATTAATAAAACAAACAAGAAAAAATCATCCTTTGTCTCTGATCATCAAAAGTAAATTACAGAATTCTTAAATAGCCTACACAAATATAAAGAGGTCCAAACAAAAGACCTATATTACAAAAACAACATAATCTGTGAATAACTCCTAATGAGGTTGGGATCCAACATAATCATCGTCCACTCCCAATAACCAGCATGGCTTTTTTCTCCAGACTATGGTTTGAAGTCATTTCCAATTCTTGATTGTTTGAAGGTTTTCTAAGTAAGCTCTCCATCTCGTTGCAATCGTCTTGTCCCCACGGATGCTTCATGGTTTTTCTTAACTTGTCAATCCCTTCAGCAACATCTCTCATTTCAGGCCTATTTTCTCCCTCCATATTCAAACATTCTCTCGCGATCTCAGCAACGCCCGTGATCAGATTCATGTTCTCTTCATTCAGAATTTGGTCATCTACAAATTCCTCGATTTTTCCCTCCTTCATAGCAGTCAAAAAGGCTAAAGACAGACTCTTTTCTTCCCCTCCCTCCAAATAGAATGCCTTTTTACGAGTTAGCAGCTCTATAAGAACCACACCAAAGCTATAGACATCACTTTTCACTGTCAATTGACCTGTTTGCATGCACTGCGGGTCTAAATAACCGCGAGTTCCTTGCACCATTGTGAGAAATTGATTTTCGTCTGCTGGTGCTAAGGTGGATGCTCCAAAATCAGACACCTTCGCCACATAATTCTCATCTAAAAGAATATTAGAAGATTTAACATCACAGTGAACAATAGGTGGAAATGCCCACGAATGCAAGTAAGCAAGGGCGTCGGCAGCCTCTTGAGCAATTCTGATGCGCATGCCAAATGAAACACGGGAAGCACTTGAATGAAGGAGGTCAAAAAGGGTTCCCTTTTGAATAAACTCATAAACCAGGATTGGAATTTCTACTTCTAAACAACACCCAAGGATCCTAACAATATTTTTGTGGTTTATTTGAGAAAGAATTAACATTTCTTTTCCGAATTCCTTCTTATTTCTCTCATCAATTATCTTGCATTTCTTTATTGCTACATCTTCGCTGCTCATAGTTCCTTTGTAAACAGTACCATTTCCTCCTTGTCCAAGAATGTTAGCTTCATCAAATTTATTTGTAGCCTCTTTGAGTTCTGCTTCTGTGAATATGGTAAATGCATTGCCATGATTGCTTCTCATTTCTTCAAGTAGTAGTCGGCCTCCATATTGTTGAAAATACTTCTCTTTAATGTTGGTGAGCCTTCTTCTTTCACGTACAATATAAGTCGAAAAGGCCAAAAATAGAAGCAATAGAAGACCTACGCTAATGCCTATTGAGAAAAAAAAAGTAGATATAAATTAAAGTGTCAGAAAAGCGGTACAGTGATGATAAACTATTTTTGTCATAATAACAATAGTGCTCCTAATCAAAGATTTAAATAGCAGTCATAGCATGCAGCTGGCAGCTTTTTTGCATGATAAATGCTATGACACTGTTAGTTTTTTTTATTTAACCATTTAGCGGCTTGTACTATAGCGGTTAATATAGTGGTTGGAAAAGTTCGAGGCCCTTTCGACTCTAATACTTTAAAACAGTTATATAGAGTATGGCCAATATAACATCAGTGTTATTTCAGTCTATATAATATCAATTTTAAAATCTATCAAATCGAGTTTAAATGGTGAATCCAACCCATTCAAACCAATTTACCTTATGAGTGATGCGTTTACATGCAAACTTTTTATATTTTCGACTTATTTTAGTATCAAATCAAGCAGCAAAAAAATTGAAAAATGAATGTATTAAAATTAACTTAAAAACTCAAACATTTGACTGCTTGGTTTGATATCAAATAAACTCAAAAGCTTATAAATTTTACATGTAAATGCACAACTAATGAAGTAGATCGGTTTGAACGGTTTGGATTCACCATTTGAACTCGATTTGATAGGTTTTGGATTTAGTGTTATATAGACTGAAATGACACTGATGTTATATTAGTCATACTTAATTATATAATGGAGTATGACTAATATAACATCAGTGTCATTTCAGTCTATATAATACCAACTCCAAAACCTATCAAATGAGTTCAAATGGTGAATCCAAATCGTTCAAACCGATCTACTTCATTAGTTGTGCGTTTACATTAAAATTTATAAGCTTTTGAGTTTATTTGATATCAAGTCAAGTGGTCAAATGTTTGAGTTTTTAAGTTAATTTTAATACATTCATTTTTCAATTTTTTTACCGCTTGATTTGATACTAAAATAACTTGAAAATATAAAAAGTTTGCATGTAAACGCATTACTCATAAAGTAAATTGAGTTGAACGGTTTGGATTCACCATTTGAACTCGATTTGATAGGTTTTGGATTTAGTGTTATATAGACTGAAATGACACTGATGTTATATTAGTCATACTCAGTCATATAATGGAGTATGGCTAATATAACATCAATGTCATTTCAGTCTATATAACACCAACTCCAAAACCTATCAAATCGAGTTCAAATGGTGAATCCAAACCGTTCAAACCGATCTACTTCATTAGTTGTGCGTTTACATGTAAAATTTATAAGCTTTTGAGTTTATTTGATATCAAGTCAAACGGTCAAATGTTTGAGTTTTTAAGTTAATTTTAATACATTCATTTTTTAATTTTTTTACCGCTTGATTTGATACTAAAATAACTTGAAAATATAAAAAGTTTGCATGTAAATGCATTACTCATAAAGTAAATTGAGTTGAACGGTTTGGATTCACCATTTGAACTCGATTTGATAGGTTTTGGATTTAGTGTTATATAGACTGAAATGACACTGATGTTATATTAGTCATACTCAGTTATATAATGGAGTATGGCTAATATAACATCAATGTCATTTCAGTCTATATAACACCAACTCCAAAACCTATCAAATTGAGTTCAAATGGTGAATCCAAACCGTTCAAACCGATCTACTTCATTAGTTGTGCGTTTACATGTAAAATTTATAAGCTTTTGAGTTTATTTGATATTAAGTCAAGCGGTCAAATGTTTGAGTTTTTAAGTTAATTTTAATACATTCATTTTTCAATTTTTTTACCGCTTGATTTGATACTAAAATAACTTGAAAATATAAAAAGTTTGCATGTAAACGCATTACTCATAAAGTAAATTGAGTTGAACGGTTTGGATTCACCATTTGAACTCGATTTGATAGGTTTTGGATTTAGTGTTATATAGACTGAAATGACACTGATGTTATATTAGTCATACTCAGTTATATAATGGAGTATGGCTAATATAACATCAATGTCATTTCAGTCTATATAACACCAACTCCAAAACCTATCAAATTGAGTTCAAATGGTGAATCCAAACCGTTCAAACCGATCTACTTCATTAGTTGTGCGTTTACATGTAAAATTTATAAGCTTTTGAGTTTATTTGATATTAAGTCAAGCGGTCAAATGTTTGAGTTTTTAAGTTAATTTTAATACATTCATTTTTCAATTTTTTTACCGCTTGATTTGATACTAAAATAACTTGAAAATATAAAAAGTTTGCATGTAAACGCATTACTCATAAAGTAAATTGAGTTGAACGGTTTGGATTCACCATTTGAACTCGATTTGATAGGTTTTGGATTTAGTGTTATATAGACTGAAATGACACTGATGTTATATTAGTCATACTCAGTTATATAATGGAGTATGGCTAATATAACATCAATGTCATTTCAGTCTATATAACACCAACTCCAAAACCTATCAAATCGAGTTCAAATGGTGAATCCAAATCGTTCAAACCGATCTACTTCATTAGTTGTGCGTTTACATGTAAAATTTATAAGCTTTTGAGTTTATTTGATATCAAGTCAAACGGTCAAATGTTTGAGTTTTTAAGTTAATTTTAATACATTCATTTTTTAATTTTTTTACCGCTTGATTTGATACTAAAATAACTTGAAAATATAAAAAGTTTGCATGTAAATGCATTACTCATAAAGTAAATTGAGTTGAACGGTTTGGATTCACCATTTGAACTCGATTTGATAGGTTTTGGATTTAGTGTTATATAGACTGAAATGACACTGATGTTATATTAGTCATACTCAGTTATATAATGGAGTATGGCTAATATAACATCAATGTCATTTCAGTCTATATAACACCAACTCCAAAACCTATCAAATTGAGTTCAAATGGTGAATCCAAACCTTTCAAACCGATCTACTTCATTAGTTGTGCGTTTACATGTAAAATTTATAAGCTTTTGAGTTTATTTGATATTAAGTCAAGCGGTCAAATGTTTGAGTTTTTAAGTTAATTTAAATACATTCATTTTTCAATTTTTTTACCGCTTGATTTGATACTAAAATAACTTGAAAATATAAAAAGTTTGCATGTAAACGCACAACTAATGAAGTAGATCGGTTTGAACGGTTTGGATTCACCATTTGAACTCGATTTGATAGGTTTTGAATTTAGTGTTATATAGATTGAAATGACACTGATGTTATATTAGCCATACTCTATATAATGATAGAGTGACTACCAAATTAGCTCAATTATCTATATATTGAAACACAGTTAGCCCTCAAACAAAAACATATATATTCTACTTAAGGAACAAGATTATATAATGAAATTAATGATGTATCATGGTTCTGAAAATCGGAATCGTAATTAGAATTGGTCACTTAATCATTGAATTGAAATCGGATAAATCGGTCGGAATTGACTTAATCGGATCGGCAACTCGGAATTTTTTGGAAAAAACTTGTTTTGTACCAAAAAAAATAGAAAAATTGATATTTTGATAGTTAACAATTTAAATATTTATAACACTCATAATAATTAAATTATGATGGATAACAATTAATTTAATTTGTAGTGTAATTACTTAAAATATTAAAATTATCTAATTTTAATATAAAATAGACTATTTCATAAAATAATAATAAAAAGTGAATGAAATTCACCAAAGAGAAATAAAATATTTAATTCCTACATTTTATATTTTCTTAACGAGTAAGGCTTGGGCGCTATGGATAGCATAAGGACATCCATGCTACGGCCCGTATAAACTTCAAACTTCGATTTAAATAGCTCAATAAATTGGCTATATAATAATTAAGCTTGTAGAATACTAATTTTTATTATTTTTGTAATTTTTTTACTACTTTCTCTAATTTATGAAAGATGACCAAAATATAAAAGAAAATTGTCGATATTTTAGGCTATTTATTGTCATATTTCATAAACAATAAAAAATAGTAAAAATTAGTATTCTACAAGATTATTATATAACCAATTTATTAAGCTACTAAAATCAAAATTTGAAGTTTATACAATATGTTTTAGGCCGTAGCACAGATATCTTTGTGCTATCCATAGCACCCAAGCCTTACTCTTTCTTAACAATCAAATTTAATTTGTAATATAGTACAATCTCATTCTTTACTTAGTCAAAAAAACAAATAAACTAACCTAGTAAGGCACTCTAGTGTTTGGTAAACAGGTCGGGCCAGGCGGACCGGGCAAAACCCGAGCACGGGCACGGGTAGCCACGGTCACGGGCATCACGAGCACATGGGCATAACGGGCCGGGCATTCGGGCTTTTTTTTCAAAAATCCTGCCCTGCCCGTTTAATACCCGTGCCCGTCACGGGTTCAGGGGCAGGACGGTCCGAGTTCGTGGGGCTGGGCAGTTCGGTCCAGGTCCGAATCCGATTTTTTTTCTGTTTTTTTTCTTCTTTTTTTCTTTTTTTCTTATTTTTGTTTTCTTATTTTTGTTTTTTTATTTCTGTTTATCTTATTTCTATTTTTTATTTCTGTTTTTCTCATTTCTGTTTTTCTTATTTCTTATTTAAAAAACAGAAATAAAATAAATAGAAATAAAAAAACAGAAATAAGAAAAACAGAAATAAAAAACAGAAATAAGAAAACAGAAATACAAAAAACAGAAATAAAATTCAGAAATAAGAAAAACAGAAATAAAAAACAGAAATAAAAAAAAATTTAAAAACAGAATTTAAAAAACAGAATTTAAAAAACAGAAATAAAAAACAGAACTTAAAAAACAAAAATAAAAAAAAAGTATTTAAAAAACAGAAATGGGGGGAATTTGGGTTTGAATTTTGAATTTTAGAGCAAAAGTAAAAAAAAAAAAAGCTGCCATGGGCTCATGGGTAGGCCAGGGGCACGGACACGAGCGCACTGGTTCACGGGCACGAACTCATGGGTATGGATTTAAGAGTATGGGGGTCCGAGTTCTCACGAGTTTTTTTTTCAAAAAACTGAATCCGGCCCGTTTAATACCCGTGCTCGTGTGCCCGTGTACCCATGCATACTTGTGGCACGGACACTGTCCGATCCGGACACAGGCACAGGCGGACTGGTCCAAGTTGGACCCCCGGCGGCATTTATCAAACACTAAGGCCCTCAAGCAAACCAGTAATTAATGGCTTCGCAGGCTACAAGCCTAGTAAGACACTCAAGCAAACCAGCAGACTTTTGAGTATCTTGCTCAACAGAAAAAAAAAAGAATAAGTTGTTGGATCACGATATAAAATGGACAAGGTTTATCATGAGCCACGACAAATTCAAATTTTCGGTCATACAAAATTATACACCAAGTCTAGCCATAGAAATAACTAAAGATTCTTCCTCCTAACTCAGCCAAGGACTTCCCCCTTACCATTTTTTTCCGAGTACCATTTTCCTCTTCTAAAGATGCAAAACTGAACTTAAATCTCAAATCAATAATAATGATTTTCTTGCTCTCAACCTTAAGATACAACAGAAAGCTAAGGCGGGAGACCAAATCAGTCTAGGACAATGATTTTCACTGTCCATGTACTGATTTGGGTGAAACTCGATTTGACTCTGTTTAACTCAGGTGAAACTCGGACTGACTCGGCTTGAAAATTGGATAACTTGGCCAAATCAAACACTATTCATCCGATTTTTGCTCAAAAACTTGTATAGGCGCGAGACATAGGTGAAACTCTTACTGAGTTGACTCAGTATCGGCCGAGTTTCAGAACCATGTGATGAATGGCCCTTCTAGTTCAAAATATTTGAAGGATAAGAAAGTTAAGGATCATTTGATACTGGCGAATTTCATTAGAAAAGGATCATTAGGGCAGGGTAAGAAATTGCTACATAAATCTTCATGGCTAATTATTTGAACATTCATATTTTCTATAAACAACTTGGTGATCTTGCGGTTCTTGAAATGTATTCCTAGGTACTTTCCTTTTATGTGATTCACCTCAATACTAAATTGAATAATCAGTTAAAAGACTATTTCGTAATCAATTATATTGAAGTCACATATTAAATGGCTACTGCAACTTTCTAAACTGAATTAATTATCATTCCAATTCATTTTGGAGTCACCTTGAGGAAATAATATTGAGTAGTATATCACATATAGGTTTTCCTTTTTAAGGGATGGAAAGAAAACAATGGCTGTCGTGGTTTTATTTATTTATTTTTTTAAGTGGAAGGCAAAACACCTCCTAGATGCCATGGTTCAATTTTTAGAATGCCTAATCTGGTTCTAGTGTAAGAAATTACACCATTTTCCTCAAAATAACTATCATGTTCTTGGAATACTTGCGTACGTACCGATTGCCAGCTTAGCGAATGGTGATAGAGTTTGGTTCTGAGCAACCGGGTAGCATCTTCCGTTCCTTGTAGCATCGCCTTGTGTGCCCGGTGGACAAATGCACTGGTAGCCTCCTTGTGTATTATTGCACGTCCCAGAGCATGTTAAATTATCAAGACATTCATTAATATCTGCAAAGAAAATAAAACAAAAACTAAACCTTTTAGTCAATTGTAATGATAATTTGCCTGGTAGAATTTTTTTGTGTTACATGATAACCAATGTTTCCTAGACCTTGCTGGTGGAACTAAACCTTGCTCCTACAATTACAACCATAGAAAAATTACTTGGCCAGCAGGATTTGGAAGTGCAAAGAGATTGTCAGCTGAGTAAGAAAACCTAATTAATGATAATCCAAAAATGAAAAAACAATAGGCTAAAGAACAGAATGAGTTAAACTAAGCTCAAAAGTCCATTTATCCACGGGGTCTTGCAACTACCAAAACAATAATAACAGAAGATAACATATTAATGACAGTAAGTCTAGAATCTAGATAAAAGGAAAGGGGTTGTATTTTGGTGAAAGGATTAGACCTTCGCAGCCGTTAAGGAGATAAGGGTTGCCTTGGTACCCACTTAAGCACTCGCAGATGTATCCTGGACCATTTTGTGCATCAACACAAAAACTATTACTGCTGACACATGCATAGTTGCTCATGTTGGTTTGAGCAACTTTACAATTTTCTTCCTCTATGAACCAATCAAGCACAACAGGAACAGTGCCATTGTGCTCATGCCAGAAACTAGTTGTAGAAATATAAGAAGTACTGAAGTTGAAACTGTCAGTCGCCATTATCACTGCATAACTACAGTGGCTAAAATTCCAAACCAGTGAATTATTGTAGTTTGAATCAAAGGATATGTTGTTATAGATAATACCAGATGGAATTGAGGTTTGGCAGCAACCATTTCCAGAACATGAGCCATTCCTTAAGCTCTCTGGATTGTAGCAGGTAGATACACACCCTGTGCGGTACATGGTACCACTGTAGTCCTTCATTCCATTGAATGCAAGGGTCTCACATCCAATTACTGTGAACCTATTGTCGGACACTGATGACCTATATATTGTAGAAGTTAAGTTCAGCCACCCAGGACCTGATGTTATAGCACCAGTCGAACCTTGGTAACATTGCCAGGCAATATAGTTGTACAGTCTAGCTTGAGCTGTTGATAGCGTGATGTTAAGCACCTCAACATTGCCATGAATAGGGACCATTTTTTCACCATTCTTATTACAGCTTAGTGTAAATCCTCCATGAAGGGAGCAATTGGTGCCAATACCAAATGGGTATGGTATGTCGACAGAACCACATTTGTCCTGGCAGCCAGGCTTCACCATTATTTTGCCTTCTGCAGCTGGAATATATAGAATAATATGCAATAAAAATATCAGCCATGCCATGTGATAATGTTTTTTGTTATCTGGTATTGTATGTATTGTATGTGGATTTTATTAGATCGAGTGCCTATATTCTTATATAGATAGGCATGGTCAATCCGCAGGTTCTTTATATCTTGCTTCAAAGAATGATCAAACCTAGGTTTTTAATCATTTTTTAAAATGTCAACCACCTTTATTATCATTTAAAATTGCCTGAGCTAGCTGGACAGCATTATGTCCAATAATTTGACAGGTATGAAACGAATAAGATATACTTAACAATTGTATCCGTTGGTGTGATGTTCTTGCAACTTTTTTTTTTAATAAGAGTGGGGTCAAAGCCCACCGATTTTATTAGAAACCAGAAGTTTTCACAGAGTCTGGTACTGAGATGGTAAAAAAAAATTCTTGTAAGGAGTTTTCAAAAGCATTTCACAAATAAAAAATACTAGTAAAGCAAAAACAACACAGTTTACATCATAGAAGAAAAAATCGGAATCGGAATCTAAATCGGTCACTTGATCGTGGAATTGGAATTGGTGAATCGGTCATAATCGAATTGCAAACTTTGATATTTTTGGCAAAAACTTATTTTGTATTAAAAAATAGTAAAAAAGTTTGCAAAAAAATTATAATGAAACAAAATATTACACACAAATAGTTTATTTATATAATACAGTACAATTAGATTCCTATAAGTATTGTGCATAGAGGTATTAAGAGAAATTTGTAATTAAGAAAAAAAATTGTTTCCGAATGGTCCCAATATGGGGTTAGTCTCAAACTCAAATATAGTTTTAAGTATTATATTTACATGAACTAACAACAAAAATGATTTGGTATAATAGCAAAGTGCTTCAGGAATACACACTTGATCTTGGTGGGGGGCAATTTTTATCTAAGTTTTTGGGAGATAATATTTGAGCTGAAACGGTTGGGATTATTCAGAATAAGGTTGTTTCGGCCCAAATTTGACTGTAATCGGATAGTACGTTCCGGTCAAAATTTAACTGTAATTGGATCTTTTCAGCTGAGATTTGATGAAAATATTACCTACCGTGTAACTGGCCAGAAATCGGATCAGTACAGTCCTATTCTGATCTGAATCGACTGATTCTAGTTTGGAACAACTGATTTTTCCATCTATGGTTTTCACAACATAATAACACAACCTAGTACTACATGTAGCTCTACATTTTACTTATGAAAAAGAGAGAAACTAATAAAAAAAGCCATATCTCTCTAATCAAGTTGATCTGGACCAAGTGTAGAGACAGGGAAAGGGCCCTCTAGCACCTAGCTTCCTCCTCTTCTTCCTCCCCTACCTCTTCCTCTATACCTTTGCTCATCTGCAACTGTAAATCATTAAAATCATGTGGTAAAATCAAAGTTTAAGATATGAACTATCACTATTTGATTTGCACCAAAATGTGGCTAGTGAAATGATTTTAGAAGCTATATATCAACTGACTTGCCATTTGAATTTTGAAAACATATAGAATTTCTATCCAGCCATACAGACCACAAGACATCAGCTCGAATGAGTTCTACAAGCATTCTATCTTTTAAAGGGATACAAGTATCTATGAACCATATATAAATCATCAATAGTAGTACAATCAAAATTAAAATTATTACAGTTGGCAATCCAACACCAAATTTGTAAAATAAAGGACAAGAGACAAATAAATGATTGGTTGACTCAGGTATACCGCAAAAAGGGCATTTCACGGTACCAGGCCATCCTCTTTTTTAGCTACAGTAATATTGGGTTCGAAGAAATAAGAAAAAGATGTGGAGAAGTACAATGAAGTGCACCTTCATCACACCATCTGTCCATCCAAAATAATGTATGACAGCCATTGCTAGGGCTGCACAAAAAATTCGAAGTTTGTAATTTGATTTGAGTTTGATTCAAAAAAGTACATAAAAAATTTGATTCGAAATAAATTCAAACTTGACCTGGTTCGTTCGAAATAGGTTCACAAACTATTTTAGTTCGAATTTCAAAGTAACATGAATCATTGATTTCCGCTGATGACTTATATTCGTTGATAACTTAAAAATTAAAACATAAGACCACCCAACCATAAGCCATAACTCGTAAGTCGTAATCTTTGTTCTCAATTTTAAATCACTAGATGACTTTTATCTCTCGCTTTCGGCAACTACGATCACTCTTCTTTGTCGTAAAAAAGTTTGTAAAAAATTCAAAATTGAGTTCGTAAAAAATTAGATTTGAAATTAATTCAAACCAAACTTAGTTCGAAATGAATTCAAACTAAATTCAAACTATAGTAAGTTCGATTCAGTTCGATTAATTTGCAGCCCTAGCCATTGCCAATTACTTTATTTAAACCAAGGTTAACTAAATTTTTATTATTAATAGCTTTCCAAAAGAGAGAAAAAGTATTTTTATTTTGATTATGCTTATATTTAGCTAGAAGGGATGTGTTCATAAGTTCTAAGTTAGGGTACACCTAATTAACAAATCAAAATTGTAATGTTGAAAACAGAACTTACATTTTTTTTTTTTATTGGGTAGACTATTTATTGTATTTACATTAATTGTGTTCAAAAGAGAACTTACAAAGAAAAAAATGGTCCGCAGATTCTTTTGCTTCAAAGTAAGGTAAAACCTAATTTTTAATCATTTTTGAAACTGTACTGTGGTCTGTGGATTTAATTAGATCAAGTGTATCTGTGCTTACATAGATAGGAATGGTCCGCAAGTACTTTTGCTTTATAAAAGATCAAGCCTAATTTTTTAATCATTTTTTAAAATGTCAACAACCTTTATTATTATTTTTATTTATTTTTGGCAAAGACTTGTCATTTTAAATGGCATGAGCTAGCTGGATAGCATTACGATCAAAAATTTGACAGTGATCAAACGAATTAGAAGTAATTAACATATTGTAATTGAATCCGTTCGTGGGATGTGATAGGGCTGAAAGTAAGAGTTGTTTTTCTCAATTACTTGATCTAAAAGATTATCAAATATCGAATTACAATTCATCATACAGCATCAGATTATTTTTGCCATTTTACCCGATTTTATAGAATTGCAGATTTCTGATATTATTAGGCCTAAAATAGTCATAAAACAGAGCATTTTAGATAAACTTGATCCCAGCCATGTGGTTGCCCATTATCCGGATGGAAGTGGAGGCAATCAAACGCACAAAGGTGCACCACAATTAGAGAAGAATGTGCAGCGCAGGAATTCCATGCAGATGAATTATGCAACCCAAGCAAACACATAGGATAACTGGCAAACAAGCAGTTACAGTACTAAACTTGGCCACAAAGTTCCACTAGGCCCGCTAATATTAATGGACGAAACAAAACTCATCTCTCTATCTAGACAGAGTAGAGAACCTTGTAGAATATAAATAGGATTTTCTAGGAGAGCTTATGTCATTAGAGAATAAGGTTGCCAAATAGAGAATAGTCATAAACTCCATTAGAAGAGAAGTACAAGACGTGAAGACGGTGTGCATGAGATCAAGAGAGATTCTTTAGGTGTACTACTTTTATCTCACTCTTTTGCTGCTTTAATCGTGTCTCTGGTATTTTTTGTTGTTGATTTCTTCATGAGCAACTAAGCAATACCTTTCTAAGATAAGGACATATAATCTTGAATTCTTATGAGTTTAATTTAGAGGTTTATTTATATTTATCATTTGCATTGATCTGAATTCTTATTGCACTTTATTCTTTGTATTACTACTTAATTTGGTGCGTGCTAACCCTGTGACCATGACAATGTACACCTCATGGTAGGCGTATAAGGTTGACCGGTTAGGAATAGGTTACAATTATCAAAAATCCAATAAGGAAAGTTAACATAACTGTTGATCCCTTGTGATCCGTTCTCAGTTAGAAATCTATTGGGATTTAGATCTGCAGATGAACAACGAGTTCTATAGTCTAATAGTGGGGTAATCTCGGTTATTTCAACTACCGAAGGTATAAAAGAATGACACAACTGTAAACTTAAATCATTATAGTCTTGGTAATAGAGATTTATCATTGATCTTTATGCGATTGATTAAGGTAAAGTTTGGGTACCATTCCCTTGCCAGTCCTTCTCATTTAGGGTGTTATAGAGTACATGTGATTAGCACTAGAATAGGATTAGCAGCTCTCAAATTTGCATTTGGTACCAATATAGGGTGCACACGGTTCTAACCAAACCACATGTGATTCTGATTGGAGTTATAAACCATAATTGACATGTTAAGCACTTGCATGCGATTGGTGACAACACCACATATACTTGCTTTTTACAACCACAAATTAGATTAAACAAGTAAGAATAATAGATAGCTTTATCCCTAGAAGTTTATCTTCTATACACAAATATTTACTTTATTGTTTCAATTGTTCCTACAACCAAACAATCCAAACAACCAAATCAAACAACTAAAAGAACAAAAAACCTAGACTTGTTTAGTGTTAGATTTCTTAATGCACTATCTCTATAGATCAACACCCTAGTATATACTATACGATAGGTTTATGCACTTATGAATCGATTATAAAGTATATAATTAGGATTATAAATATTATTAGCTCTGATTTTGATCCATTATGATGTTCTTACGTAATATCTTTGTATATATATTGTTGTCATCTTGTCTAAAATAAATTGAATAAATTCAATGAAATGTTTACCTTTAGTCAGGAATATATAGAAGTTTGATAAATGAATTATATATTTGATATTTGAATAATTTTATTATTTTATAGAGGTATTGAGCCACAAGCCCACCAACACTAAATATCAAAGCGAATTTAGACTGCTTCATTAAGGGATAGGATATTTTTATAATGGTGTAGATCGATCTTGTTCTTATAACAATGATTAAAGAACTAACTAATTTGAAAATAACATACTGCTCCATCAAATTAACACTAAAATGAACAATAAACCATGGACTTAGTGTATAGGCACGAATCTCTTCTTCTAAGAGGAAACAAGTTCAATTCTTATGAATATATACTATCTAAAAACTACTGGAGTGTACCAAAATTCTTTAATAAAAAAAAAATCTATAAAATCAACAACAAGCCTGGTTAGCAAATTAAATGGTGATAGACATTTCCTCTAAGACCCAAGTTCAATTTCCGCAAGAAATATTTAAAAAGAAAATTCAATGTTGAAATTAATTAATGATAGCTCTTGTTTTAAGAAAATAATTAACACTAAAGTGGATACTAATTAATGTTTTCTTATTCGAGTAGGTGGATGTCCAACAAAACAAGCCATTAACAAGAAAAGTCAGGTAAATGAATATATTCAGTTGACCTGGATTAAAAGAACCAAAAATCAGTTTATTAAACATAGAAAGGAGGAAGAGATGAAGTAAAACACGCCTCTATTTTGCATCTATTATTTTGAATAGTGATTGTTTTATTATATTATTTTTTTAGAAAAATATAAAAATAGAATATATTTGAGAAAAATCATAGAGTCAGGCATAATTTTATAAAAAAAAAAGTAAGGAAAAAATTGTATTTTTTTTGAGAAAAAAAATATATAAATAAAAGTCTACTCAAAACCTTTATGTGAAACGTCAGGAAGTGGAGCATGTCCGCTCAAATCGTTCTGATGCCTACTCAAAACCTTTTAATGTGTTTCATAATTTGTGCGTGTTTGATCTGCTTGAATATTAAAGCGGTACACACAAATAATAATGAAGCATAATGCATGAATCATAAAGTGAATCGGACGGTTATGAATGAGTATCGGACCAATTTGAGTCCAATGTCCATCGGACATGCGATCCGCTCGCAAACTGTCATAAATGCAAGTGTAATGTATGTGACGTACTTGTTGTGCTACATCAGGTCCTGCTTATCACAAATGCTGGTCATGCTGTCTCTTAACTCTCAGCAATTTATGCTTGCGGGGCCCATGTAATTAGATAGCGGGGCACGCTAGGCCAACGTGTTTGAAATATAATAATATTAATACTCAGTAAAAACAAGTAATTAATAATCATATAAGATAATATATACCACTTAAATTAATCGGTCAAATATGAGATCAGTGATGACATTCATAGTACATTATCAAATACATGCATCTAATATATATATAATATAAATATTGATATTAAAATTATATTTTTGTCCTGTGCTTACTTTATTTAAGATATTATAGTTGACCTCTTTTATAATTTTTGTTTGGTAATATTACTATTGTCTACTAATTTGGAAAATTAATATGATTTCTCTTTTTAGTAATGATATGTTTGATCTTTGCAAGTTGTGTTAGATCTTTCGAAAAAAAAAAAAAAATTTACCTTTACAGTTGTGGAAATAATGTAAAGAGCTCCGCAAAAGCTCTCTCTATATTCCTCATAAATGGGTCAATAATGGGTCGAGTTTGGTGGCCCAAAAACAGTGTTGAATTAAATGAGACCTTCATGATCCAATAATAATATTTACCAGACATTAATTAAAGGGTGAATTTCATGTATCCCCTCAAAAACATTGAAATTACATTTCTTTTTCATCTAAAATTCATAATATCATATTTACCTTTTCAAAGTTCAAAAATTGACAAATTATCTCAATAAATTGATTTTCTTATAAACACTCATTTTAAATTTATAAATTATCCATTTTACCCTTTATTAAATAATAAAAGCTATCACTCCTCTCCACACCAAAAATAATTTGAAAAGGCTGTGTCTTCAGATACGAGATTGAACTGAGAAAGTCAATATGGATGACACTAAAATACTCTTGTCTGATTAAATTGAAATTATCGGAGAGAGACATGGGTACTATATTGGTGAATACATCATCTTCCTTTCTAACGCTCGGAAGATGCTCGATAATATGCCTCAAAGAATCTACACTAAGCCATTACTTCTCTGATCTCAATATTCATCTATCATTCCTACCTTTAATCTCTCCACTTCAAATTCAACAATATCCTAAGACTTTAAAACCTATCAAACTCCATTACATTCATTGCTTCCATTACTCTAGTAAGAAACGTATAAAACTTCTCACTTTGATTAATGAGCTTTCATTTTTATGTTGAAAAATCTTTTGCTCAATATACCATGCTTGTTTTATATATCTCTCCATTAATTGCTCTGTACACTGAATAGCTTCCTACCTCTTGTTTCGATATTTACTACCACTGCCAAATATACACTTCCCAAAAGTATTCTCTATTATCAAATATACACTTAATCGATCCCTCCTTCAAACTACTCGTTGTTCCACACAAAATCTACTGCACACCCCCATAGCCATTACACCTAGATTCAAGAGCCCCTTCATAAATTTCTAAAGGTTCCAGCAATGGGTCGGAATAGACATGGGGTGCTTAGATAATCCAGGTGCAGCAGTTCATAGTCCAGGCGCTCTAATAATGGTCTCCAAATCAACTACGCGGGAAAATATTTCTTTTGGGAGGGAAAATTTTTATTATTTGACTAAGGGTAAAATGGGTAATTTATAAAATTTAAATGAGCTCTAATAGAAAAATCAAATAATTGGGCAAATTTGTGAGTTCTTGAACTTTGGAAAGGTAAATATGATATTATGAATTTTAGAGGGGGGAAAACTTAATTTCAATATTTAAGAGGGGATACATGAAATCCCCCCTTAATTAAAAACATAAGAGCTTCAAAATTAACTACAAAATCAAACAATGCGATCAAAAGGTGAGTGATGCACGCTGCATAATTCCTGTTCTCAGTATATCCTCCAACAGCATTTGTTGATTTAATACATGGTTGGCACTTGTTTACATATTAACAATTTTTCACTAGTAACTGTTGGGTTTTGGATACCACTTTTGGGGTTTCGCGGTAATCAAAACTCGTTTAGGCTTAAGGTGCGGAATGACCGTAGAACAAAAATTTCTACGGCTAATTTAAGCTCAGGATTAAAAGAGGTATGTCAGGAAACTTTTCAAGGCAGTCCACCTTCAGTATTCCTTTGGCATCAAAACCCAATTTAATTATTTTATAGATCTACTCCATTATTAATTTCTAAAACTTTAATCTACTTACCAATTAAATAGATTAATATAACATATTTATACCTTGTTTCCAAATCACAGTTGGAATGCAGACCGAGCGTGTAAAGCTACATCACGGAAGGAATCGACTCATCTCGGAGCATCAGACGTCTGATACCTCTATCAGTTATCCACCAGGACTAACCAGAGAGCTGTTTATTTCTTCTGCCAGAAATACCGTAAACCGCTGAATTTGATAGGCCTAAATTATATACATATTCGATCTGATTTTTATCACGAAATAACACCAAATATCTTGTATTTTGAATATAAAGTGAATAGATTACACCTAGGATCAAGTTACTGCGTTTGCTTGGTTTTAACTTACAGGAAATGAAGAAAAATGAAGAAAAATCGAAGAAAAATGCCCACTGCGAACACACGGTTTGGAATATGGGCAAAATAAGTACATAGATGGATTTCTGGACGCGCGCCAATTTTAAAAAGGTATAATAAGCTATACATCAAAATCCGTGCAAAACCGAAGAAAAATACCCACTGCGAACACACGGTTTGGAATATGGCCAAAATAACTACTTAGATGGATTTCTGGACGCGCGCCAATTTTAAAAAGATATAATAAGCTATACATCAAAATCCGTGCGGATGCACGGATCTCGATGCAGCTGCACTCTGGTCGGACAGGAAAAGTCCGAGCCTAGTGCGGATCTCGATGCATCCGCAGTGCGGATTGTGAAGACGCAGTGTGGATCCCAGTGCGGATTGTGAGGACGCAGTGCGGATCCCAGCGCGGATGATACTGTAGCAGTGCGGATCCCAGTGTGGATGGTACTGTAGCAATGCGGATTGCAGTGCGGACGCACTGTAGCAGTCAGCCAAAAATAGAGTCTGAACTTAAAATGGTCATAACTTTTGACTCGTAACTCCGATTAAGGCTTATGACCACTTTTTGGAAAGCTAGCGAGAAGATCTACAACATGAGAAACTAAAAACTAAAAATTTTCTCAGTGCGGATCAGCCCACCCGCAGTGCAGCTCGGAGAACCCGCACTGGACCCGCAGAAAGCCAAAATTGCACGTTTTTGACAGTTTTTCTATTTTTGGTGCATCATGGACGCGTTTTGACAGCCATATGTAGACAAGACAATCCTGAAAAACAATCCAAATATAACACCCACTAACTCCACTTTCTAGGCTCTTAATTGGGCATGGTCTTTGGCTATAAAAGGGGGTGTTCAATCTCTATTCATCATCCCTCATTCTTTCATTCTCTCTCTACACACACACACAATTCTTAGCGATAAATTCTGGAGAAAAATGAAAGCTTTCAAGCAAGGAGAAGAAGGGTTTCCTGAGCAAGAAGTCGGCAAGATTGAGAGCTTTGATCAAATAAAGGGTGTAATCATTTCTTTATTTCATTTCTTCTTACTTTTGCCAACTTTTGTAATGGATCTCTCCATGAGGGAGTAGTTCTCTCTCTAGGGGTTTAGGTCAATGCATGAACTTGTTTAATTATATTTTATTCGGTTATTTGTTTTTATTATGATTGTTTTATGAGATTTGATGTTAATTTCTGTGATTTAATAATTTGTGTTAATTACATAATTAGTACTTGAATTGTAGTATCCCGTTTTGAATTCGAAAGAATCAAAATTGACTGTGATCAATAGGATAGTACCAAATTATGAATGCAAATACCTTAGGTTTAGGTTAAGATTGTAACCAATTTAATCTAAGCCGGAAATATAGAAATTAAGGTTAGGAATTTGGTGAAGAACCTAATCGTGAAGTCAAACCCTAATTAGGACATCTCAATTCAAATCGGGTATTGGTATGATGGACTTAATTGCGAAGTACCAATATTTGAGGAGAGGAGAGACTAACAAGAGCTTATAGGTCTAGGTAGCTAGGGTGGGGAACTTCATTGAGAAGTTTGAGTTACCTAGGCATGTTATTAATTTACGAATGTAACCCTTAATAACATATTAGGTTAGAAACCTCATCAAATCATACATGAATTCAAACAAATACCGAATTAATAGAGTTAGCAAGGAATTGTAGACCAAAGACCCCTAGATCTCTAAATCTTGAAAGCAAACCAATTCCCTTCTTTTACTTTTATTTACAATTATTATTTCAAACTCCTTTCTTTTGGGTATTGAATCCAACTTTAGGAATTGTTAGAACAAATCCCCCAATTTACTTTTATTGCACTTTACTTTATTTTATTTTCTGAAATTTATTACTAAAGTTTGAACTAAGTTTTATCGTACTCCCTGTGGATCGATACCTAAAATACTACTTTGATATAATTGTGCACTTGCAATTTAACTCAAACGCGTGTTAAAGGTTTAAAAGGTACATCTTATTGTACTGAAACTTTGTGCATACGCTTTTGCGCGCATCAGAATTCTGTAAAAACACTATTCACAGGGAAAAGACGAAAACTCATAAACACGAATTTTCGGTTGCTCAATTTCATCAAATGAGCAAAACTGACATACCATGAAATTTAGTAAAACACTATTCATCAATCTCGTAAATATACTCCACAACAACCCGCAAGATTATACGTCAACTACGTATAACTTTCTTTTCTCAACCGAAACACTATTTGGGAGAGAAACCGAGAAAGAGAGAAAATACCAATTCGATTCTGCACGAAACGATACAAGTGAATTAGTATCTTAATCCTCTCATGCACCCCTCTATTTACAGCCTCTAAAATGGTGTGAAAAGACCAAAATACCCCTATGACAAGGCATGCCACCTAGGGGGGTGAGGTGTCATGTGGATAAGATCGATGACGTGTCATCTGGATAGGATCGATGACCTGTCATGCGGATAAGCACGAATCTGAAAAGACCCGAATGCCCTCGGCCCAAACACAAATAATGCTCGTATAATTATTCTGAACAATTATATTTCTTGCGGTTGTTTGTTTCGGTATCGATGACGTGTCATCTGAATAGGATCGATGACATGTCATGCGGATAAGGACGAATTTGAAAAGACCCGAATGCCCTCGGCCCAAACACAAATAATGCTCGTATAATTATTCTGAACAATTATATATATTTTTCTTGCGGTTGTTGTTTCGGTAATTTATACAACATGTCATACACATTTATAAATTAACCGGTTAACTTTTATACAACGTGTCATACACGTTTATAAATTAACCAATGTTTTTGCTTGTTATTTTTACATAACATTTATAATTTAATTATAACACGTATAATTAATTATAACCATCTTACTATTGATCATAACCAATTTATAATCAATCACAATAAGATTCTCCGATTAACTCCTATATGGTGTGACCCAATAGGATCTGTGTTATGTTGGTAAATAGAGTTAAAACTGTTTTAACTTTTATAATCATGGGTGGCATCTGGCAACACATCATGACCATCCAATTACACAGATGATGCTGTACAGTACAATATCACGATCCAGTAAACAATTTACTTGTGTCTGTTCTTCTGTCTCATAGCTATCATATTAGTTTCAAGGTAGATGTGTGTCATCCTTGTAAACTTAATCTTTTCTTGATCTTGAGCAGATTATCAAATATGATTACTCTTGTAATCATACCGCGCGCTGATAATCTTACTCTACCAAGGGGCCCAGTGATGCTATAGCTCGTATAAAATACGAGGGACAAATAGTATTCTTGGTAAACTATCACTTCCTCAGCTAAGCTATACATATGGAAAAGCTACCGTTATGACTGCTTTTTACGGACAGCGGTGGATAACAATCACACATACATATTTCTCAGTGGGAACGATAAATACCTCATACTGTAGAATGTGACACTGAATGAAAACATAAATGACACGAACACAATTCTATTTAATGTTTCATTCGAGGTCTGTCAAATACCATGTTCCTAGAACATGTATCTATGTGATTAAAATGACATCTCATGTCAGGTGGTTTGTAAAACTTAACCATCTTTTAATCCATATACTAACCTTATAGCGGTAATTAGTGTTTCTGCTAATTACCTTGGTCAGTGACCTTTTAAGATTAAGAGTATATATTATCTATATTATGGAGTTTCACAATTTCAGTCATGAACTCGAAATGATCCATAAATGCAATAATAATCAAGGCAACAAAATGATATTAATCATCCAATTCATGAACAAAATTTTATGATAAATTATCGTATTATTGACTTCTAAATTATTACAAACTAACAGTAACTATATACAATGTTTGCAATTGACATATATAATAAATTTGAATGGTGTCTATATGCAAATTTATTCGAAAAGCGTGAATTAACAGTACGTAAACAAATTTGTGCATTCAAAAAGTATGTATAGTGTGCAATTTATCAACTGTCAAGCGTGAACTATATTCAAAAATCTCGATTACGTATTTTTCCCTCTAAAATTTAAAATATCATATTTATCCTTCTAAATTAAAAAGAAATTCCAATTTATCAACTTTTCTATTATAACGCATTTAATATTTATAAAGTACTAATTTTATCCTTTATTAGAAAAATAAAAATATGTAAAGTGTATAAGAAAAAAATGTTGTCCTCTACATAATGGGTTTCGAGGATAAAATGTTCATTTCTCTATATGTGACGCATACATAGTAGCATTTATGTATATGTTTATGTGTGCGTTACAAGCAAGAAAATAAACCATTTGCTCTCAAAATAGATCAGTTAAAGCACTAGATATTTCTTTTAAACAGTATACATATTTTTTATTTTTAAATAAAGGGTAAATGGGTACTTTAAATGTAAATTGAGTTTTATTAGAAAAGTCAATAAATTGGATAAATTTTTGAGTTTTTTATGTTTAGAAGGATAAATAGAATATTATGAATTTTAGAGCAGAAAATATGTAATTTGATTTTTTTTAGGGGTATACATGAAATTGCGAAAATTTATTTTGATGTGTCAATCATATAGGAATACAATTTTATTCAAAGTTCACATTTATGGCAAGCTTCATTTATTTGGTAGTAATGGGCATAATTATACAATAAATGCCGAAATTTGTATTAATCTCCAAAAAAAAAATATGAAATTTTAGAAGCTATCTAGGTTTTTCTTTTTTTTCTTGAAAACTACCCAAACCGCAAAATTTTTTTGTGATAATTTAGTCTAAAACCGCAAAAAAAAATGCAGTTTCAATTTTTTTTTTCATATTTTTTATTTAAATAGAAACATTTATAATTTATTTATCTTTTGTATTGAAATATTAGAAATATTTAATATATTTCTTTAAAAATAGATGAAATACTATATAATTTGATTTATTAGAAAGACTGCTACAAATAATCTGGATCAACATTTTTTTCGCTGAATTTTTTGTGACGGTGTGAAAACTAAATATATTTCTTTATGTGTTATTAGAAAAAAAATAAAAATGCTTGGATTCTCAATTATTTATCTCATTTCAAAAGTCACATCTAAGTAAATACAGAAAATATTGTCATCCTTCTAGAATATTTAATTTCTAAAATGTTGTATCTATTTTAAAAAGAAACAAAAAATTTAATTTATTTATTAATTGTTATTCAAAAAAATTCTCAAAATAGATACAACTTTTTAGAAATTAAATGTACTAGAAAGATCACAATATTTTATGCTTTGCCTAGAAGTGACTTTTAAACCAGGATCAATAATTTAGAATCCAAGTATTTTTTTTTTCCAATAACTCATAAAGAAATATATTAATTTTTCTTACAGTTGCAAAAATATGGCATGAAAAATATTGATCTGGATTATTTGTAACAGTTTTTCTAATAAATCAAATTATATAATACAAAAAAATAAATAAATTATAAATATTTCAATTAAATAAAAAAATAAAAATGAAAAAAAAATTTGCATTCTTTTTATTAAAAAAAAGTGCCAAAAAATTTTGCAGTTTGAAATTTCAAAACCGCAAATTTTTTTTACAGTAATTCAATCTAAAACTACAAATAAAAATTACGATTTGGGTAAATTTTGAAATAACGTGAAAACCTGATACTTTCTAAAATTTCATATTTTTTTGGATATTAATAAAAATTTCGTCAATAAATGCGGTATCATCTTTTTTGACTAAATAGATAATTACCCTTCACTAGTATGGTAATTAAACTAAGGAAAAAGAAATATCAAAGGAAGTTCGTAAAAACCATGAATTTTACGGTGATATCAGATTCTTTCCATTTTTTGCGTTGACCAAATCCTTTATTGGATAATAGCTAAAATATAATCAATACAAAAGATCTCTATAACATAATAATATGTGCAGACATAAATTACAGAAAATAAAAATATAGCTGCAAAAATAACAAAAAAACTAAACCATACTATCCAAAGGTGACCGATGCACGCTAGATAATTCCTTATTCTCAGTCTCCCCCAATTGCACTGGTTGATCTGAAATGGGAGATGAAGAATTGACATCGGCACGACACAAGGGACAAGTAGAATGGGAGGCGAACCACATGTCAATGCATTCGAGATGAAACCTATGACCGCATTGCGGCAAAGCTCTCAATTTATCTCCTTCTGTAAACTCGCTGATACACACTGCACACAACTCCGAAACCTTGTCATCTCTGTCTATAGAGAGTTCAATTACCGGAATCAATTTGATTATGTTTTGGTCGAGGCAGCGAGGGTTAGCTTCGGTACGATTGGAGAAGAATAATCGAGCTTGTCGCCATTGAGCAAGGCGACGTCTTCTTTGTCGGAGACGCAAGTAACTGTAGATAATGAAAAGGAGAAGGGATATGGCAAAACATGCGAGGAGGCTAATTAGGATGACTTGTCCTTGGATAACGTAGCTGGGTGGAGCTTGTTCAAATTCATTGTGATCAGTATTGGAACCGGTACCAATGGTTCTCGGAATATGGAAGGGGCCGATCAAACCGGGCGGTGAGTCATCTGGCTTGCCCATGAATTTCTGTGTGTGCTTGAAGGCTAAAAGAAGTTTGCTTATTTATTTGGTTTGTATGGATTTGGAATTGAATTGGTGTGTTTGAGGTGAAAAGATGGATGGATGCAAGTGTTGGTGTTATGTTTATATGAGTGGGGAGCTTTAAACAAGTGACAACGAGGAAGTCAAGAGTCAACATGAGAGAGAGAGAGAGAGAGAGAGAGTATTAATGACGGTGGGGTTATGTTGGGAGAAAAAGAAAGGAAGAAGAAAGGAAGCTTCCTCTAATTTATTTTGTTCAAAACCAAAAAGGAGGGTCCCGTCTCCAAACAGAAGTGTATCCCTTCTGGGGAGTAAAAGCGTACAACTAGGATTTCGGATCCCTCAGGTTACTGTTGAAAAGGAAATTCCACAATGGGTTTTTTTAATTATAGAAAGAAATTTTGAAATTGGAATCAAAATCGGACACTAGATTGTGGAACCGGGGTAGGTTGAGTCGAATCGGAAATCCAGATATTTTTGAGAGAAATTTATTTTGTACTAAAAAATAATAAAAAAATTGTAATTAAATAATATGTTTAAAAAATTATAATGAAATAAAATATTACGCACAAATAGTTTATTATATAATATAATTATTATAATTAAAATAAACTCGATCTGCAAAATAATTACGCACAATTTAGTGTCCGGATGGTTCCAATATGGGATTAGTCTCAAACCCCAATATAGTTTAAAGTGCTAAAGTAACATGATTTAGAAACAAATAGGGGTGCTCATCGATTCGGTTCGGTCTAGGTAAATCAAAGTTATAATTCAGTTTTAAAAATAGAATTGAATTGAACCGAATTAGCATTGCAACCGAACCAAACTGAACTAAAGTTTTATTTCGGTTTGTTCAGTTCAAGCCGAAATATATTAATTTATTTATTTAAAATAATTGATTTATAATAAACTGAAGTATATTAAGAAATAAACCGAAGTATTTAAAATAATTGATTAATAAATAAAGGGAGGCGATTTGGATCAAATTCATAATATATAAAAGTTTGGTCAGTTCAGTTATTTTGGTTTTGAAATTTTTCAAACTGAACCGAACCGAAGTTACAATTCGATTTTAAAAAGAAAACCGAATCGAACCAATAAACCGAAAAAACCGAACCATTTGATCCGAACTAATTTTGTTCGTTTCAAAATTGAATAAACCAGACCCAATGAACACCCCTAGCAACAAAAATGAACTGTTGTAGTGTTAAATTGCTCTATGCACACACAGCGGGTCTTTAGTTCGAGTTCTGTGGACGACAATTTTTTAGATAAGTTTTGGAGAGATAATATTTGGAGCTGAAACGATTGGAAATTTCCGAAATAGGACTGATTTGACCGAAATTTGATAAAAATATCGCCTACCATGCAATTCAGCCAGAAATCAGATTGATACAGTTCGATTTCAGTCTGAAACAACCTATCCCGAATAGGTTATAAACAATGTTCTAAATAGCACGCTATTGTGGCACAATAGCAGTGCTATAGCGTTTTTGGACCTTAAACGCTAAGTTATTGGATAAAAGTGTGTTATTTCAGCTATGATCGCTATAGCGGCAATAGCGGTCTGCTATTTGCACTATAGCACACGCTATACTACATAGGCTTTTATTTAAAGGTCCAAACTGAATTATTTTTTTAAGGATCAATTTTTTTCAAGATCCGGATTGTTTTTATATTTAAATAGAGAAAGATAGATAGTTTATGTAATGATACTTAGGTTTTTTTAATAAAAAAAATATAATTTATGTCATGATGTTTAGGTTATTTTGAATGAAAAAAAGATAGATAGTTTATGATATTATTAGATATATTTTAAATAATAATTTGGAGTTGTACTAATTGAATATGAATATTTCAAATGCTTAATCAATTTTTTGTTATTTATCCTTCTATGAGACTTTAGATAATGTTAATAATTAGTAGAAATATAAAAACATAATTTTTTAAACATAAAAGCTATGCCATTCGCAATCAATAGCTTTTTTTTTTTAGCATTTCCGCTATGATGTGATAATCACTATTTAGAATATTGGTTATAAATTGTCCAATTAGTGTCAAAATTCTCACAAACAATTTAAATTTACCGGATAATTAAAATTTATTCATACAAATTTCAACACAAATCTTACGGTATATATGGACCCAGCTTTGAATTGAATTTTATTGAAAGCTATATGAACAAAACCTAATTCTTTTTCTAAATAGCTCAAAATTTGGGTTTGTATGATCCAAATATGCATGAATATGAAAACAATCTCGTGATTTCAACTTCAGATTCTGATTGTACGATCTGAATTCAATAAATGTCAAGTCTCCGGGGGAAGACTATTGAAAGAGATGTTTGAGTCTTGAGTCTTGAGTCATCACTGGAAGACGAGTTCTAATAATTTGTCTTGAAACAGATATTTGTAAATGAGCTATTTTAGTCTTTTAGGAAGTTTCCGAGTGCGTTCCTCCCACACCAAGGCTACCCTACATTACACACAAACATTTCAAGTACTATCAATGCTTTGATGACATATACGTCGGTCACACGGTAAAGAAATTGCAACGAAATTTACATAGCCATAACTAGTGTTTGGTAAACGGTTCCGGCAAAATCTGGGCACAGGCGTCATGGGCACATGGGTACAACAGGCTGGACATCACGGTTTTTTTTTTTTTTAAATCTTGCCCTGCCTGTCACGGGTTCGGAGGTAGGACAGTCCGGGTAGGGGAGCTGGACGGTCCGGTCCGGTTTTTTTTTTCTTTGAAAATTAATAAATTGTAAATCAAAATTTATACCAATTAAAATTCATTTGACATGGTAATTATATTTGTTTAACAAATATAATTAATTTAATTTGACAAACATGCAAATTGATTATGGTCTTTATTAATAAATTAAGCAATTTGAATATCATTTGCTCACTTTTGTGTTGATTAATTTAAATAACACAATACGGATCTTCTAACATTTTATCTGTAGCTTCAACTAATATAAATAACACACTAACTCACATTTTATATGTAGCTTCAAATAATATTAATAAATAGCACACTAACAATTATATATCCATCATTATTCCTTAATAATAGGATATGAGACTGGATGTTGTTTTATTTAAATAAGCAATCTTGATCTGTTTGAATCTCTCAAGTAAGTATCATACATACAAGCCAAGCAGAGCCTAATCCACAAAGCATTAATTTTCCTTCATAAAGGACTTCCTTTAGAGTATTAATTTTCCAAAGGTATTCAATTTTGAAATATTTGACAAAGGCTTTGCATATCTTTCAATTACAACAAAGACCACAATTCCAACTTATTACAAATAATATCAAATTAAAAAAAATTAAAGGTGGATATCCACTAACAACGGTTTATCTTGACAATATTTTTAACAACGCTATCTTAAATCAGATAACAAAAGAAAAATATAATAAGTTAACATGCTATTTTCATTATAGATTACTAGTGTATCAATTTATATACTATTTCATTAACATTTGAAATCACCTCAATAAATCTTCATATATATATATATATATATATGAATCCTTGTTAATTTTATATTTATTTGATGAGCTGCAAAACTTATATTAAATTTCATCATTTTTTATATATGTGATATGTATTAAGTAGATATTGTATTGTATTTGTCAGATTTGAAAACTATAAATAATATTCTATAATTGTGAACATTGTCAAATTAATATGTTGTCAAGGAATCCCCCAACCATAATTTTTTAAGGGAAGTATCTACTGTTAGGTTAGTTCACATTAGTAGAGTAATTAAGAATAATACACAACATATTCAGTTGAGAAAAGGTTGTACAATATAGGACAAAGAAGAGAAATATAATCTCTCTTTAAAAAACAGAACTTAAAAAACAGAAATAAAAAAAAACAGAAATAAAAATACAGAAATAAAAATACAGAATTTTTAAAACAGAAACAAAAAACAGGATTTAGAAAACAGAAATAAAAAAAAACAGAATTTTTTAAAACAGAAATAAAAAAACAGAATTTTTTAAAACAGAAATAAAAAAACAGAATTTTTTAAAACAGAAATAAAAAAACAGAATTTAAAAAATAGAAATAAAAAAAGAATTTAAAAAACAGAAATAAAAAAAAGATACAAAAAACAGAATTTAAAAAACAGAAATAAAAAAAAAACAGAATTTAAAAAACAGAAATAAAAAAACAGAATTTTTAAAACAAAAATAAAAAAACAGTATTTAAAAAAAAAAACGGGTAGGAGTCCGGATCCGGGTGGGGAATGGGGGGAAATAGGGGGAATTTTGGTTTAAAATTTGAATTTTAAGCCAAAAGTAAAAAAAAAAAAACTGTCACGGGTTCATGGGCACGGGCACAGGTGCACGGGTTCACGGGCACGGGCACAGGTGCATGGGTTCACGGGCACGAACTCACGGGTACAAGTTAATGGGTACGGCGGTCGGGTAAGCACGGGTTTTTTTTTCAAATAACTGGATCCGGCCCACTTAATACCCGTGCCCATGTACCCGTATACCCGTGCATACCCGTGGCACGGGCACAGTCCGATCTTGGCACGGACACAGGCGGACCGGTCCGGGTTGAGACCGTGGGAATTTTTACCAAACGCTAGCCATAACACAATAACGATGATAAAATAAAAATATATATTTTTCAAGAAGAAAATATAAATATACTATTTACATAGGCATAACAATAATGATGATAAAAATAAAATAAAATATTTTTTATGAAAAAGGAAATATTTACATAGGTATAACAAGAGCAAAACGATGGTGAATTTGATTAATGTATATTGAGAATCGTTCTAATAATCCAATATGATTTTTATGTTGTAGCAAATATAATTTTTGCTGTGTTATATGGTAATTAAGGAGGGTTTGAAGCAAATACAATTAGCTCCCTGTAATTCTTGTTTGGTAATGTAACTAGTTCTTATCAATTTGGAATAATAATATGGTGTTTTCTTTTCATTCATCATATATTTTTTTACCTTTTCGGGTATTAATTCAAATATTTTATCTTTTGAAATTTTTGTACATGCAATTGTCAAGAGACGAGCTCCGCAAAAGCTCTCTATAATTGTGGAAATAATGGGCCGAGTTGGTGGCCCAATTACAGTGTTCAATTAAATGAGGCTTTCAAGGCCTAACTTTTGTGTTTAAAGCATCAAATCAGGCCTTGAATAATCTGAGGAAGTATAGAGAACAGAATTCGGTGCTACATTCATCACAAATACATCAACCATACTAACTAACTACATTCATGTTTGGTGTAATCCAAATCATTAAAATTAAACTTTTAGCCTTTTTGTTTACTATTGTATTTTTATAATAAGGGGGAATTTCATGTATACCCCTCAAAAACTTCAATATTACGTATTTCCCCCTCTAAATTTTGAAATTACCTATTTCTCCCACTAAACTTCAAAAACTCACATATTTACCCATTTTATTGTCTTTTATATTAAAACTAATTCTAAATTTGTAAAATACCTACTTTACCCTTCATTAAAAGTATCAAATGACCCATTAAACTCAAATTTGAATCTGAAGGGTTCCTATATTGTCCGATCTGAGCGTATCGCAATAAGATTATTGCGTGTTCGCTTCAAGATTCATGTTAATCTAGTATGCACGGATCTCAAAGCAATTTTGATCTGCATGCAACACATTAAAATCTATGCACATTGCTTCAATATCCGTGTGTGTTCGCTTCAAGATTCGTGTTGATGTAGCGCACACTGATCTTAAAGCAATTTGGACGGTAGAGGAACCTTTAGATTAAAATTGGAGTAAGATGGGCGTATTATGTTTTTTTTAATAAAATGGTAAAATAGGTATTTTATAAATTTAGAATATGTCTTAATATGAAATACAATAAAATGGGTAAATATGTGAGTTTTTGAAATTTAGAGGGGGAAATATGTAATTTTAAAATTTAGAGGGGGAAATACGTAATATTGAAGTTTTTGAGGGGTATACATGAAATTCCCCCTTATAATAAATATGTTTTTATAAGGATGATAAACTTTTGATATCGTTATATTTTTTTTCAATAATAATAATAAAATAGTGATTTATCTCTATAATCTGACCAATATCCCAATGGAAGAAAAGTTAAAAGTAATAGTCTTTGAAAGTTAGCCAAAAAATATAACTTATCATATGTTTCATTTTCTTTATTCAAGGACTTTGCCCTCACTGTCACACCTCAAAATTGAACTCCAAAAAAAAACAAAAAAAAGGAAAAAAATAATTAGATATCTAACTGTCCAAGGCTATCATGCCTTCATGGAAGCCGGTGACACTCTCGGCGGTCACACATTGCGTTATCAACCGGGCACCTGGCTTACTGGCCCATGGCTTGACAAGTATGCATGTGGCGATGTAATCTAAGTTCGTTAGAGGGACCACGTGTGCTGGCGGGCCCCAACCGTAATCAACCTCGGCGAACCCAAGCTTCGTCCAGTCGGAAACAAGTAACGTGTTATAGTCTGACGTGATTTGATAAGAATCTACCTTGAGGTCCCCCTTAGCCCATTTCGCGAACTCAACCGGTAGCCTCTTCTTGCCTTCTTTGATCATCTTCACTATCTCCACAATTGAGGAATTTACAAGCTTCTCACTATTAGCTGAAACCTTCATAATGTAGTAACAATTTCCGTAAAAACCTCCACCGGCTGGGAGTTTGTGGTGCAACAAGGGTCGTGCATTCATGGCGAATGCAAGGTGCACGACGGAACCAGGTTCAAAATTGATTGCACGAGTCCTGCTTTGCCATGCCTTGGCAATCAAAACCTCAAATGCAAAGCACCACTGGCCAGTTTGCTCCATGTATTGGTTCTTGAAATGGTTAATATATATAATCAATGGATATGTCGATTGCTAGGTATTGGAGATGAGTGTTTGTTGGTTTTGGTAAATGACCGATGGGTGCGTGTTTAGGGTTGGGTATGGCCTCACGGCACCACTCAGCCTCAATGGTTGGTTTCTCTTGGCCCCTTGCAATTTCTCCTATAGAGATCATGAGCTGCGCTGCGCCCGGTCCATCTGCTACAGCATGGCAGAACCGGAAGCCGACCACAAACCCGCCACATGTAAATTGTGTAACCTGTCCAAAGAAAGATATGCCACATTAATATGATTATTAGTTTATTACACAATCCCTTTTCTAGTATCTGTGAAAATATGTCGATGCTAAACAAGAAGAGATAGCAATGACAAAGAATTTATCAATTACCTGGACCAAAAGGATCAATTTATCTTCTTCAAATGGATCCAACACAGGCCTTGGATGAGGCAACAGTTCATCTTTTGATATCATCAATGGATACTCTAAATAATCCACATCCTGCAAGGCACAACTTGTGTTTGCCTCGATAAACCACACGCCTTGTCCTTCGCATGACACATGCAACTCTCCGTCTAACGATTTAGCCAGACGACCGGCCAATGGGTAGTAGTGCACCAAGGCCTCGGCTAGGGCACGCTTTATGGTGTTCACTGGGTCCTGTTGCATCCCTTGAACCGACTTGAACACGTGTAATGATTCAATCAATGCCATTTGGGTTGGGTACTGGTCGAGCCAGGAAAGGTGCAATGGGCCGGTGGGTGTCGGCCCGGCAGGAGAAACTAGGGTTTGTGAGAGCCTGTCGACAGTGGCTTTAGGTGCCATAGTGTCAGCCTTAGAAGGGTTGGTGTTTTGTTAGCTTGCTAATCAAGGTTGAAGTTGTTTGTGATGAGAGAGGAAGGGGTGTCAATGGGTCTTTGATAGTGTTGATTACTTGACTCTTCACCAAATATTTCAACTAGTAGTTAGTGTACTCTTCACTTTTATACGTAATGAATGAACTTTGTCTTATTTTAATATCCAAAAGAAAAGCTCTTTAGTGGGTGTGCATTTAACACAAGCAAGCGTGTTGAAAAGAGAAAGTTAGTCAATTCTGTCATGCATGTGTTGCTTCCAAACAAGCCAACTTAGTATGAAATTGAAATGGGGTCATGGCAAGAAATAAAAGACAGAAAGAGAGCCGCAAAAGACATATATAAAGATTGAATTGTGCCAAGTACCAACTTCCTTCTAAGAAATAGGAATGTGAAAGTTTGGATTTGATCTGATACTATGATATATAATTTAGGGAGAATTTCATATATACCACTCAAAAACTGTAAAATTACTTATTTATTATTCAAATTTCTGTAATTACATATTTATCATCTAAAAATCTAATAACTCATATATTTACCCAATTAATTAAAAAATGAGATTAATTAAGTTTAATGTTATATAAAAATGGTTTATTTAGCCTCTTCCTCTTCTCCGCCCCTTCCTCTTCTGCGCATATATTTACCTCTTGTTTTTTTTTTGGGTAGCTTTCCTTTTCCCGCTAAAACTCGGAGAGAAGAGGGCAACAAACTCAAATATTAGAATTTCAGCTCCAGCTTGATCGTCTAAAAACAATGTAACCACTCCACCTTTTCCAACATAGCAACTCTAACTTAATTCGATGTTGATACGCAACACGTTATCAAAGTAGTGACTGAATTTGAGAATTTGTGTTTTGTTACTGGTTCAGTTTGGATTATATGTTTTTAATCTCTTATATTGGATATAAAGGAGAATAGATCTAAGGAAAAAGAGATAGGGTATTAAGTTAATCCTTCATTAATTATAGTTTTAAAAATATTAAACATAATTAATCAGAGTTTTGAATACATTTGATATATACTAAAATTATATTGAATAAATTTGTGAGTTATACGTAATTTCACAGTTTTTTAGTGGTATATATGAAATTCTCCCTATAATTTAATGTACCTGGTCCCGGATAGTTATTTTTGGTGGCTACCTATCGGGTATCTATTCCCACAATTTAAGTGGTGTATATCTGGCTGCGCTTTAAGCAAATAAAAAACGAAGCCGCCAACCAATCTAACTCCTAATTATTACATACGTTTAGGGAAATGATTCTTATTCTCTAAGACAAATGACAAATGGTGTGTTTTTTCTTCTCTCCTTCTACGCTTTTTTTTCCTTTATGATAATGCAAAATGAATAGAACGAGTTGCAGGTATAGTTGACTATACTATTTTATATGTTTGTGAGCTGTTTGTGTTTGTGCTTGATTTGTTAGTTTCTGATTTATTATATTCTCCCTTCTTTAGGTATTTCTCTCTTTTCTCTCTATCTACTTTTCTCTCCTCCATATATATGAGGTATGGGGCTTTTTTACTTTCTTCTTATGGTCTTTATTTCCATTCTCTCTTTTTTGGGCTATGCAGCTCTTTATTGAGACCTCTGAGTAATAATTTTTCCGGTTTGGTTTGATTTGGTGTCTTTATTGGAATTTCTGAATGATGATTATTATGGTTCAGTTGATTTAGTTTCTAGTTAGATTTATTTCAGTGCCTTTTTTGTTGTACATGCCTCTGAGCAGTGTCGACTTTAGAAATGGAAGAGGCTTCGTGCAGAAGAAAAGGTTCGCTACAATCATATAGTATATCAGAAAGAATATGACAAAAATATACACACAGAAAAAACAATCACTAATTTTCTATCATTAAAATCAAATAAAGATAATTTGTGTCCACATAATATGCATATAATTTTATGTGCATTTTTAATTTGTTTATAGAATATTTTCAGTAGCACTTATTGTTTAATATTATATCTTAGCTAAGTATTAATAGTACATGTTGTAGTTCACTATTAGAATGTAATTTTCTGACGTACTATTTGTATATACTTACTAAAATATATGTCTACTAACGCTTTGACCAAAAAAAGGGTGAAATGACTCGCTTTTACTTCAACAATGTTAGTTACATATATACTGATGTCATATATATCGATTATTTACAGTAAATTATTACATACTAGTGAACTCACTTGCTTCTATTTTCCGTTAGTCCGGATATTTTTTTTAACTCAAAGTTTGAGTTTAGATTCGAACGTACTATTTAACATGTGTGTCAATTTAGTTTGAAATAAAATACACAGAGCATTTTTAATATTCGTGTTTAAGCTAAAATTTAGGGCCGTCACCATTGATTTTTACCATTTTATGTGGATTGTAAGAATAAAATCTTAGTTCTAATGTTGACTTACTTTTATTGGTACTGATAAAAAAGATCACATGAGATTACACTTCTGAATTGGCAATACTCTTTAAAGGTCTTATGCATGGTGTATTTAATTTGGAAGGTGTTGCTTTGCAAATATTGTATTTTGGAATGCTAATAAAGGTTACATCAAATTCAATATATTGTTTGGTGGTATGCCACGTAAAAGCAAAAGGGGGGATTGCTATATTTTGTTGTTATTTATTAGTTTATATTGGTGCCTGTGGGTTTATCTATGTGATATAATGTTATTTTTTTTGTCTTGATTGTTCATTTGCATTGTATGTTTTATATATACTTTTGTATCATCAGTGTTGAATAATAATCTTAGACGTAAGGGTTAATATGCAAAATGTACAAAATAACTTAGAAAGTCTATTGTAGAAAAAAATGTAGATAGATTCCAACGGTCATATTGACCTTGTAACATATATATAGCAATTGTAACAGTAAAAAATATACAACTTCTTTAAATTACAAAATTATTTCTGTCTCCTCAGCTTTGCATCTCTAAAAATAACATGGTATCAGAGCTGTAAGATCTCTAAACACAAAACTTGTAAAAATAACAAATCAGCAAAGAGTAGATGACTCAAGAATGGCAACACGAGGCTACCAACAACTCCTCGAAACTCACAAATGCATTACTCAATGGCAAAAACTACCTTACATGGGCAAAGGCTGCAGCGCGAGCGCTCAGCGGTCAAGAAATGCGTGAATACATCACGGGAGATAACAAAGTGCCCAAAGTGGCAAACTCGCTCTTGCTGACCGAAGCGAAAAAAAAGGCAATGCGAAAATGGCGAACTCAAAACGATAAAATTATAACTTGGCTCACAAATTCTATGGAGCCATCCATTGCTGAGTTATTTCTTCTCCCCAATACAGCCTTCGAGCTGTGGGAAGCCGTGAAAGCTATGTACGGCCAAGAAAATAACTACTCTCGGATTTATCAACTCAAACTAGAAATTCAACAAGAAAAACAAGGCACAAGAAAACACGTAGAGTACCTTGGTACCCTTCAAAAGAAAAAAGATGAGCTCCGACTGTACCGGCCGGCAACCACCGACTTGGCAACAATAAAAAAATGAGAAGAAGAAGATGATATTTTTGAGTACCTCGCGGGATTAAACCCGAGCTATGAAGCCGTACGGACTCAGATTATGAACACCGTCCCTCTTCCCTCTTACTCTCAAATCAAAAACATGATTCAACAAGAAGAAAGCCAAAGGATGGCGATGGGTGGTCCACAACTCACAGTCGAAGAAAGACACGAGATCCATGGCTTTGCAGCAGCGAAAAAATCAAATTTCTCCAAATCTGGCCAAAACCCTAGATCTCAAATTCACCCAAATCTCAATGAAATAAAAAAATGCACAGGGTGTAAGAAGGAGGGGCACACCCATGAAAATTGCTGGTTTCTTCATCCTCATTTGAAACCAAAATATTGAAAAAATCAGAGCTCAGGTGGAGGAGGAAGATGGGATCGGAATGAAGGCAGAGAAAGAAATGAAGGGGGGCGTGTGTATTTCGCTGAACCAAGCAGCTGCGCTGAACCAAAACGAATTGGTTTTGAACCAAGTCATATCAATTGCATTAATGGGCCTTCAGCAAGTAGTGGGCCTGGAGCAAGTGTTTTCCACACAGCAAATAATGCAGCTGCTAGCGGATCTAGAGCCAACACCTTTTTCGCTGGCGGGTCAGGTGCAGGCCGAAATGGGTCAGCAGAGGGAGTGGATCAATTGCAGTCCCTAATTCAGCAGATGTCCGTGCTGCTGACTCAACAAAATCAGTCTAAATTTTCTGGTATCTCTTCATAGTCAAAAGATTTAAATTTATTAGATAAAATAATTATTGATAGTGGTGCTACAGACCATATGTTTGGTAACCAAGCACTTCTAAAAAATTTAAATATGACAAAAAATGATCAATTTGTCTTGGTAGCAAAAGGTATGAAGGCTAAAATAAATGGTATAGGCGAAACTATATTTTGTAACAAAAAAATATTCAATGTGCTATATCTAGATACGTTTCCTATAAACTTACTTTCGGTTAAAAAATTAACATAAGAATTAAATTGTGACGTGATTTTTTCTTGTGAAAATGTTGTATTTCAGGACCAGGAAACCGGGACGAAGATTGGTGAAGGATTTCTTGAAAATGGACACTACCTTTTGAATCCAAAAAATTATTTTTGTGCTTCCACTTTGGCATAGAAGATTTGGACATCTCTCCGATAAGATTTTAAATTATATTTTGGATTGTAAAAATTTTAATTATGCTAATTGTGAAGTTTGTAAGTTGGCAAAACAAACAAAACTTCCTTTTTCTCATTCCAAAAGTAAAAGTGAAGCTATGTTTCATTTAATTCATTCGGATGTATGGGGACCGGCCCCAATTGATTCATACAATGGATTTAAATATTTTGTTACTTTTATTGATGATTTTTCAAGAACCACTTGGTTATATTTACTCAAATCTAAAAATGAAGTGTTTAGTAGCTTCAAAGAGTTTTTTTTATTTTATAGAAAATCAATTTAATGCCAAATTAAAAATATTTAGATCGGATAACGGAACGGAATTTGTAAACAAAAATTTTGAAACATTTTTTAAAGAAAATGGAATTATACACCAAACCACTTGCATTAATACACCCGAACAAAATGGAGTGGCGGAAAGAAAAAATAGACATTTGTTGAAAATGACAAGAACCTTGATGTTTCAAAGCAATTTTCCTAAAATATATTGGTCGGATGCCATACTTTGCGCTACTCATTTAATTAATAGATTGCCAAGTTCAAAGTTAGAAAACAAAATTCCGTTAGAAATGTTGCACTTAGGGGCACCTCTAATTGCTCAAAAACTGAAATTAAATTGCAATTGAAATTAAATAGATGAGTTTAGAGAAATTTGACACGCGGGATGTTAACGGAGTTCGGCAAAACAAAGGCCTATGTCTCCGGGGCTTCGCAACCTTGAGTGGTGCGCCTTTCTATTACCCAATACGAAAGGATTACAACTTGTGAACCGTTGAGCCCTTACACACCAAGCGGGAAGTCAAACGGCGAACTCAAAGAGATGAGAACAAGGTCTCAATTGTCTAGAACACAAGAGAAACACTCAATAGATTACTCTAACCTAATCTAGATCAAGATTAGTGAAGTAGGTTTGAGGTTGCTTGAGGGATTTTGAAGTTTTAAGCTCTCACAACAATGGAGTAGGCTAAGCTCTCAAAAAATTGCTTTAGAAATGATTAGGGTCGGTTGAGATAGATTTGAAAGTGATCCCTTCAGTCTATTTATAGTGGCAGCTCAAAAATGAGCTGTTTGACATAAAACGTTACCAACGTTTTATTAAACGTTACAACGTTTTATTCAAATACGATTTAGGATTTTAATTCTCTGACAGCTTAGAAAACGTTACATAACGTTTTATAACCGTTACAACGTTTCAAAACCGTTATAACGATTTATAAACGTTACAACGTTTATTGTTTGTATTGAACAGCTGCACTCCAGTTGTTCTGTAGCTTTTAAACGTTACAACGTTTATCAGCCGTTATAACGTTTGTAAAACGTTACAACGGTTGTATAACGTTATAACGTTATAACTTGATTCTTTTGAGTCTTCTGATTATTATAAAACGTTACCAACGTTTTAAAAACGTTCATAACGTTTTATCTCAATTTAATCAACCTCACACATACTTTACCAAGCATTTGATTTTACAATATGTATTCTTGATAAAGGTCTTCATGATTTCTTCAGTCCAAGCTTATTATTCAACAGTTCTTACTCTTCTTGGACCTACATATTCTCAAAATAGAAGAAATCGTAAAATTCAATAATTGTATGTTTTTGCAAATTAGTCAAATAGACGTCAAAGATTATTGTACGAACAACAAGAAATCATTTACCAATAAAAAATCACCTTTGATCATTTAAAAATATTTGGGTGTACAAGCTTTGTACATATTAAAAGGAAGGACAAGCTAGATTTTGTATCAACAAAAACTATTTTTTTAGGGTATTCACCTTTTAAAAAATGGGTACAAATGCTATGATCCTATTAATAAAAAATTATTTATTTCTAGAAATGTTATATTTTTTCAAAATGAGCCATATTTCAAAAAAAGAGAAGAAATTCTAGAGCCTAATCAAATCCAAATTGAAAGAATAAATTCGGTAACACCCTATATTGCACAAGATAATTTAGAAGAAAATGAAACAAGTGATGTTGAAGAAGAAATAGTTGATAATAATGATGACATAAATGAAACCGAGGTAGAAAACAATTCGGGGCTTAGACGAACAACTAGGGTATCACAACCGTCAACTAGACTTAGAGACTATGTTATTTATACCGTACAATACCCTATACAAAATTTTGTTTCATATGAAAAAATTTTGCCTTCATACCAAGCCTTCCTTACCACCATAGAAAAAGAAATAGAACCAAAAAATTACCAAGAGGCCATTCAAAAACCGTCTTGGAATAAAGCAATGAAAGAAGAGCTAAAAGCTCTAGAAAAAAATGAAACATAGGTAATTGTTCCATTACCAAAAAATAAAAAACCCGTTGGAAGCAAATGGGTTTACAAAATTAAATATAATTGCAATGGTACCATAGAACGGTATAAGGCAAGGTTAGTAGCCAAAGGATTTACACAAATATATGGGATAGATTACAATGAAACTTTTGCACCGGTTGCAAAAATGAATACCGTTAGAGTGTTATTCTCCATTGCCGTAAACAATGGTTGGAATTTATACCAAATGGATGTTAAAAATGCGTTTCTTCAAGAAACACTTGAGGAAGAAGTTTATATGACCCTTCCACCGGGTCATGTAAAAGAAAAGAATACTAACCTTGTTTGTAGGTTAAAAAAATTAATTTATGGACTTAAGCAATCTCCAAGGGCATGGTATGACAAGTTATCTCAATATTTAATTTCTTGCAATTTTAAAATTAGCAATGCCGATCACTCATTATTTACCAAAAGTGAAGGAAACAATATAACACTTGTCTTAGTATATGTAGATGATTTAATAATTACCGGAAACAATTTACAAGCAATTAGAAAAATCAAACTCCAATTAAAAGAAAAATTTGACATTAAAGATTTAGGATATTTAAAATATTTTCTAGGAATAGAAGTAGCATTTTCAAACAAGGGTCTATTAATTTCACAAAGGAAATATATCTTGGATTTATTAAAAGAAACTGGTAAATTAGGTTGTAAACCGGCCTCTACACCAATAGATAATAAAAATAAATGAAATACCGAGGATGGTGAACTCTTAGAAAATATAAACCAATTTCAAAGACTTGTAGGAAAATTAATTTACCTCACGGTAACCCGTCCGGATATTTCTTTTCCCGTAAGTCAAATTAGTAAATTTATGCATTCATCAAGAACACCACATTTAGAGGCCATAAATAAAATTTTAAGATATTTAAAAGGAAATCCCGGAAAGGGCATATGAATGAAAAATAATAATTCTAATGCAATATGTGGCTATTCCGATGCAGACTGGGCCGGTAGCTTTGATAGAAAATCCACCACCGGCTTTTGCACATTTGTAGGCGGAAATTTAGTCACATGGAAAAGCAAGAAACAAAATGTCGTGGCACGATCAAGTGCGGAAGCGGAGTACCGAGCCATGGCATCAACCGCAAGCGAATTGATATAGCTCAAGCAATTGCTCAAAGACATGGGAATCAATGTTGATCAACCCATGAAAATGTATTGTGACAATAACTCCGCACATCACATTGCTCAAAATCCCGTATTTCACGAACGGACCAAACACATCAAAGTGGATTGTCATTTTATTAGAGAAAAGGTCCAAGCCAAGGAAATAGAAACACCATTTGTGCGAAGTGAAGACCAACTAGTGGACGTGTTCACAAAAGGATTGGATCCGAAGCCGTTTGAAGAAATTACAAGCAAGTTAGGATTACTCGATATTTATAATCCTAGCTTGAGGAGGGGTGTTGAATAATAATCTTAGACGTAAGGATTAATATGCAAAATGTACAAAATAACTTAGAAAGTCTATTGTAGAAAAAAATGTAGATAGATTCCAACGGTTATATTGACCTTGTAACATATATATAGCAATTGTAACAGTAAAAAATATACAACTTGTTTAAATTACAAAATTATTTTTGTCTCCTCAGTTTTGCATCTCTAAAAATAACAATCAGCAACTCATTTCACTAGTATGTAATTAATAATTGGGTATAGTGGGTTGGTTGGCTATATACTTCCCTTTTTATACACCATCTAAATTCTGACAATAGATATCCGATAGGTAGCCACCAAAAAATAACAAACTGGGACCAGGTACATTGAATTAAATAATATATATATATATATATAGAATCATATGAATGTCATATCATATCCAAAGTCACATTCCCATTTCTTAGAAGGAAGTTGATACTCAGCAGTCAGCACAATTCAATCTTTATTGGCATGTTTAGAAGCTAAACATGACAGTATTGACTGTAGCTTCTCTATTTTCAACAAGCTCGCTCGTGTTAAATGCACACCCACTGAAGAGCTTTTCTTTTGGATATTAAAACAAGACAAGGGTCATTCTTTACGTGTAAAAGGGAAAAGGTATTAGTTGAAATATTTGGCGTAGAGTCAAACAAATTAATGAGTAACAAACACTATAAAAGCCCCACCGACACCCCTTCCTCTCTCATTACAAACTTTCACACCTCTCTATTGATTAACAAATTAACAAAACCTCAACTCTTCCTACCCTAACACTATGGCACCAAAAGCCACCGTGGACAAGATCTCGTAAACCCTAGTCGCTCCGGGTGGGCCGACACCCACCGGCCCATTGCACCTCTCCTGGCTCGACAGGTACCCGACCCAAATGGCATTGATCGAATCATTGCTTGTATAGAGTCGGTTCAAGGGATGCATAAAGACCCGGTGAAGAAAATAAAGAGTGCCCTAGCTGAGGCCTTGGTGCACTACTACCCATTGGCCGGTCGTCTGGCTAAGTAGCTTGATGGCAGAATTGCACGTGTCATGCGAAGGGCAAGGTGTGACAATGGTTGGCAAAAGTCCATGAAGAAAGCAAATGAATAATATATATGACTTGATATTGTTTGGATAGGAAAATTTCAAAGACTATTAATCATTTGTTCTTGCATCTTCTAACGGTAGTATAGTATATTATTTACCGACAGAAAAGATATGATTATCCTATCAGTAATGAATCATGTATCAAAATAAGGTTAATATATTTTTTTTAACTTTCATTTAATAAAATTAAACTGCCTCCCCAATTTGCTAGCTTTCGAAGGGATGGGTCTAATCGGTTGTTAATCTATAGAAGTGGGTTGTCTAATCGATTGTTAAGCTATAGATTTAGTTAGACAACAATTTTAAGTTAATCTATAGCTCAAGCAGTGCACAAACATAAATTGCAATCATTAGCTCTTTATTGTTAAATGAAGATAGAGTACATAAACTGTCATTTCTCATCGCATGCATATTCTCTCCATTGAACAATAAAGATTAAAAAGCTATATCTATAGAAAAATATCTGTAACTGTAATTTATTTCGATATTTAAATCACTCACATACAATAAATTGCCATCATTTTCAATTACTACAATTTCTCATGTCTTATCTTAAATGACCAAATCACTCTACTCTAGTAATTACTAGTTGGTTCATATTAAATCGAAAGATCTAAACTGAGAAAAATGATATTTCTATTTAAGTAAGTTTTTTTCGTTCTAATTTTACAATAATTTCATATTCATAGCTTATATTAATTCCAAATTCATGACTTAAGCCTATAACCAATTCACTTTCTTTTTCTTTTAACAGAAAACCAACACCACAATCTTAAAAAGACAGAACTATGTATTAAGGAAAAAGAGAGAGAAAAAATAGTGTTGAAGGTATAAAATCAATTAAAAATCAATTATATCAATAAAAATTAAATTGAGATCAATTTAATAGATCTCCATATATATGAGGTCATACCCATCCCTAAACATGCACCAATCGGTCATTTACCAAAACCGACAAACACTCATCTTCAATACCTAGCAATTGACATCTCCATCGATTATATTAACCATTTCAAGAACCAGTACATGGAGCAAACTGGCCAGTGGTGCTCTGCATTTGAGGTGTTGATTGCCAAGGCATGGCAGAGCAGGATGCGTGCAATCAATTTTGCACCTGGTTCTGTTGTGCACCTTGCATTCGCCATTAATGCAAGGCCCTTGTTGCACCGCAAACTCCGGGCGAGCAGAGGTTTTTAGGGGAATTGTTACTATATTATGAAGATTTCGGCAGATAGTGAGAAAGTTGTAAATTCCTCAATTGTGGAGATTGTGAAGATAATCAAAGACGGCAAGAAGAGGCTACCGGTTGAGTTCGCGAAATGGGCCAAGGGGGACCTTAAGGTAGATCCTTATCAAATCACGTTGGACTATAACACGTTACTTGTTTCCGATTGGACCAAGCTAGGGTTCGCCGAGGTGGATTACGGATGGGGCCCACTGGTGGCACGTGGTCCCTCTAACGAACTTAGATTACATCGCTACATGCTTACTTGATCACGCAATGCGTTACCGCCGAGAGTGTCACCGGCTTCCATGAACGCATAATAGCGTTAGACAGTTAGATATCTAACATTTTTTTGGAGGTGACCAATTTTGATGTGTGACAATGGTGGGGAAAAGTCCATGAATAAAGAAAAATGAATGTATGACTTGATATTTTTTGGATAGGGAAATTTCAAAGATTATTAATCATTTGTTCTGTTTTGTCCTTCCTTTTCATCTCTGTGTATATATAGTATATTAATTATTTACTGACGGAAAAGATATGATTATCCTATCAGTAATGAATCATGTATCAATATAAGGTTAATATTTTTTTTTATTTTCATTCATAAAATTAACCTGCCTCCCCAATTTGCTAGCTTTAGTAGGGACGTGTCTAATCGGTTGTTAATCTATAAAACATTTTTAAGTTAATCTATAGGTCAAGCAGTGCACAAACACTCTACTCTAATTTTTCCTGTCTTATCTCAGAAAACCAAATCACTCTACTCTAGTTACTAGTTGATTCATATAATTAAATTGAAAGACCTAAACTGAGGAAAATTACATTTATATTTAAGTTTTTTCGTTCTAATTTGACATTAATTATAGATTCATGACTTAAGCCTATAACCAATTCACTTTCTCTTTCTTTTAATAGAAAATCATCCATATATAGCAGAAATCAACACCACAATCTTTACCAATTCACTTTCTTTTTCTTTTAATAGAAAACCATTCATATATAGCAGAAATCAACACCACAATCTTAAAAGACGAGAAGATATATTAAGGAAAAAAAAAAGAGAAAATAAAATAAAATAATAGTGTTGAAGGTACAAAATCAATTAAAAATCAATTAAATTAATAAAAATTAAATTGAGATCAATTTGGTAGATCTTCTAATAAGGGAGTTATTTTAATAGTCTATCCAATTGATTTAACCTTTTCTTCGTGTAAGTACTTGTTTTTTCATTTTATAGAATATTAAAAGTTTGTATAGTTTTCATAATTTCTGATTTGAAATTTAAAGTTTTCATTAATATATGATTGATATTGTGTTGTGGTTATTTATATATATAATGTTATTATAACTAATATCAAGTTGTTAATTAAAATAGTAATCGTTGATTTTTAATAACAAATATTATATTCTTCACAATAAAAATATATTTTTATGAAAAATTGATTTTCTCTAATATCTAATATCTAATATCCAAATATTATATGAGATTTTAAAACTTCTATGTGATTAATTTTTCTCACATGATATGTATAGTAGTTAAGCTGGTTAAGACGGTGAAAAGTGTGCAAAATAAACAAAAATTGTGCGAAGATGGAAAATAAATAAATGATCCTTCATTTTAAAAATGTGACAAATAACATTATCATGCATAAATTGTAAATGAAAAAAAATACATTTTTTTACTTCAGTAATAAAAAATATACATTTACATTACTATTCTGATAGTATTATTTTTTATTTGAGTCTCTCGTGTTGCAGTGAACTGTGAAGGGATCCTACAAATTTTAATTTGAACTCAAAATCTGAATTGATCCGAACCCCTTATTGACTTGGAGTTGACATGCAAATTGCCTCGTCCACTAATGCATCTATGGGTGCAAATGGGGTCAGATAATATCGGATCGTATCCGGATCTATATACGAAAATTAAATACGGATATCTGATATCTGAATATCAGTGCTGATACGGATACATATATAGTTTTGAATTTTAATTATTCGTATCCGAATAGTAGATATATACTATATAATTTAATATATATTATGAAAATATTTATGCATATATTTACGGATATTCGATATCCAATCTACATCTGTACGTATCCGTCTAATATTTAATCTGTATCTGTATCCAAAAAATTAAAACGGTTATGAATATGATTTTACCACTATCCAATCCATATCTAATCCGTTTGCACGCCTAAATGCATCTCTCATGTAGAAAAAGGAAATCAAGAAAATAATAATCGCGCTATTAAATTGTGTGATATTTCTTTGATTGGAAAAATGATATTTTATGCATTCTCTCTTTCCGTTGAATGTGAACGATCCAGACATTTCATTCGCGCAATTATGAACTTCAAACCAAGTCAACAAGCCTTTCTCATGTCTTTTTTTTTTTTTAATAAAAAAAATTAGACAGTGGCTGCCTAGGGTTTAATTAAGCCTTTGTCATGTCATTAGACAAGAATAATAGATTAAAAAAAGGGGCAGACCAAATTTGACATTTTTGTCCATCGTTACCGAACAAAATATTTTCTTGATTTTAGTAATTTTGTTGTTGCTCTTCTTATTTGTCTTGCTTATATTGTTAGTTAAACTTTTTAATTACTTTAAGTTTAGATAGTATAATTATTTCTGGTACATATATTTAATTACATAATATGGTCAACTTTTTTATTTACATTACATAATGTGTGGATAGTATATGTTTAATCTAATTATCAATATATGTAATTATTTTCATTTCTGTATTCTATCATGATTCATCAATATACAAATAGTTTAGAATGAGTACATTGAAATTTCTGTATTCTCATCGCACATTCTCTCCATTGAACAATAAAGAGTAAAAAGCTCAAGTCTAAAGGAAAATATAATGTATTCCGATATTTAAATCACTCATATATAACATTAAATTGCAATAATTATTTATTACTCTAATTTCTATTTGAGTAAGTTTTTTGTTCTAATTTTACATTAATTATATATTAATGCCTTAAAACTATAACTAATTTACTTTCTTTTTCTTTTACCAAAACCCCATAAAAACTCATCCATATATATCAGAAAAACGAAAACCACAATTTAAAAAAAAGGAAACATATATATATCAAAGAAAAAAAGAGAAACAAATAAAATAATACTGTTGAAGCTACAAAATCAATTAGAAATCATTTATATTGATTACAAATGAATTATATCAAAAAAAATCAAATTGAGATTAATTTATTAGATCTTGTAATAATTGAAATTTTAATACTAAATATCAATAACTAGATATTGTTATAAGTAAATTATTGAGAATGTGTTGTGGCTATTTATATATAAAATGTTAATATAATTAATATCAACTTGTTAATTAAGATAGAAATAATTGATTTTTCATAATAAAAAATATATTATGAACAATTAATTTTCTCTAATATCTAATATTCAAATATTACAATAGATTTTTAAACTCGTATGCGATTAATATTTCTAATATAATATTTATAGTAGTTATGCTAGTTATTTAGAAGAGAATAAAAAGTATGCAAAAAAACAAAAATTGCGTGAAGAAGGGAAATAATTGATTCATTGTAAATGTGTGATAAATAATCTTCTCTTCTTTAATGCATTTAAAATAACATTATCGTGCATAAATTGTCAACGGAAAAAATACAGTTTTGTACTGTAGTAATAAAAAGTATACAGTTATGATCGAATACTATTCTGATAGCATTATTTTGAGCGTCTCGTGACGCACCGAAGGGACCTATGAATTTTAATTTGGACTGAATTTGCATTTTGGCTATCAATCAATTTCTTTTTTTTCATTTTTGGAAAATTTTTGGTAGGTAAATTTTTTAAATGTGCAGTCTTCTTTTCCTCATTTTTCAATTTTGGATGTATTAATTTCCACAGTTCAAATGTTCAATTATTTTTATTGGAACTGATAAAAAAAAACATGAGGTTTTTTTCTTTAAAGCTCTTACGTGGAGTACATGGGTAGGTTGCTTTGTCTAACTACAATGATATTTTTTTTTTATTGTTTTTAGTTGATATTTTATTTTAAAATGCTCAAACATTACAGGAAATTCATTATTTTGGGGTATATATGCTCAAACAATATATTTTCTGATATTATATATGTTTTATTTTCTATTATTTATTTTCATTGTATTTTGTCTACTTTATATCATCAAACAACTCGTAAAACTTATTGCAATTGTTATTGTGAAAGTAAAACAACATATATTGCACTAATATGTAATATATTAGGAGTAAGGCTGGGGTGCTATGGATAGCATAGAGGTCTCTATGCTACGGCTCAACATTTAAGTTTTCAAAATTCAAATGGTCGATCCGAACCGTTCATCTTCTTCTCCATATTAATATCTGCTTGGAGACCAAATTTTACATTTTTCTGAATTTTTTTACTATTTATTAAGCCACTTTGAAAATCGCTAATCCAATGGTTTTACTGTTTTGTGCAGCCACCGTTAGATCAACAATTTTGTAAAATACTTAATAAATAGTAAAAAAATTTAGAAAAATGCAAAATTTGGTCTCCAAGCAGATATTAATATGAAGAAGAAGATGAACGGTTCGGATCAACCGTTTGGATTTTGAAAATTTGAATATTGAGCCGTAGCATAGAGGCCTCTATGCTATCCATAGCACCCCAACCTTACTCATATATTAGTGCAGCTGATTAAGTACACCTCACACTCTCATAAGAAAAGTGAGTTCGATCACTACTAAAGAAAAAAACAATATGTGTGTGTGAAACCTACGAGCCTGTACTTGTGTGACCGTGATATCCGTGATCATGTCTATCTGTGCCTGTACCTAGATTTTGTCCGGACCGTCCAGTCCGGACAGTTTACCAAACACTATGTGTGAAACCTACGAGCTATAATAAGAAAAAAAAATTGTGCACTACTAGTTTGCAATATATAATTGGAAATGGGTTCGTTGGCTACTTCGCTTTTTGTTTGCTTAGTTAATGCGCAGTGGGATAAACACTACTTAAATATCTGGTAATAGATATCGGATAGGTACGTAGCCACCAAAAAATAACAAACCGGGACTTTTATCGTATTCACATCATATCATATCCAAAGTTCATAATTAAGTTTCACATTCCCATTTCTTGGAAGAAAGTTATTCTACTTAATTAGCACAATTAAATCTTTATATTATGCTTTTTTTCGTCTCTCATTATATTGTGTGGTTTGGAGTGAAAAATAATAACACAACAAAATTAGTTTTTGTACAGAACGTAACATTACAGCTACAATACGACATGTGTATCAGTTATGTATTGTCACCTTGCAAATCGTGTGATGTAATCAGTTTTTGATAAATAAAATAAACACGACACAAAACACGATATAAAAGACAATACATAATGACTTGATGACACGTTTATTTTTACCAATATATAGTTCTTCATTTTAAAATTTTCAAGAAATGTTTCAATTTTTTAACTTTTCTAAATATTTTTTAATAAAAAAATTAAATAATATGATTTAATGTAATGTAATTATTCATTTATTGTGACTAGTCTCATTATTTTAATTATAATACGTGAAAATGAATTAGATTACGACATGACACAAACAGCATAATAATTACGACACGTGACCAAAAAAGATTCCACTTTAGTGCGTTGCTATTGTGGAGTCAACAAATGACAGAGTTGACTAGCTTTTCTTTTCAGCACACTCGCTCGTGTTAAATGCACACCCACTAAAGATAGGGGTGTCAATGGTAACTTTTTAGTCATTTACCTGATTCGTATCGTATTCGATAAAACGGATATAAATAAGATTATTTTTTCGTTAGTTTATTAAATATGAATATGAATAAGAACTTTTTTTCGTTAAATAAATGGATAAAGATATGAGTAATGACTATTTCGTATCCGTTATCCTATAAGATAATTATAAAATTTAAATATATATTCAATTCAATTTTCAACCCACTTAAATGTATATTTAATTCAATTTTCAATCCACTTAAATATATATTTGTGTTTTTAAATTTTTATTCTTTATAAAAATAATTTAGTTGGCATTGATCTAATCATTGCACGTATTCAAGTCGGTTCAAGGGATGCAGCAAGACCCGGTGAAGACCATAAAGCATGCCCTAGCCGAGGCCTTGGTGCACTACTACCCATTGGCTGGTCGTCTGGCTAAGTCGCTAGATGGAGAATTGCACGTGTCATGCGAAGAGCAAGGCGTGTGGTTTATCGAGGCGAACGCAAGTTGTGCCTTGCAGGATGTGGATTATTTGGTGTATCCATTGATGATATCAAGAGATGAACTGTTGCCTTATCCAAGGCCTGTGTTGGATCCATTTGAAGAAGATAAATTGATCCTTTTGGTCCAGGTAATTGATAAATTCTCTCTCTTTGCTATCTCTTCTTGTTTATCGAAGGAATATTGGCAAAGCCAAGAAAACAATTGTGTAATAATCATATTAATATGCCATATTTTTAATTGGACAGGTTACACGATTTACATGTGGCGGTTTTGTGGTCAGGTTCCGGTTCTGCCATGCCGTAGCAGATGGGCCCGGGGCAGCACAGCTAATGACCGCTATAGGAGAAATTGCCAGGGGTCAGGACGAACCAACCATTGAGGCCGAGTGGTGCCGTGAGGTCATACCCGACCCTAAACACACACCAATCGGACATTTACCAAAACCAACAAACACCCATCTCCAATACCTAGCAATCGACATCTCCATGGATTATATTAACCATTTCAAGAACTAATACATGGAGCAAACTGGCCAATGGTGCTCTGCATTTGAGGTGTTTATTGCCAAGGCATGCATGGCAGAGCAGGACACGTGCAATCAATTTTACACCTGGTTCAGTTGTGCACCTTGCATTCGCCATGAATGCACGGCCCTTGTTGCACCGCAAACTCCCGGCGAGTGGAGGGTTTTACGGAAATTGTTATTATATTATGAAGGTTTCGGCTGATAGCGAGAAACTTGTGAATTCCTCAATTGTGGAGATTGTGAAGATGATCAAAGATGGCAAGAAGAGGCTACCAGTTGAGTTCGCAAAATGGGCCAAGGGGGACCTTAAGGTAGATCCTTATCAAATCACGTCGGACTATAACACGTTACTTGTTTCCGATTGGACGAAGCTAGGGTTCGCCGAGGTGGATTACAGCTGGGGCCCTCCGGCTCACATGGTCCCTCTAACGAACTTAGATTACATTGCCACATGCATACTTGTCAAGCCATGGGCCAACAAGCCGGGTGCCCGATTGATCACGCAATGCGTGACCGACGAGAGTGTTACCGGCTTCCATGAAGGCATGATAGCCTTGGACAGTTAGATATTAATTAATTTACCTTTTTATTTTTTTCTTATTTTTTCTGGAGGTGCTAAATTTTGAGGTGTGATAATGGTGGGCAAATCCATGGACGAAGAAAATGAATAATAAGTATAGCATAATATTTTTTTATTTGCAAAATTTCAAAGACTATTAATATAACAAGATAATAATTATTTTGTTCTTCCCTTGAACGCTAATCTGGATGCACAACCCACTGTTGGGATGGATTAAATTTAGATTTAAATTGAGTAACTGTCGTCATATTTTTTATGTACTCTTGGTTTATCTATCATTTTGAGAAGATTTTCTTTCCATTTGTAACTATAAATTCAGAAACTTTTGTGTAGCGAATTATGACTACGTATTCAACTGCATGATAAAATATTTATTTTCATTCTTGACAAAAAAAAAATATCATACAAGAAATTTGCCAATATAACATTCTTGAATAATCAATATATAAAAAGGTATAAATTCATTTAAATAACTATTGTTTTATAGTAACATGCTTGATTTTTATATTGACGTATACTTTATTTTATGCTGATGTGCTCATTTTTTTTCATTATGTTGTTTTGATCAACATTTATTTCTCTCCTATTTGAAAAATCATTCTTTTGTTTTGATCAAATTTTGTTGCTCTTGAACGGATTTATTAATGAATGATATATATAGTTTTTATGAGGAGGAGATTGAAATAAAATGTTTTTATTAGTGGAAATAAAGTTTCTATATATTTCATTTATTTTAGATTGTTTAGCTACTTATAATAGTTTTACTTATAATTGCAATGCTTTAAATGATTGGTATCTTATGGGTGACTTAAACCACTAAAAATCAGGTTTTTATTGAAATTATTGAGAGTTGCAATATTTTGGTATATTTGGTTAATTAGCGATAAGTAATATTTGAATTAAAGATTGTTCTGCAAAACTAGTTAATAATATAAAAAAAAAGTAAAAAAAATTAACATGTAATATTAAAGGATTACCAATATAATTAAGCTTTTAAAATAAAAGGACAAACATAGGAAAACCAATTGTTTGGATCTGGACTCGTTTTGACATGTGATGAATGATAATTTGTCTCACTATTACTAAAAACAAAACTAAGAAAGGAATAATTAATTTCTTAATAATAAGTTCTATTCTCCACAATAAAAATATCTTCATGGACAATTGATTTTCTCTACTATCTAATATCCAACTATTATACTAACTTTTTTAAACTCATGGACAATTGATTTTATCATATGATATTTATAATGATTAAGCTTTGTTACTTGGAATATATACATCAAAAAGCATGAAAAAAAAAGAGGAAGATAAACGAGTAGTTCTTCATTGTATATGTGTGACAAATAATCTTAATTTTCTTAATGCACCTAAAATATGACATTATCTTGCATGAATTGTAGATAAAAAAAAGACATAATTTTATATAAGGAAATTATAAATTGCTCTACCATTCAAAATTTTCAAACAAAATACTCTTTTAAAATAATTATTAGCAAAATATCTTTGGGGCCCTTCAGTTCCCTCTCGTTCCTCCTCCCATTAATTATATTTCAATTTCTTTTGAGCAGATGCAACAAAAAAAAAAAAGTTAAAAAAAGTGTAGGGAGAAGAATATAAAATAAAGTAGCTTAAAAGGCTCTAGTATTTGAATAATGATTTTCTTCGCATCCAAGTGTTTAATAAATTAATTCTTGTTGTGGTTGCTAAATTTTTAAAATTTCTATAGTTTCAAATTGACGTATGCTCTGAAATTTCGCCTTGTCTTAAATGTAATAATATTTTTCGATTGTTTTAAGTTGAATTTGTGTTTTGAAATGCTACCAGAGATTCCACATATCAAATTCAGTATTTGGTGGTAGCTACAACTATAAGATGTTTTTGTGAGAGGGTATCTAGAATGTTTTTCTGAGTTTATCTAACAATGTGATATTATGCTTTTATATTAGAATAGGGAGATCTACGATCTCAAGTAACTCTCCAGCTGCCGGAGTGGAGCGCGGGCGGGTTCCTATTCTTCCACCTAAGATTTTCTACGGGCAGGGTACGAGATCAATGCAGAAGTGCGATTTGGAAATGCTGGAAATCTACGAGACCGAATCCTCTACCCTCCGGGGGACAAGAATTTCCTGTCCTCAAAGCCTCTGCGGGTGGAGTCCATTTAAAAACAGTAATAATAGTTAAATTCTTAAAACAGTAACCGGTTTCACTCCGGTCCCACCCACAGAGATTCTGAGAGCAGGAAATTCCTACCCCCGGAAGGCGGAGGATTTGGTTTCGAAATCTACTCGCAAATAGAGTTCTTTCCTTCTTTTCCCCTAGCTGCTGGAACTAAAGGATGTGCTTTTTTGAAAAGTGTCGACTTATCCTTTCTGTCAACAAATAATTGCTTGCCGACCTAATTATGCTTTCTTTTTTGAGAGGACTTTTTATGAAAAGAACTATTTGAAGCTGTACCTTATCTATTAGGCATGGGCAAAATAATGCAGCATCTGCTTCGGTAAAGATGTAGACCTGACGACCGAACATCCAATAGTTCGTTCAGTAAGAAACTCAAGAACCTGATAGAGAGAAAGAGAGTTAACAATAACTTTATTGTTCAAAAGCATTGTATTTTTTTATAATTTATTGCAGTTATCATTTGCCAAAGCAAAGCTGGTCATCCCACTAGTATATAATAATTGGGATTGGATGTTGGCTACTTCGCTTTTTCTTTGTTTAGTGCGCACTTAAATTCTGGCAATAGATATCCGATAGGTAGCCACCAAAAAATAACAAACTTTTTTATCGTGGACTTTTATCATATCATATCGCATCATAAGTTTCACATTCTTTCCCATCTCTTGGAAGGCAGTTAATTAGTACTTAGCACAATTCAATCTTTATTCATATTTCATGCATGCAGAGAATTCGCCTGCTTTGAAGCAGCGTATGACAGAATTGACTAGCTTTTCCTTTTTCAACACGCTCTCTCTCGTGTTAAATGCACACCAACTAAAGAGCTTTTCTTTTGGATATTAAATGAAGAAAAGTTCATTTCTTTATGAAAAAAAGTTGAAATATTTGGTGTTCAATCAACGCTATAAAAGCCCCATTCACACCCCTTCCTCTTCACAAACTGTCACACTTCTCTCTTCATTAACAAAACTAATTAACCAAACCCAACCCATCCAAGCTTCACACACTATGCCAACTAAAGCCACCGTCAACAGGCTCTCGCAAACCCTAGTTTCTCCGGCTGGGCCGACACCCACCGGGCCATTGCACCTCTCCTGGCTTGACCGGTACCCGACCCAAATGGCATTGATTGAATCATTGCACGTGTTCAAGTCCGTTCAAGGGATGCAGCAAGACCCAGTGAAGACCATAAAGAGCGCCCTAGCTGAGGCCTTGGTGCACTACTACCCATTGGCCGGTCGTCTGGCTAAGTCGGTAGACGGGGAGTTGCACGTGTCATGTGAAGAGCAAGGCGTGTGGTTTATCGAGGCAAACGCAAGTTGTGCCTTGCAGGATGTGGATTATTTAGAGTATCCATTGATGATATCAAAAGATGAACTGTTGCCTCATCCAAGGCCTGTGTTGGATCCATTTGAAGAAGATAACTTGATCCTTTTGGTCCAGGTAATTGATAAATTCTTTGTCATTGCTATCTCTTCTTGTTTAGCAGAGCAATATTTTGGCAGAGACCTGAAAAGGCAATTGTGTTATATCATACTAATTTGCCATATTTTTAATTGAACAGGTGACACGATTTACATGTGGCGGGTTTGTGGTCGGGTTCCGGTTCTGCCATGCCGTAGCAGATGGGCCCGGTGCAGCACAGCTAATGACCGCTATAGGAGAAATTGCCAGGGGCCAAGAAAAGCCAACCATTGAGTCTGCGTGGTGCCGTGAGGTCATACCCGACCCTAAACATGCACCAATCTGTCATTTACCAAAACCGACAAACACTCATCTTCAATACCTAGCAATCGACATCTCCATGGATTATATTAACCATTTCAAGAACCAGTACATGGAGCAAACTGGCCAGTGGTGCTCTGCATTTGACGTGTTGATTGCCAAGGCTTGGCAGAGCAGGACTCGTGCAATCAATTTTGCACCCGGTTCGGTTGTGCATCTTGCATTCGCCATGAATGCACGGCCCTTGTTGCACCACAATCTCCCGGCGAGCGGAGGTTTTTACGGTAATTGTTACTATATTATGAAAGTTTCGGCCGATAGCGAGAGGGTTGTAAATTCCTCAATTGTGGAGATTGTGAAGATGATCAAAGACGGCAAGAAGAGGTTACCCATTGAGTTTGCGAAATGGGCCAAGGGGGACCTTAAGGTAGATCCTTATCAAATTACTTCGGACTTCAACACGTTGCTTGTTTCCGACTGGACAAAGCTAGGGTTTGCCGAGGTGGATTACGGCTGGGGCCCGCCGGCGCACGTGGTCCCTCTAACGAACTTAGATTACATTGCCACATGCATACTTGTCAAGCCATGGGCCAACAAGCCAGGTGCTCGGTTGATCACGCAATGCGTGACCGATGAGTGTGTCACCGGCTTCCATCAAGGCATGATAGCCTTGGACAGTTAGATATCAAAATTAATTTAATTATATCTTTTTCTTTTTATTTTGTTATATTTTTTGGAGGGGTTCAATTTTGAGGTGTGATAATGGTGAGCAAAAGCTTGAACAAAGAACATGAAAAATAAGCATGACTTAAATATTTTTTGGCTAGTAAAATTTGAAAGAAATAGCATGTTTGTGTCTGTTGTAGATTTCGGAATAACAGAGTCAATTGCCTTTATATATCAATGATGAAAGAACAAAAACTTTGGTCTCCCCTTGAGATCATATTTGCCAAATTCGTTATAAAGAAAGAGAAGATTCTCAGTTTCTGAGTATAATTTATAATGAGGTAATAGTTCTTATTGGGCCATAGTTATGAACTAGCCCAAGTTATTGAAATTGACACAATCATTATATTGGGCCTTATGAATTGAAGTTCAGAAAAATAGAATTAAAAAAATTAAATCCATGACATCAAGTTCAGAAAAAAAAAAATATATCACTAGCACAAAAGATGTCTTTGGTAATATTTGCAGATCGGTTGGTAAAATTTTGATTGCAATTAGTGGCATTTTGGACTAAATGGAGTATTTCTTTCCAATATAAGAAGTCCAGCAACAATAGCCATCTGATCTGCAACAAGAATCGCGCTGACAATTTCAAGATTCGTGCATACTCTGCAATAATAATCGTGCATATAACTTTTTAAGTTTGTGCAAATTAAGTACTAACAAATATTATTATTGATTGAATAGTTCTGATCTAACCTCAGACTGAATTCCTCCGGCCTCTGCAAGTCTAAAATAGTTGTATGTAAATATAATCCAATCTTACCTGTAAATAATTTTCTATATCAATATATCTTAGTGGAAAATTTTCCACTAACTCTCAAAAAAAAAAAAATATAATCCAATCTTTCTTCTTTTTTCCAATTTTCAGGTGACTATTTTTATAACGGACTAACTTTTTCTTAACATACACATATGCTTTCAATGAAAAAATAAGATTCATTCTTCGACTAATGCTTTACAAAAACTATAAAATGTACATTAATTAGAGTGGGTTATCTCTTATTAGGATGTTAACTGTCACCAAAAAAATTTGTTCTTTTGCTCACATACAATAAATCCATCCAAAATTAAGTTTGTAATCTCTAAAAAAATTCAATTTTTACAATATCATAATTTTAGACATATTGTCTAATGAGGTGGTACAGTTTATTGGCTTGAGAGTACAACCAAAAGGATTTACACAAGGAAATAAATCTGTTGTTATTCTCAGGGAATAACAGGAACCTGTTATTCTGATCCATCCGTTCACATTTTTCCATGTGTTAATTCCAACGAAACATTTTTTGTGTACTTGCTTCAGAATATTAAATTTCGAGGAAGAAATGAGGTTAAATTAACCTTTTTTGTACGACATTATTTAATTTTGTTTAGTAGTAATTTTATTTTATTTTAGTTTTTTCAACACAAAATGTAAAACATATAAAAATATTGACCTCAGATTAATAATCTATATTGTGACCTACAATAAAAAAAATTGTACTTGAGCTTCTCATTAGGAGACAAGTTTTCAAGTCAAATCAAATTTCTTTTTCCTAAAAATGTACTTTGCTAGAAAATGATGACATTTAATGAAGACTCACCACGCCATGCTCCCTTGAGATTACCTTTTTTTTATTAATTTGTTGGATAAATGATTAATTAACTTTTCAATTTAGCAAGATAAGGATCAGTTTGGCAATAATAATAATAAATTGTATTTTTTTTTTAACATTTGAATTAGAAAATATTATATGTGACATTTTCATAATTTTCATGAAGACAAAATAAAACCATGGCAGGCAACGGTCACCTTGAAGAGGTCCCACCAAACAGCACCAACCAAATTGCGTCAAGGCTCCTCAAGAGACAAAACAACCTAACAGCACCATGATATGGCCCACTTACTGTGACACAATATTTATCTCAAAATAGTGAGCCGGGAGCAGCTTACTTTTTATCTCTTCAAAATTGCCTTTTATTAGACACACCACCATTTTTGGCGTCTCTCTGAAAAGTGCAAAAGGAACTTTTCAAAAGAAAACAGAGAGCTATTCTCAGACAGAGAAGTAGAGAAGAGAGAGAATGAGCAAAGCACCAATCTTCCCCATTTCTGAGCCACAGCATTTCAGTGACTATGGATTCGACACCCAAATCAGCTATTTCCAGGTACCATTTTCTTCACAGTTTCATCTTCTTGGTTTCTTTGCTTCTTTGCTTGATCGTTTGCTCCGTACTAGGTTTTGGAGGAAGCAAGAAGGCACGCGAAAAGAGGTAACGACACAAAACCATGCCTAGACTCGGTGCACCTGAAGCTCCAAAAACCTATCTCTAAAGACCACAAGCACCACCGCCGGACCACCGCAGGGAAGTGGTTGCGCTCGGCAGGATCCGCGTTGCTGTTCTGGAAGAGAAACAAGAAGGAGAATAGCTATTCCCGCTCTTATTCCCGCCACCCTTATTCCACCTCTTATCCCACATGCTATTCCAGTTCTTATTCCGCGTCCGGTCCGTTGTATGTCACAGATAGTTATTCTCAGGCGGAGGTGGTGACGTGTCGTGCTAAGTCGGGTCCACTTGCAGGGACTTATTTTAATCTGAGGGAACTTAATCTGGTAAGTGGGGTCCAGAGTGATAGTAGCGGTTCCTGTGCAATGCCTGTATACCTTGTCACTTGAAATTCCTCTCTGTTTATTGGGACCGGAGATGTCCGGTTTTTTGTTTTTGATTTGGGAAGTGAATCTGTGTTAGGAGATAGGAATGGAGACCGGAGGTGATTCTGGTTTGAATTAGTACTTGTCTCGTGCTAGACCTTTTTCTTTAACAGTGTACTATAATTATGACTTTTAGCTACAAAAATGAATGCTAGTAGATGAGATTCAAAACCCTTTTTTTTTTTTTTTTTCTATTTTTATTACTTGAGAAGAACATTCATAATTACTTTCCGTGACATTTTGAAGCTTTAATTAATAGCTAGTGTTGTTGACCGTGCAATTTAATAAAAAGAGGAGGTGAAGCAATTAGGGATGAAATGCATAGTGGTAAAATTATATTTAAATTATACATTATATGTCCACTATTTGAATACAAATAATTAAAATTGAAAATTATTATTGTACTACTGTCTACATAGATATTTGAGTATCAAATATTTATATCTAATTTATAATACGGATCCAGATTCAGTCGGAGCAATGGTACGAAAAGGAAATGATGAATAAAAACAATTTATGTAGCTAAATATAGGATCAAATATAATAGCTAATGGATGAAATTGCTTCACCTATAAGTGTTTATCTAGCCCAAGGAATAATTTATGTTTGGCAAAAATATGATTGCAAAATTAACCAAAGTAATTATATTTGATCCCACAAGATTACACCTCTAATTAATTATGTCTATTTTAAGGAAGAATTTCATTTATCTCCCCAAATAGTTTCAATATTATGTATTTTCCCTTTCAAAATCAAGAATTGCATACTTATCATTTAAAACTGTAACAACTCGCATATTTATCGAATCCATTATATTTAATATTAATTTTATATAAATTGTCATTCAACCCGAGTTAAGGGTTAATTGCCAATTCTCCTTCTTTGTTTCTTTACGGGTTCATAACCCGAATCTGGTACTAGTCTCAAATAGCACTATAGTTTTTTACTGAACATTTGCATAATTGTCCCTCTATATATCTTTATATTCATATAGTATGAATTTTGCAACAATAGCAAATCAATATTTTTACTTTCTATGTAAATTATATGTTATTCGAACCTGAACCTAAACCCAAATCCAAACTCGAATCTAATTTATGCCTATCCTTGACTCAAATCCCTACGCCACTACTCATGAACATTTATAATAATTAATTATCAAGCACATTTGATGCAAATAATGTGACTAATGAAAATTTGCTAATATTTCATGACCTGACTATGGCCTAAAGATCAGCAAATAAACAGGAAAAAAATGGAAGAAAAGTGATTTTTTTTAGTTTTCTTCAATAAAACTATGAAAAATAACTTCTCTTTCATTCTCCCATAAAATAAAACCTTCACTAACATTATATTTAACTAAATTAAAACCCACTAACAGTAAAGCCGAAATAAAATCTTACACCAAAATAAATTATTTGATCGGTTCATCCGAAAGCTTCACGAGATTTAATTTATGGTTCTTGAAACACAAAATTATTTTTCTCCAGTCAGATAACCAAGTACACCCTTAATTAATTATAGAAAGCATCAAGCTGTACTCCGATCACAATTTCTCATTTCGTCTCTCGGACATTAACTACTTAAAAAGACCACTATTTAAGTGGAAGGGACATCAAACAACATTGCAAAACCGGCATCGCAAGTGCCAGATTTTTATAAACGATATTCATCTATAAAATGACAAATATTTATACATACAAATAGTAAAATGCTAATTTGTGTGTTATAAAGTATTTAAGAGAAACATACATACGTCCTGTGCATCCAGAATTTGGGGAACCACTACCAACATAAGGGGGATGGGTACTGCAAACGTCACTTAAAAGAGACCGCGAGCGAAAACACAAGGACAAGTAGAAGCCTAACCATAACCGCAAGTGGTAGCGCTTTAATTTTTGTAAACAATATTTTTTTTTTACAGCAGTATTTATACTTGCACATTAAATTGTGAATTTTTTATGTTGTATAGTATTCAAAAAAAATTATAAACAGGGTTCCGAACATTAACTACCTTCGATCCCACAACCTATATTAGGAGACCTTAAAGTTTGAAGTATTGACTTAGGCATTGAAGTCTGAAAATTTATGTTGTAAAGTAAATTTCATGATCAGTTAATATGTTTAATGCATTGCCGTTTGAACATATATATGTAGAGGAGGGTTCAAATGCCTCCATCATGTCTCCATTTTTTTAAAACTTTAATAATTCAAAATTTAAAACTTCAAATTCAAAATAAACCGTTGGATGTGATCTACATCATTTTATTTATGCACGTGTAAAAAATTATGACATTTCAATTTGATTTTGGTTATCATCAAGAGCTTGTAAAAAACGTACTAATATGAATAATTTCTAGACATTGATTTTTCTACTTATTGATTCGCATAAAAAAAAATTGGAATGTAATAATTTTTTATGAGCACCTAGATAAAATAACATAGATCACATCTAATGGTTTTGTTTTAACTTTTGAGTTATTAAAGTTTTAAAAAATGGAGACATGATGGAGGCACAAAAAATAGAGGCATTTGAACCCTCCTCATATATGTATTGCAGAGAGTATTCATACTTACAACTAAAAGTATGAATTGTTATGTTGTAAACTTTTTCAAGATGTAATACAAAAAGTATTCATTAATATATATTGAAGTAGTATTTTTTTTGTGTTGTAAACTATCAAAATTTCATATAAATACTAAAAACATGTAATCACGTACATAACAATTAAAAACTATAAATTTAAAATAAATTTACCAAACTAAATTTATATTAGGTAAAAACTATCACAAGTTAAATACAAATACTTGGTCAATTTTTAAACAAAGCTAAAGATATCACTACCCAATAATTAGTTATCAAATTTACACAACTATATCAGACATTCTAAAAAAATTTATCAAATATAAAACATATCAGAATTTAACCAATTCATTTTAAATCATTTATATCACCAATAAGAAATCAAAACAAAAGAAGAAGACGCTCAGCCTTTATTATTTCCTACAGTTTTTAACACATGATATATGATTAATTCAAAAAATGAAACTTTAATCATATAAATTAAAAATATTGAAAAGACAATAACCTGTGAAAAATCTAATGGAAAATTCTTGTTAAGACAATTGATAAATAGCACAACAAAAATTACATTATCATTTGATACCTGGTGTTGACAATCCATACATATATATTCAACATCCATCCATCCATTGCTCTTCTCCTGAATATAAAGTAATTATAATATTTGTATAAAAACATAAATTATTTATACATGGTTATATATGAATTTCTGTAATTTAAAGTATTCATATATAAAATAATATATTTGTTTAATAAAAAAGAAAAAAAAAATAACATATACTCACCAAGCCTCCATGGTGAAAAATATTTTATAAATTGTAAATTATTAATGTGTTTTGATTTTTTAATTATAATTATAACTAATATTAAGTTGTTAACTAAGATAGAAATATTTTTTTTAATAACAAAAATTATTGATCGGCGTAAAGCGCAACGCAAGTTTCGGTACGCTTGGGAGCGTACCTTTTAAACCTCGGTTACACCTTCCGATTAGGGTTGCAAGTGCACAACCTTATCGAGGAGTATAATCGGGTATCGATCCACAGGGACGGTTTCTTTATCTAGAATTTTACTTAGCTTAGCCAAAGACTAGAAGTGAGAAAAAAAGGGTTTTTGGTGTTTAATTTTCCGAAAGAATCAACTCAAGCAATCACACAATGATATAGAATAGTAAATGTGCAAGAAAAGGTATAAACTGTGTTTTGATTTGGGATAAAAGGTGTTTCAAGGGTTTCAGACTTCATCTCTGATTTGCCTCTAGTGGTACGGCCCTTACCAAGTTGGTACGGCCAGGCCGCACCAACCTAGTAAGACCAAGCCGTATGGGGCTTGGTACGGGTAGGCCGCACCACTCTTGTAAGGGCCGTACTGGTTTACCAGAACAGAGCTTACAAGTTCGAGTTGATGCATTTCTTGCTGGTACCTCGTATTAAACTCTTGATAAAGGTTCAATTGACCATACCTAAGGTTCCTAAACCTCAACTCTCGTTTGTTGGCTCAAGATCTAGGTTTTGGAGTCAATTCTTCACCTTTTAGGGTTTCTAAACCTCAACTCTCGTGTTTTGGTCCAGATCCTCTAGTTGATTGATTGGAGATCTAAGGTAACCTCTAATCTGTCGATTAGAGGAGAATTCAACCTTTCGGCTTCAATTCGATCAAGTCTACCTAAAGGGATTGGTTTGGTTGAGAGAAGGCAATGGTC